>QANY01011905.1:32500-355777 GCA_003255025.1 Datisca glomerata | reverse complement strand
GGGGGGGGGGGGGGGGGGGAGTTTTAGGGGAAGTTGAGGATTTTAGGAAATTAGGGCTTCCTGTTGAGAGGTTGAAGTAAATCAAATGTTAAGGGTTAAAAATGAAGGGGTAAAAAAAATTTCCCTACTAAAGTATAATAATTTTTTTAATGAGGTCACTTGACCCCACCTCATCTACGTGGCTCCACCCCTGAGCAAAACTATCCAGAAGCGAACATGTCGACTATGAGAGACGAAAATGTAACCACACTTATCTCTAGGAATAATGAAGTCATAGAAGTTGCAAAGTGAAAACTAACACCTCTTGCATATAAAAATTGAAATTAAATATAATAAACATGTTATATAACATAAATAATTAGATTTGTATATTTCTATAAAATTCTTCAAACTATAATCTTAGATACACATGTCATTTTAGTTTTTATAAAAAATATATTCGTATAACTCGATTGTGGAAGACTTACATGATTTCATGGATAATTGAATCGCAAACTTGATGATTAGATCTTTTAAATTAACACAAGCCCTAGAATTTTTCTCCAGAATTCTCTCTTGAAAAAATAAAGATAAATATTCTAAGAAAAACATAATTTTCTTTTGCTTGTATAATTTGGGAACTATAACCATTATTACTAAATATCAATATTTTTAGCTTGACCATTCAACAAATTAAAATATCATTTCTGGTATCTACACATTAATTTCATGATAATTATACTCACAAGCCTTAAAACTTTAATTTCTTAATTAGACCACTTTAATTAAACTTATTCAAAGATAGTACATACACATTTAATTTAACATATGTGACCTTAGATATTGAATTTTTCTAACAATCTATCATTGGGCCATTTATGTAACATTGTGAATGTGTTTAACTTTATGAGCTCCCAAAATTTGTTATCAGAACCACAAGGCATATCCGAAACAATCTCGTCCATTGATTATATAGACATTGGATCAAAGCAGTATTCACCACCTTCTTCGTAATTAAATCCATCAATGGTCACATATACCAATATAATCAAACGACATAGATCAATCATAAATGCGTAGCATGAAAAATTACATGTAATGTGATCTATACATGCCTATTTCCAAATGGTCATACTTCACTTTAGTGAGGTCGACACTAACATAATGTTATAGAGTGGAGTGAACTGAATAACTTTATTTCTGATAAAAAATACTAAATACATAAATTTTTTAAAAATGCAATATAAAGCCATAAACAAACTCCCACTAAACCATGGTATCCTCAAACAACATAACACCCATTTGAGCAGTGTGCTAGGGTGGTAATCCCTTAGTGAGCGGATTCACCATCATGGAGTTTGTCCCAATATGGTCTATGGACATCTGAACACTCTATACCCTTTCTTTTATAAATAGGAACTTAATCTCAATATGCTTTGACTTAGACGAGCTCATGTTGTTGTTGGAATATAAAACTGCTGATTTATTGTCACAATACAACTTTAGCGGTCTTTCAATGTTCTCAACAATGCGCGGCCCGATGACAAAGTTTCGCAGCCATATTCTATGATTGGATGTCTCATAACATGCTACAAATTATGCTGCCATGGTGGAGGAAGCTTTGAGTGCCTGCTTGACACTTCTCCAAGAAATGGCTCCAGCAGCCAATAAGTAAATGTAGCCTGAAGTGGATCTTTTGCTGTCTTGGAATCCAGCAAAATCAGAGTCGGAATATCCAATGACCTATAACTGATCCGACCTCTTATACATGAGCACATAATCTTTTGTTCTCTATAAATATCTCATAACCCGTTTAGCTGCTTTCCAATGATCCATCAAAGGGTTACAGACTTGAGACCTCTTCCCAACACACCAACGATGTACGCAATGTCTGGACGAGTACAGATTTGAGCATACATTATACTCTCAATAGCAGATGCATAAGGAATCTTATGCATTTTCATAGTTTCAATGCTAGTTTTCAGGCACTAATTGAGAAAAAAATTTGTCTCACTTAACGACATGGGTGTCACTTGGTTTACAGTCTCGCATGCCAAACATTTTAAGCACTTTTTCTATATATTTCTTTTTTGATAATCCAAGAATACTTTGAGAACGATAGAGATGTATTTGTATCCTTAAAACAAAACAAGCTTCACCAAGATCTTTCATTTCAAAATTCTTAGAAAGAAATCTCTTGGTCTCGTATAACATGCCTAAATCATAATTGGCAAGCAATATATCATCAACATGCAAAATCAAGAATATTAACTTACTCCCATTGAACTTGTGATACACACAATCATCAAAATATTGGCCTTAAAACTAAAAGATATGATTATCTGATGAAATTTATGGTACCATTAACGGGAAGCTTGTTTGAGCCCATAGATGGATTTTTTTAGTTTGCAAACCATATTCTTTGGATTCTCAACCACAAAGTTTTTTGGTTGCACCATATAAATCGTTTCATCAAGAAACGCAACTTTCACATCCACCTGATGAAGTTCAAGATCAAAACACGCAACAAGTGTCATAATTATTCTAAAAGAGTATTTCGATAAAACCGAAAAGATAGTCTCTTTAAAATCAATGTCTTCCTTCTGAGTAAAACCTTTAGTTACATGAAGAGCATTATATCTTTCCACATTACCTTTTGAATTCCTTTTGATTTTAAATATCCATTTTCAACCAACATGTTTCTTACCTTCAGGTAAAGGGACAAGATCCCAAACTTGATTGTCTTGCATAGACTTATACTCTTCATTCATAGCCCCGATCCATTTTTGAGAATTCATATCTTTCATGGCTTGGTAGAAGTTGATTAGATCATCTTCCACCAATTCATTATTTTTCTCATTTTCTTAGAGGAATACCACATAGTCATCTGAAATAACACTTCTCATTTCTCTCATGGATCTCCTTAATGGCATTGCATCTTGAGGTTGTTGAGTTTGTTCTTCTAGAACATGAATCTCAACTTGAATCAAGAGTTGTTCGACATTGTCTTGTTCTGATTCTAGATCTACTTCATGATCAATGATAGGAATGAAAACCTGCACACTGTCAGAAGTAGTGACTATAGTAGGAACTAGAACCGAAGATGATTCCTCCTCAAAGACAATGCCTCTTACTTTATTTCTCTCTCTAAACTCAACATCCTAAAAAATGTTGCAGTTCCCGTCTAAAAAATATTCCTTAGCGTGGGATCATAGAACTTGCAGCCTCTTGATCGTTAAGAATAACCAATAAAGTAGTTGCTCATTGTTTTGGAGTCCAATTTCTTTTCATTTGGTCTTTCCTCAAATCTGAAAATGTTTCAGACTAGGCTTTTTGCCTATCCAAAGCTCATAAGGTGTTTTAGCAGCTGCTTTAGTTGGTACTCTATTAGGATATAAGCTGATGTCTTTAATGCCTCTCTCCAGAGTGATTCTGGTAAGAAAGAATGACTTATCATACTCCTCACCACGTCCTTAAGGGTTTTGTTTCGTCTCTCAGCAACACCATTTATGCTTAATGAACCATGGATGGGGTACTGGGGGACTATTCCACATTCCTCTAGGAATTAGGCAAATGACTCTAGACATTGTTCTCCTGAACCATCAGATCTATCATAATATTCACCATCACGGTCAGATCTCACACTTTTAATCCTTTTGCTGAGCTGGTTCTCAACTTCAGTATTAAATATCTTGAACACGTCCAAGGATTCTAATTTATCATGAATAAGAAATAGGTAACCATATCTCGAGTAGTTGTCTATGAACGTTATAAAATATTATTGACCATTCCATGAAGCCTTAGGGAATGTCCCACATATATCTGTATGAATCAATTCTAAGATGTATATTACTCTATTGGCACCTACTTTCTTTTGTTTGGTCTGTTTTTCCTTGATACACTCAATGCATACATTAAGGTCTGAAAAATCAAGGGATCCTAAAATGCCATCCAACACAATCCTCTGAATTCTCGTTTTGAAGATATGACCTAAGCACTTGTGCCAAATTGTGGCCGAATTTTCTTCATTAATTTTTCTTTTAGTGCCTGGTGATTCCACATGCAAGGCTTTACTATAAAATGTATAAATATCAATCAAATATAAGCTATCATAAATATTAAAAAAACTAGTATCAACAATATTTGAATTTATTAATAAATTAAACTGATTGTCTCCAAATGAACAATAATAACTTGATTTGTCCAACTTAAAAACAGAAACCAAATTTCATCTAAACGATGATACAACACAAGTATCAAATAAATCCAAATAAAATTCAGTTTTCAATAACAAATTAAAGTGCCCAATAACCTCTACTTCTATCCATTCTCCATCTCCTACATAAATGTATCTTTCAGCATCAGTTGGATTTCAATAGCTCAGGAAACCCTATATAGAAATACTTATGAGTAGAAGCACCATAATCTAACCACCAAGTGTTTCTAGGTATTAAAGCCAAATTTACCTCAGAACATACCAAAGCAATAAAAATATCTTTCTTTACACGCCAAGCGTGATATTTGGCATAATCCTTCTTTACATGTCCATGCTTTTCACAAAAGAAACAATCATCATTGTCCTTACGCTGCTTCTTTTCTGCTAGACCCTTAGCAGCTTCTTTATTCTTCTTTCTCTTTTTGTCTTTGTCCTTAGAGATGCTAGTCAAATGAGCACTTTCAGTCTGGTTATGCTTCATTCTCTCTTCCTCTTACACATAATATGAAATGAACTCGTTGAGAGTCCATTTCTCTTTCTGACAGTTATAACTGATTTGAAATTGATTGTATTATGTAGGAAGAAAGATCAATGTTGATGATTGTGTATATCACAAGTTCAGTGGGATTAAGTTAATATTCTTGATTTTTTATATTGATATATTGCTTGCTAGTAATAATTTAGGCATGTTATACGAGACCAAGAGAGATGGATCGTTCAAATTGTATGAGTTTGATGATCATAAAACCCGACATTTCATAGAAATTCAGGGGTGTGGTATCTGAGGAGATAACCAATGCCAAATAGTTCCTTGTTGAAATTGAAAAGCGTTTTTTCAAAAACGGTAAGGCGGAAACAAACACATTTTTGCGATGCTTGATTCGCATGAACTATAAATGTAAAGGGAATATAAGGGAGTGCATTATGAAAATGTTTTAAAACTTAAGGCATTCAAGCTTGAGCTGTTAGATGACTTGCTTGTGCATTTTGTATTGATCTCTCTTTCTACACAATACAATCAATTTCAAATTAGTTATAACTGTCAGAAGGCGAAATAAGCTCGTTGAGAGTCCATTTCTCCTTCTAACAATTAAATATAACATACTTCCAAGAAAATAAAAATAAAAAATAAAAAATCATTACATCTTAAACCCCGAAGCAGTATATCTAACATGAAAAATGTAACGCCCGATCCCCGAGGGTAAAACATACGTGTAATTTCACAATTTTGAAATCTTCAGTTTGAAACAAACCCTAATTTTGAGAAAATTCCCAATTTGAAAATTCTTAATTTACCCATGATGGAAAACCCCTGACATTAAATAGCAGAAGTATTAAACTTATCCACTTTCTAAGAATTAAATGCATAATTAATAAATCCTAAAAATAAACTGAATTAAATTCTGAAATAAAGTCAAAAATTGAAATCCATAATTCATGAAACTTTCACTCATCATAATTCATGAAACTTTCACTCATCATAATTCGTAGAAAATCATAACGTAAAATAAACTACTTGAATAACCAAGTTTAACAGAAAACGTTTTCCTAAGTTTTAAATCAAATCATAAACTGAAAACATAAATTCATCTGATCTAACTAGTTATGGCTGTCTCCCACTCATGCTGCTCTCCATCACCACCTGCATCATAAATAACTGTGGGAGAATGAGTATTTTAAAATACTCAATAAGAAAAATCACATAATAACATGCATCCACATGTCATAAATGCAATCATGACATAACATAACTGAACTTGACATATAACATAAATGAAATAAAGTAACATACTTGATCATGACATATCTTGATCATATCTTGTCTTGTCTTGGCATATCCCCTAGTTCACAGTATAATCAGAACTGATTACACGTTAACTGAAATACATCATGACGATTTGGGTGACGAAACAGATGGCACACATCGGGCGACGAAACAGAGGACACTCATTGGGCGACAGAACAGATGACACTCATAGGTGATAAAAACGTGTACAGATGGCACCTCATGAGTGACGAAAAATATTTACAAATGACACCCAATGAATGACCAAAACATGAACATATGACACTCTATGTGTGAAGAAATCATGAACAGATGACACCCCATTCGTTTAACAGAACATAACGTGAACAATCCTGATTTCTTGTTAACTAAAGAGCGTGCTTAAGTTCATATTTTACTAAATTACCACTTGAATGAATTAGCCTCATAACTTGCAGAATCCAACGTATGACAATAATTAAACATATAATACATACTGATACATATAACAGAATCAAACGTGATAACATACTACGCAAAATCAGTCGTACTCAGACATTTATCTCATCATAATCACATTAATAACTTAACAATAATCAATTACCAAAGTGTTAACGAAATATAATAATTATTAAAAAAATGGTTAAACAAATAATAAATATATGATACAATTATAACATCAGAGTCACATCGTTATATAAGTCAATTTACACAAACATATATATGAAAGTAACATGCTTATAGATAGTTAAAACTGATGAGAATAACACATATTACATTTATCACACATGGGTCACATTATAATGTAAATTCACTTACACAAGCATATATATTTATCACACATGGGTCACATTGCGATATAAATTCACTTACACAAAGCATATACATTTATAACAACGGGAGTCACACCATTATATAAGCCCACTTACCTGAAGCGAAAAAATGAATTAAACAATTAATGACCTGAAATCTAAAAAAGTATAATCACTAAATTGTTTTGAAATAAAACAATACAAACACATTTTTAATATCATAAAATAAAAGAGAATTAATTAAAATGATGCGAAGGGGTTAGAGCGAGGTTGGAAAATAATATATCGGGTCCAGAGTCAAAAGATAAAGCTTCGGGTCAAATGGTTCAGACCGGGCTAGTTCGGACCAGTCCAATTCGATTTTATTTGATGGACCGGTTCAGGCCGGTCCGAGTAAACTGAATCGGTTCGGTTCGTGATGAACCGGTTCAGGACAGAACAACTGGGTGCAAGATCCAGTTGCATAATAGAAAGCACGAGAAAACGTGGGGGAAGAGAGAGAGAGAGAGAGAATGAGAATGAGAGAGAAACAAAGAGGGGAAGAAAAACAGTGAGGGAATCTGAGAGGGGAAGAGAGAGAGGGATGTAGAGAGAGACAGAGATAGAGAGAGAAACATAGGGCGAGAGAAAGGGAAACAGAGGGAGAAAGAAAAGACAGAGAAAGACGAGAAGAAAAAAGAAATTGGGAGAGAGAAATAGAAGGAAAAAGAGGGAAGGGGAAAGACAGAGAGAGATAGCAGCCATTAAGATGAAAAAAATTAAAGAATAGATGGAAAACGAATAGAGGGGGAAGAAACAGATATGAAGATGAAAGAGAGAGAGAGACCGAAAGAAAGAGATAAAAATAGAGAGAGGGAGACGAAGCAAGGATGAGAGAGAAAGAGGCAAAAACATAGAGTGAAAGAGATAGAGAGAGAGGGGGAGGGGGAGAGATAGAGAGACAGAGAGCGAGAGAAAGGGAAACAGAGGGAGAGAGAAAAGACAGAGAAAGAAGAGAAGAAGAAAGAAATTGGGAGAGAGAAACAGAAGAAAAAAGAGGGAAAAAATGAAAATTGACAATAAAGGACGCCCAAAATTGAAACAGAGAAGAGGGATCTAGAGCTTACAAATTGCGGAGATCAACGTTGGTGAGTTGCCAAAAATGAAATGAAGGAGTTGAAGAATAGAGGCTTGGCGTGATCGAAGATGGTGCTTCGTTGTGGAGAAAATGCCCTTGGTTGGCGTTGAAAGTTAAGAGAAAACAGAGGGTGAGAGAGACTTCGCAGGGCTGCGTTCAAAGAGAGAGAGATGAATAGTGAGAGATTGAAGGAGAAAAATAAATATATANTCATATATAATTAAAATTATTTTATCAAAAATTATAAATAATCACTTTTTAAAATTAAATTTTAAAATCACTTTATCTTTTAAATCAATTTTATAGAAATACATATTTACGAATGATCGAGATATTACAAAAAATATAAAAATTCCCAGATTTCCTTCTATGAAGTTTGAGAGATAGAGAGAGAATGATAGATATTGCCTTCAGCCTACAGTTGTTTCGAACAACGTCGGCTTCAGCCTGTAGAAGGAGCAGCTGCAATGTAGCGGTGCTGAGATGCTGAGGTGGTGCGGCTAGGGAGTGGTGGCTACTCGATGAGAGAAGAGTGCTCGTGAATCTTGAAAGATTGATAGAGGAGGGGAGGCGTGAGTGAGATGGAAGGAGGCGTGAGGTTAGAAAGTAATTAGGGATTTCGGTTTGAACCCGTTATTTTTCATTGAAAATAGAACCAAACCGACATTCAGTTCTTTTTTTCGTTGAACCAAACCGGGCCATTAAAACTTAAGCGCTAATCGAATTGGCTTGGTTCAATTTGATTTGTCGGTTATTATTATTATTTTTTACATAGAAGAAACTTTCATTACTAGAGATCAATTACATCTTTGGAGAGAAAAGGCAAAAGCCAATTGGGTGGACAAGAACCCAATTCGCAATCAGAACATCCCTTAACAGCTTTAGCAGCTATAACTCCTGCAATTGTATTAACATTACATCGAACAAAATTAAAAATAATACAATCAATATTATAAAATTCAGACAACATCGCATCGAAGGCTTTAGAAATGATCATCTTGCTCTAAATGGAGGCCATAAACCCGAGTGAGAGAGTTCCACCTCTACGCTTAACAAAAACAACTCTTCAATGCACGAATCCCCTCCTCCACTGTACCACAAATTACTGACATAGGAGAATCTGAAGCATTTGCATTTATCCAGCGTCCTGCCAAGAATTCACCTTGATTTTTTCTGCGAATCTAGCCACCTGCTAAATTGTTATCTTCTAAAAAAGCATGGCTAACATTAAGTGTGACGAAATCTTTTTGAGGAGGACTCCAATTTAAATCTAAACTTCGATCAATGAATTTGCTAATAACTCCTATGTTTCTCCACGCCCCCTGGTAGCTTCTTTAGCCCCGCGAACTCATTAATGTATTTTCTCCACAAACTCAAAGTCACTCTAGGATCTGGTTCTAAATCCCTGAAAGTGAAGCACATCCTTTATAGGTAAACGATCCGCCATACAACGCCATGGGAAAAACTTAATTTTTGGTGCCACCTCAACTTTCCAGAGAGACTTCCATAATCTCCTATTGGTGAATAAGCCATCATTACCTCTTAACTTCGAAGATCCAACGTTGTTCGTTTCCTGTAAAAATTTGGCAATTCGATATCCAGATGTTACTACATATACTCCTTCCTTTTGATATGCCCACCAAAACACATCCTGCATTGGAGATCGGGGGAGAGGAATTTTGAGAATCATTGCAGCTTCATCCTTGTTAAAAATGAAATTAACTTTTGCTACATCACACTCTCTATCAATCGATAACAATAATGTTAGAATTATGTTCATAAAGTAGAGTGTAATAACTCAACAATTATGTCTATAAAGTAGGGGTAATAACTATTTATGAATAGTTATTTCTCAGACATTTTGCATTACTGAATTTAATGAATAAATAAAATTTTTTCTTTAATTAAAGTGTGTTTAAAATTTACTCAAACATTGGAACTATTATCAACGTAAGAATAGTAAAGACATATGGGGCTTTCATATAAACTCTTCTAAAATAATTCATAACGTTATTCGCAGTCTTAAGATCGACTAGACAATTGAATCTGATTACGACTGTTAGGTTGAACCAATGGGTGACAGTCTTGGGGCATGGGGGTGGAGACTCCAACGGTTAACCTAGACGTGTTATGAAACATTTGGAATAGACCGGTAACAAATTAGTTTAGAGCACAAATCGTTTACCTAGCTCTAAATCTAATTGTTACACCTTAAGGATATTTTTGTAATTACTTTAATTCTGAGGTGAATATATTGCTTGACTTAGTTCTTCGATCTTTGATATATCAAATGGGTGAGTTCGAATTGGCAGATAATATCTCGACTGTTGGGAACGTAATTCAACTATTTTGGTGTTACATGATTTATAGATATAAAAATTCATGGTTGGATTGCGAAAACAACAATATCATCTTATGCTTTATTGATGAGTGTGTGAATAAATAAACCGGGCCTGATATTCAATGAATTGAGTCATTGGTTATGACTTGTGAATTGTACAAGACAATTCACTATTATGTATTTCTTATTCACACTCAATAAGTGAGTTGATGAAAATAATAACAAGAGGGGTAAAACAATAATTTTACATCCCGGCACTTGTTACTGATATTCACGATGAGTAATATGTTAAATTATTCTATGAACCGTGAAATAAAAGAGTTTATACCAACAGAAAATATAGTGCACATGAATCAAGAGTTGATTCAGTATCGAACTATAGTCGAGCTGTACAATGTCAGGATTAAATAGGTAAAAAATTTATAAAGATAAATTCACCGGGAATTTGAATCCTATAGCTTTATTCATGTGGGTCCATTCGATCTCAGGAATAGCTTATGAGAACAGGAATAGAAGAAACGATATCAGTTGGACCAAAATGTATTTTGGTGCCAAGATATATTTTCTACACTCATATATGATATTTGTTGTTACTTCATTAGTTAAGTGTGAAAATTATATTGAAATTATTAATTTATTATTTTCTAGTTATTGGATAATTAATAAATAAAAATAAATTAATTAATTGATAACAATCAATTAGATTTATCAATTGAATTGATGAATTTCGATACAACACAAACTCTAAGAGAATATATACAAAATTCGGCCGGTGGTTGTTTTGGAATTAATTTTCAGAAATTTGAAATATAGAGGTATATTTACAAATTCTTTAAATTAATAACTATATGTGTGTGATAGTAATTTGATTGTCAAACGAATTGTATTAGATACAACATAACTCTAGAACACAATGATTGATACTGATCAATGTAGTGTGTAGTTACACAGAGAAAGAAAAATAGTTTTCTTCCCCTCTCACATGTTGCCGCCGAATTTCAAATTGAAGGAAGAAAAAATTGATTTTTCTTATTCAATCATTTTGAAAGCCCACACTCAGTTCCTAAACAAATTCTCACGAGATATATTTCTGAAATTAATGAGTGGTTATTGGTGTGAAGAAAATTTTAGGAAATTGGTTCTTGAAGATCGTACTTGGATTTTAGTTCTTGAAGTTCAAGCTTGAAGATTTGGATCTTGAAGTTGAAGAACGTGAAGAACGAATACAAGGATTCCACCAATTCAGAAATTCTCTGATACATCACAAAGGTGAAAATCGTTTCAACTTTTTTCTATTCGTTTGAATATCTGATATGCATGATCATTTGTTGTTTTGATTTTTAATTATTCAATTCGATTAAATAAATTTCAGAAAAGACTTTTGATATTACGCCCACGAACCGTTCGTGGTTCAAACTTATTTTTCTTTAATTTTAAAACCATTGATCCAACAATCGGTATAAGAGCCATAGGTTCTTGATGATGCATATAGATATTTGAAATGAACGTATCGATGGATTTGTTGATATTGGCATATATTTGTGTATGGTAGATTCAAATATGTTTGAATGTGTTATGTGATTGGATCCCTATCTATTGGCTCTAGGCGTTTTTGTTTTCAATTTAGAATTGATGTACGCTAGATTTGAGACATAAGTTTTTATGTAATTTATTTTATTGTAAAAGTTGTATTTTTTTATAAATTCGATGTCAAATCACCGTTGCCTCGAAAACCACCAGAAAACGTCATTAGCTGACATCGTCGCTGGAAGTTGCAGCCACCAGAAAACGCTACCAGGAAAAGCCACCGGAAAAGTCACATGTCATCGCCACTGCCGCTCGCCGCCTTACTGCACCGCCTCCTGCTATCCACTGTCGTGCCCTACGTGGTGACTAGGGTTTATGAAATCCTAAGTGATAACATTTCGGGTTTAGGAAACCCTGTAATCTTTCGTAAAAGAACTCTAATATCATCTTTTATCTTTAAAATTTTGATATTTGATTTTTTATTTTTAAACAGATAAAAGATAATGATTTAATTTTTTTCAATTTATCGTTTGAATTTCGAATTCAAAAGATAATTATTTATTTTATACTTTTATCTTTTGGATTTTGAATTCAAAAGGATAATTATTTATTTTATCCATTTTGTCTTTTGAATTTTGAATTTAAAAGATAATTATCCATTTATATGTTTTTGTTTTTTATTGTAGACTCTGTAGCCACTAACCATATATGTTGTTCCCTGCAAAGGTTCAGGAAAATCAGAAAGCTTGATGAGGGAAAGTTCAGCTTCCGTTGGGGAAATGGATCACTAATATCGGTTGTATCTATGAGAACTATTAAATTGTCATTTGATAACGGTTTTATAGTTTTACATGATATTTATTATATCTCGATTTTTTGGAAGAACCTTATTTCAGTAGTTAGTTTAATTAGCCAACGATTCAATTTGAATTTCATTGATAAATATATTGGTATGTTTAGAAATGAGCTTAATTATTACTACACGTTTGATAAACAAACTATTTTACATAAAACTAATAGTTCGATTGATATGTGACACTGAAGTGAATGTTGATTCACAAAAGAATAGTAAAATGTTGTAGTCTGACTCAACCGATCTAACCTATTTGTGGCACTTACACCTTGGGCATATTAGCCTGGACAGGATTAAAAGACTTGCAAATGATGGTCCTTTGTAAACTTTAAATGTGAGAGAACTACCCACATGTGAATCATGTATATAAGGTAAAATGACCAAGAGACCTTTTTCAACAAAGAGTAAAAGAACCATTCAATGCCTCGAACTCATACATAGTGATGTATGCGGGTCATTGAATGTCCAAGTAATAAGAGGTTATGAATACTTCATAAACTTCACTGATGGCTATTCATGTTTTGATCATATTTATCTAATGCGTCAAAAGTCTGAAACCTTTGAAAAGTTCAAAGAGTATAAGGCTATGGTTGAGAAGCAATTAGAGAAACAAATCAAAACACTACAATCCGATCATGGTGGAGAGTACTTTTTATGAGAGTTTGAAGACTTTCTTAAGGAAGAATGTATTCTTTCTCAGCTTACAGTACCTGGCACTCCAGAATAGAATGATGTTTCAAAGAGAATGAATCGAACTCTGATGGATATGATTAGATCAATGATGAGTTACTAATCCCTCACATATTCGTTCTAGGGATATGCCTTGGAAAAAACAGCATACATTCTGAACTAAGTTCCGTCGAAGATGGTCCCCAGCACTCCATATGAAAGATGGAATGAACGAAATTCATCACTTAACCACCTTAGAATATGAGGGTACCCAACACATGTTCTAAAATCGAAGACAGACAAGTTGGCCAGGCGATCAGAATTATACATGTTTGTAGGATATCCCAAGAGAACAAAGAGATACATCTTTTATAGTCCAACTGACAAGAAAATATTCATTAGCATGAATGCACATTTTCTTGAGGAATACTATATAAAAAGTGTGAAGTCAAGAAATACTCTTGTGCTATAGGAATTATTGAGTGGGAGGACACTGACTCCCCAATCAGGAATTGTTTCTGATTCAATAATGGAAGAACCACAACAGGGGCCAGAGCCTATGAAGCCTCGACGTAGTGGGAGGGTTGTGAGACAGCCTGATAGATACATTTCTTATGAAGATGCCTTAACAACAGTCTCAGATAAGGATCATGATGAATATATCTCATACTCCCAGGCCATGGTTGGTCCTGAAGCAAATCTATGGCAAGAAGTCATGAACATTGATATACAATCGATGTACTCGAACATAGTCTAAAATTTATAGATCCTCCTGAAGGGATAAAACCCATATGGTGTAAATAGATTTATAAGAAAAAAGAGGTCCGGATGGGAATTTAGAGACATTCAAAACTAGGTCAGTAGCCAATTGTTATACGTAAAATAAAGGTATAGACTATGAGTATATCTTCTCGCCCATAGTCATGCTTAAATCCATCAGAATTCTCCTGTCCATTGATGTTGCCCTCGATTATGAAATCTGACAGATGGACGTCACTGCTTTTCTGAACGACAATCTTGAATAGCGCATTTATATGACTCAACCATATGGATTTATAGAATAAGGCCAAGAGAGCATGGTTCATCACAAGAAATATGACGTTCTACAAAAGACAGATAACCTTGTGAAAAGTAATTCACAGGGTTCTCGCGACGCTTGTGAAAGCTCCTCATATTAAAAGTTCATGTTTTTTGCAAGGCACAATTCCTCCTATGAAGAACCCTGTAGTCTCTCGTTTTTACAGAGTTTTTCACCTCTTGTAGAGCGTTGTTTAATAGGATTTTCGAACCCCCGTTGAATGTATTCAATAAGTGTTTTTAATACTTATGAGATAACTAGGGTTTCTAATACTTTTAGTGACATTTTATAAATGCTATTTTTATAGTCAATTTACACATGTACCTGATTTACATACATATTTAACACATTTAAAATTATATAACAATATCAATGAAACGTTTAATAACATTAATATTTTATTTCACTTCTACAAAAGTACAATACTAAACTAAAAAATATCTAAAATTATCATCACTAAATCTAATCATCTACACATCATCATCATTTGTTCTAAAAAGATGAAAGCATCAAAATGTTTCACAAAATAACCTCAGCTGTCCCCTAAAATATCATATAAAGCCTAATGTCCATTTTTTCAAACTTTGGACGTTCATGTTCAATAGCCTCGAGTCATTGTAGATCATACATTATATAGAGAACTTAGTTACCAACATTTAACTAAGTTAGCACATTAAAAATTAATGCTAGCTAATCAAGTTCATACTAATAACTAAATAAATATATAAATAGCATAAGTACTCACAAATTGCTGCAAAGATGTAAATAGCATAAGTACTCCCACTAGTTCATAGAGAAGCAATACAAAAGAGTTACAGTAAATGAGAAAAGAACTAACTGCAAGTTAACTATTTCTTCACGGAATGTAGAAATAGATACATGTAGCCTCCAATGTTTTCTTCAGCATTCTAACATTAAGCTAAGTAGGTGTATAAAATGATCTGAAAATCATCAGGTATCACGAACTCAATCTAAGCTCTCAATATCAACATGTACAAGAGACTAAAACAAATTTTACTCGAGAAAATGACACCTTACGCTTTAACTTTTGATTGGGGTGCCAAATTTTCATGCCAAATAAAATCAAACCATTATGAAATAGGGACTATCCTACAAAGGAGTGACAGGCAGTTAAGAGAGTGTACAGTCATACTCTAGAACTCAGATTCAAGTCAACATCACTCATATTAAATTAGCCAAGTCAATATAATGTTATTGGCATTGAAACGAAACAAATGTAACCTCCTAAAATGAAACATGTGCATTCAGACCGGGAAGGAATCAAACGGCGTCTTTTTTAGCAGATCCTTCACCTTTCACAGATCCTTTAGTATCACCTTGTAAGTTCAAATATCTCCAAGTATGTTAACCGGATGATAATGAAATTGATAAAATTAAAGTTAGCTTTAGTTACCTTCAAATGTGTGATAAAGCATTGTCTGAGTTGAGTTTCATGTAATAATGATTAAAAATTAATCATAATGAATAATTATCATGCAATCGCCACAATCCTTCACAACTGCGCTAATGAAATTTAATGTTTTAGGGTAACCAAAAAGTGTACTAACTTGTATAGCAAATGAAATACACCACCTAAGTGTTAGCATCTACATTAGAAACATAACATATAACAAAAACATCGGATGGAAAAGGAAATGAAAAACAGAACTTACAATCGACCACCAACCTACTAAGATACATTTACATTCGAAAACCATCAGACAATAAAGATTTCAGATTAAGAAAAAAAAAACAACAGAAAATAGGAAATAAAAAGAAGCATCTCTAAAAAACATGCTAGATGTTAAATCGACCAACCCAAAGCTTGAGAGAGAGGAGCTACAAAAAAATGCAATGGAACTAGCGTTAACTGCTAAAGGATTCAACCAACGGTAAATTTTTTTTTGCTTGATTTCTTTTCAGATAACAATATATCAACATGTTAATATTAGGATAAAAATGTATTAACAATTATTATTATATTAAATAAACGTTCATACACGTGGGAACCTTGCCCCCCGCACCCGTTCAACTCATTTGATCATTTAATTAAAGACCATTAACTTAAGAATTGAATAAATATTTCAACTATTCCTTTCCTACATGTTCATAAGGAGGATCCATATGTGCTGGATACCGAGCTTGTGAACTCCCTTTCTGTTCAAATCCAGAATATTTTATTTTCACTTTCGGGAACATAAGTGGGGGCACGATGAATAGCAAAGGATGTGACGCCACAAACCTTGAACGCGAGAATCCTTGGAGCTGGAAACCGTAACTCACAAGCAGAGAGTAAAAGAAAAATATTGACTGAAAAAAAGGAGAATAATTTATCATTTTGAATATTGTTAATTTATATGCAAAGAAATAGAGATTTTCTTAGAGTATATTGCTATAGTAATACAAATTTGCACAAAAGCAAAAGAAATCAGAAATATTCTTACGAATAAGTGGTTCATGGAAGTATTAGCACTTATGAATCAGAGAAACAATAAAGAAAGGTATGAGTCGTATGACAACCACAAAAAAACAAACAATGATCAATATAGATGAGTTAACTTCCGTACCAACCAAATGAAGATGTCTGTACCATGCTCAAGAACAACTGCTGCATCAGACTGCATAGCAAGATCATATGCAGAGAGTTCTTCAAAAGTACCCATTCACGGTGCTTTAGACAATATGGTGCTAGCATACGAAGAGAAAGATCATATGATGCATTCAGAAATAAATACGGAATGGTGCAACATCCATGACCCTTCTTGAAAATGGGTGAGACACGAAGGCCAATATCTATCCAACTGAGAAATCTGAGCATCTTCTTGGTCATTCATTAAATTATTGGACTGCCCAAACTCTCTTAGTAGACAAGTAATAAAATCTGTGGGGCTGGCGCCCTAATTGGACTGTGATTAATAGAGGTCACGAGTGTGTTAGCAATGTCCTGTAATGCCTCTGCATCAGCTACCTGTACAAAATGTCAAAGCCAATACCACACTAGTCGAAGAGTACCATACCAGTGGACAAAGACATTCTAGAATACAATCGGTGATTCAAGACAATAATCTACCATTCTTATAATATCAATGTTAAGTAAATTACATCAATTTCTTCCTCCTCTAGTTATGTATGTCCATGTAAGTGAACAGGCAGGCAGGCAGGCAGGCAGTTAAACCAGGTAAGAAGCATCGGTTTCAAATTCTGCATGTTCATGCCATCTGTATCCTACTCTGAGCTTACAAACAGGGCAAGTTCCCTGTTGCCTTAGCCATGGGTCAATGCAATTGGCATGAAACTAACGAGCGTATATTGGTGTGAAGAAAATTTTAGAAAATTGGTTCTTGAAGATCGTACTTGGATTTTGGTTCTTGAAGATTTGGATCTTGAAGTTTGAAGAATGTGAAGAAAAAATACAAAGATTTTCACCAATTCAGAAAATCTCTGATACATGGCAAATATGAAAATCGTTTCAACATTTTTCTATTCATTTAAATATCTGATATGTATGATTGTTTATTGTTTTAATTTTTAATTATTCAATTCGATTAAATAAATTTTAGAAAAGATTTTTGATATTCCGTTCACGAGTCATTCATGATTCAAACTTATTTTTCTTTAATTTTAAAATCACTAATCCAACAAATAAGTCCCTTAGTACCTCAACTGAGTTAACGAGAGGAGAGCGAACAGAAAAACCATTTTCTCTCGAAATCCATGGGTACTAGCCAGATATTAATAGAGTTTGCTATCACCAATTTTCCACAGAGACCCTTTTTGTTCTAGAATCTACCCCAAATAATGTTGCGCCATCCCCATGAAGCTCTATTGGGACATCTGGCTCGGAGGAAAGCAGAATTACGAAAATATTTATGATGCAATACTCGACTCAACAATAATGAAGGTTGAGTTAAAATATGCCACACAGTTTTTAGCTCAAAGAGCCTTGTCGAGTTAAACCAAGCTTCTAAAATCTAAACGCCCCTTGTCCTTAGTTTTCGTGAGATCTTTCCACGATGTCCAGTGAATTTTCCTGCGAGATTCAGTAGAACCTCACAAAAAGCGAGCCCTGGAACTCCGCAATTCGTTAAGGATAGTTACAAGAAACTTAAAGCATCTCATAGAATATACTGGAAGTGTCATCGCCACCGCCTTGAGCAAGACTTATTTTCCCGCCGGTGAGAGAAATTTCTTGGACCACCCATTGATTTTCTGATTAATCTTTCTTCTTACATCCTCGAATAACTTCTGCTTCGATCCTTCAAAAGCCGCGGCAATACCCAAATACTTACTAAAACCTCCACAACTAGATATCCCTAAAATTTTGGCCAACTGATTCTGGACTTCCTTAGGAGTATTGGGGGAGACGCATAAAAAGCTCTTTGAGAAATTTACTAATTGCCCAGAAGCCCTTTCATAATATTCCAAATATGGGAAAATTCCTCCACAGAGGCCCTGCAGAACAAGATCGAATCATCCATAAATAATAGATGGGAAATGGATGGACCGAGTCTTCTAGGGGAAAATCCATGGATATTGCCTTCCCTCTCAACTTTCGTAAGCATCTGCAAAAGAGCTTCAACACAGAAAATGAAGATGTAAGAGGATAATGGGTCTCCTTGACTTAACCCTCGCCGAGGCGTGAAGGACTCGGTTATTTCTCCATTGATTGAAACTGTGAATTTTCAATGCTTCTCCTTATAACATGGTGCAATGTATCATTATGTGGAATCCAGAGGGTTTTGTTATAGGTATTGGCTACAACGAGGTCAATATATTGATGATGTGTTCTCAACCAAGGCTTTTGCTATCTTATGGGGTTTGGATTGGTGTGGAGTTCCAGATGGATTGTATTGATTTTTTTTTTTGTGATTTTTGTTAGGTGGTGAATACTATCAAGGATATGCAGGAGAATGTCCGGGGGAGTTCTTCTACCCTAAGTGATATCCCGCATTTCAACTCCTTTTATGCCAACTTGAATTTTTACCATATTACAAGGGAACAAAACTCAGCTGCTCATCTCCTAGCCATGTCGGGGTCGTGGGGTAATTGTAGGGTGTGAAGTCATGCTTTATCGTTATAGTTGTCCATTTTTTTGTAAGCTTGCTTCGTATTGTCTTATGGTTTTTCATTGACAAAAAAATATGGTGCAATGCATTTTGAAGTATATATCAATGATATGAGGAACCTCAAGATTTATATTTTCGACTCTCAATGAAAGCATCAATATAAAGACAATGATTCACCATTATAGAACTAACCACAAATCGTCATTACATAATAATAAAATAATAATGAAAGATAGAAAAGGTCAAGTGATTGAGTGTAGTTTTATTGTGTTCTCTTCTCTTGTTTTGATTATAAAGTATTGTCACGTCCGTTAATGGGAAGTGGGAATCACAGGTTAATGATAATCATGGTTTGCTAATGCCTAGTCTTTGACGGTTGGCCCTTTGATTAAGTATAATTGTCTACATCTGATCACTGGTTGATCACATTATACAGTTGAGTTATTCCATGTCTTATTCCCTTTTAAATAGTTTATGGGTTATTCTAATGTTTGTGGCAAGTCGCTTTCGTAGAGTCACGAGTGCCAACTCGTCAATCTTTATACATGCGACCTTAATTAGTTGTTTCTTTACCCATGAAAAATATATCATTCCTTTCCAATATTCTATTAATATTTTTAGGATAGTTTTATGGAAGGTAATGAATGAACACTTAAATTTTAAAAACAAATCTATATGTATGAGTATATAACATCAAATGATATTAATGGGTACTGAAATTCCAATTACACGGTGATACTAACTTTCATTAACTCGGGGAATTCTAAGTTTTTAGATGTTTAATAGTAGCATTTCAAATATTATTTTTAACAT
This sequence comes from Datisca glomerata, assembly GCA_003255025.1. Lineage (NCBI taxonomy): Eukaryota > Viridiplantae > Streptophyta > Magnoliopsida > Cucurbitales > Datiscaceae > Datisca > Datisca glomerata. Next base: position 335,541 of record QANY01011905.1, on the reverse strand, counting down.
TTTCAAAGTTTCTCATGCTATTAACAAAGGTATGGATCCCTCTTCAATGTTGGAAATTTTTTTCCCAGCCATTGGATGGTTTTTAAGTTTAACCTCCTTTGAAACCGGTAGAATAGGTTCCCATCTTCTTCATCTTTTTCACTTTTCCTTTCCCCTTCGCCTTCAACCAACCTAGGGCACGTGAAGATCAATCTCTCCTCTAACCCGAACGACCAACTTCTTCCTCTTCTAGGAGAAATTTGAGAAGCTTCGTCGTCAGTGCTCTTTCTCTCTCGGCTATGGTTGTTCTTCTCCTTTTCCCAACAGCAATTCCTGCTTTTGTCGTGCCTTCATCGGCTCTAGTAGGCCTGGGTTTCACTGTTAATGGTGGTGGTGGTGGTCCAGGTGAAGCAATTTGTGGCTTAGTCCCAACGATGACGAAGCCATAGCTTTCGATCTGAGAAAGTACCAAGGTACTTCCATTGATTCTGATCTACAGCTTGAGAGGATTAATATCTACTACAATGAAACAAGTGGTTGGAGGTTTGTTCCTCGCTGTTCTCATAGATCTCGAACCTGGTACCATGGATAGTCTAAGATCTGGTCCTTTTGGTCAGATCTTTAGGCCTGATAATTTTGTTTTCGGCCAGTCTGGTGCCAGAAACAACTGGGCTAAAGGGAATTACACCCAAGGCGCTGAGTTTATTGATTCCATGCTTGATGTAGTTCGAAAAGAGGCAGAAAATTATGATTGCCTACAAGGTATTTGTTAAAATTACTCTGCCGAAGTTTAGATTGCCTTCTGTGATTGTGTAATCTTTATGATGTGATTTTGGTTTGTAGGTTTTTAGGTTTTTCATTCTCTCGAAGGTGGAACCGGATCTGGGATGGGTACGCTTCTAAATTTTTGTCTGTCTTGTTTGCTTTATTTTTGTATGTTTTGCTTTGATTTTTAGGCTCTGCTTTGTCTTTGTATGTTCTGCTTTGATTTTTGTTTATGTAAATCTCTGTAAATCTATTTTAATTTTATATTACCAGAAAAATGTGGTTGGACGAGATATGTCTCGAAAGGTTCTAGCAATACAGCCGAACCTTTATATAGTCATGGTTATTACAAGGTAACGTGTATAGAACTATAGATGAATGAGTAAATTACATATCCGGTCCAATGAGTTAAATGATAATTATGGATTGCTTTACGTTAAAGTCTTCTTTATAATGCATTGGTCATCTGTTGGTGCAGGCAAAGTCTTTGTAGATGGGAAGGTGGTGAATAAATCTGGAACATACGGTAGAGATAAAAGCATAAAAAATTTCTTAGAAAGCCAATGAGGATAGACATTACTCATATGTAAGATATTTTAGAACTCTATCTTTTAACAACATTTAGAGTGTTGAATTATGCTTGTTTGAGTTTCATAAATGGAATCTAAGTTCAAATATTATGGTTTTACATATTGTGCATCTTTCTTGATCCCTCTCATTTTGTGTGTTCTAATTGCCCGAGATCACCAGCTTATAATATGACAGAGATGTTGCCAACGTTGCAGAACAACCAAAGCTCATGAGTGCCTCTTTGGTAAAGGCTTGTAAATCTTGCCGAGTGCCTCTTTGTTCTTTACTTGTCAAATTTAATATACCATATGTGTTTATGAAAATACAAATTACAACCGAAGAAACTTACTTGTTTTGAAACACTATAAATGCATTTACCACTAATGTGTTAAGTAGTTTGCTTATGTAAATAATAGCGAATGAATTTTGTGGATTTGTGAGTATAACTTGTAGTTGAACGCAAGCCAATAATTCTTCTCACTTTTCTCCATGTTCTTTATATATGTTCTGTTGCTCAATATTGCATTTAACACATCTTAATTTTGTTAATCATCTATGCAAAATCATATTTTTCGTGTCTTGTGTCTTATAGTACATTAGTATGAGCATCTAGTTACTAGTTGCAATTTTAAGTTACTTTTTAAGCAATTTTCATTAACATACTGATTTCATATCTTTAATGGAAGAACTCTTATTAAAATTGAGTAATCTGAAAGCACTAAACTGTAGTTAGACTTATGACATGGTTCTAATTGCTAATCAAATATTTAATTCATACCTTTGTTCTCATACACAAGAGAGATTGTGACATGGTTGCAATTGCAAGATACTTGAATGTCACACTTATTGTCCCTGAAATTCTCAGCCAATATTAGTGGGTGACCTTTCTTCTTTGTCTTATTTGTTTTCTTATTTTTCATCTGCAGGTGATGCAGAGCCATTAGAGGCTGATTATTATGACTATGGGCCTTGTACTTCGAAGAGATTTAAGACATGAGACATGTCTAGAGGAGAAACTCTCACTTTTGAAGAGAAGAGATTATAAATGAGAAACGCATCTTAACTTGATATTAGGGTAAAATGATGCAGCTAAAGCAACTACTAAAAACATTGTAGCAATGTTGTATCACAACTTATGAGATGTAAAATATTTTGAATATGCTATTTTACTAATGAATGAGATTTTTTTCTAAATGAGAATCTTTTTATTTTGACTAAGTGTATGAAAATGACCAAATGCATAAAAATACAAATTGTGTAAAAATGGTTAAGGTGTCAAAAAGACTAAAGTGTGAAATTATTAAGTATATGAAAATGATTAAGTGAGTGAAAATGACTAAGTACATAAAAATGACCAAGTACATGAAATGTCTAAGTGTAAGAAAATGACCGAGTGTGTGAAAATGATTAAGTGTATAAAATGACAAACTATATGAAATGACCAAGTGTGTGAAGTGACTAAGTTGCAAAAAGGACTACGTTGTGAAAATGACTAAGTACATGAAAATGACCAGGTGTGTGAAAATGGTTAAATGTGTGAAAATAACTAAGTGTTTGAAAATGACTATGTATAAAAGTTACTAAATGTGTATAATCGTTAAATGTCTGAAAATGACTAAGAAATGGAAGAGCCTTTATAAATATGGTATATTTTGTACCAATGGCAAGTGACAATATATATACTATTGGAGAGAGCTTAAAGAAATGGAAAGGCCTCTATGAAGAGTACATCAGAAATGAGAAACGCATTGCAACTTGATCTTGAGGGTAAAAATGATGTAGCTGAAAATAGTCATTGAAAAATAGCAAGAAAGTTTTACTAATGAATGAGATTTTTTTTAAAGAGAATTGGAGTTCAATTTTTTATGTGTTGATGAATTTATTAAGTGTCTGAAAAAGATAAATGCAAGACATAATTTTATGAAAGGGAGAGAGAGGTCTAGAATTTACAAGTACATGAAAGACATAATTATGTTAAATTAATATGTATGCCTAAATGTGAAAATATGGCTAAGTGCATGAGAATAAATAAGTGTGTCAAAACAAGTAGGGCCAACACCATAATGGGGACCTAAACGTCATCATTACATAGTGAGTCGTCATTTAAGACTAGCATTTGAGGCCTGCTGATGGCGTTTGGCTCGTGTACCAGTGACGCGGGCCAAACGCGAGTGTATTTGGCGTTTAGGGCTCAAATGTCACCAGCAGGCCCCAAACGCCAATCATGGATGGTAAATCGCCTACCATGACTGGCGTTTGGGGCCTATTCGTAAACCATGAGTGGCGTTTGGGGCCTGCTGGTGGTGTTTGGGGCCCAAACGTCACCAGCAGATCTCAAACGTCAGCCATAGATGGTGAATCACCTACCATGAGTGGCGTTTGGGGCCTGCTAGTGGCGTTTGGACCCCGAACTCCAGACACACATGTGTTTGATTCCAATACTCTCTATTGGATCGTGACACGTGCATTTCAACTTTTGGAGGGCCTAACTTTTGATTCAGGTGGAACCACGTGGGCCATAAGATATTAAATCGAAGCTTATTTAGATATCTAGATGTTCGTCTTGATCCAAAGGTTAACCCGCCGCAGCCCAGTTTTCAGGCCCAAAAAATACTAATTTAAGTACTTTTAGAGGCCCGAAATTTGTTTCGGTCTTAATTTTAGGCTTTTCGTAATTCTCATCTCTTTTGATTTTTCGGGTTTTTTATATGCTTATAAATTAAAATACAAATCAGTTATTTTCCAAATTTTATGGGGTTATAGTTTATAAAATAAAAAGTTAAAATTTCAAATTTCAATATTCAATTTCAAACTTTTAGCGGATATGTTCGATTTATAGATAGAATATGATCTTGAGGGTTATATGTGTTCGTCAAACTGATAAATAGGATTTATCGACCATCATAACATCACGGTCATATAATTATATATGATGAAAATTCGTCTCGCTCGATACTTTTCCAAAAACATAACATTATTATCAATGACAACTTTTAACGAGTTTATGAATAAGTGTTCAATTATATAAAAACTTTAATTAATCCAATCTAATTTCGCATAATAAGTGAGTATCATGAATGTTTACATTGGAATAATGAGGTTGTTCTATTTTTATCGATGATTTTCCTGGTGAACGGTAAATAATTATAAAAATATCAATTTTAAAGAAAATTGTGAAGAATAGCGATCAGAGCCATATAAATGGCGAGTAAGAGTAAAAAAGTGGCGATTGGGAGGGAGAATGGTAATCGCCTATTTGTACATGGTGTTTGGGGACTGACAGGTGATTGGAGGCATAAAACTAGAACTTGATTTTGACGATACGATTAGCACCTTCAGGATGACATTCAGGGACTAAAAATAGGTGACTCACATATTAAGTATAGCAATTAGGTTGTATGTATTTGGTGAATTCCTTCTAAAAATTATTATTTTGTACGTATTTGGTGAACTCCAGTATGTATTTGATGAAACCCTCCAAGAATTATTTATTTGTACATATTTAGTGAACCTCATTATGTAGTGGGGTACAAGGAAGATCTTGAGGGCTTCAGCAAAAAATTTCACGTACCAAATTAATAATTCTTGAAGGGGTTCACCAAAAAATTTTACGTACAAAATCAATCATTCTTCAAAGGGTTCACCAAAATATTTCACGTCCAAAATCAATCATTTTTTGAGGGGTTCACCAAAATATTTCACGTACAACATCAATCATTCTTCGAAGAGTTCACCAAAATATTTCACGTACAAGATCAATCATTCTTCGAGGTATTCTTCTAAAATGTAGTGGGGAAATATTATTTTACTTGATACTTGTTGTAAAATGACAACAACATAATCAAGAATACATTCTTAACCATCATAAAAAGGTCCTAAAACCATTGTATTGATACAAAATCACCGAAAAAATAACAAAACCGCCAAAAAGGGGGAAAATGCTAGGAACCTCCAAAACCGCCGGTATTAGGTACCAAAACCACCTGTATTGGTTCCAAAACCGCTGGTATTGTGCCCAAAATCACCAGTGTTGGGCCCAAAACTGTCGATATTGGTTAGGAAAATCGCCGAGATAGATTGGTGAACCCTAGTACGTAATTAGTGAACCCTAGTACGTAATTAGTGAACCCCTTCAAGAATTATTCTTTTGTATGTATTTGGTGAACTCCACTACGTAATTGATGAATCCCACTACGTAATTGGTGAACCCCAGTACGTAATTGGTGAACCCCTCTAAGAATTATTATTTTGAATGTGTTTGGTGAACCCTACTACGTAATTGGTGAATCTCACTACGTAATTGGTGAACCCCAGTATGTAATTAGAGAACCCCTCCAAGAATTATTCTTTTGTACGTTTTTTGTGAACCTCACTACGTAATTGGTGAACCCCACCAAAAATTATTCTTTTGTACGTAATTGGTGAACTCCACTACATAATTGATGAACTTTAGTACGTAATTGATGAACCCCTCCAAGAATTATTTTTTTATACGTATTTGGTGATCCCCACTATGTAATTGGTGAACCTCACTACGTAATTGGTGAACTCCAATACGTATTTTGTGAACAAAAAAAATTCAAAAAAAAAAACTAAAACGTACTACCTACTGAGTTTTATATGACCCAAATTAATATAAGATTCACAATAACCCAACATCATGCCATAAATATTTCAGGGCATGATAAAACTTTCCCAAAGGTATATAGCCTTTGTCTCAAAATCCCATCTCCTCTAGCTATTGCACCTAACTTCATTAGTTAAATCAAATGGTGAGTCTTCCCCATTAAAATTTGTAAAGGCAGTCATTGTTTTCCTTTTTGGGTGGAATCATAAAGAAGGAGAATGGTGTAAAAGGAATAATAAAGAAGGAGAATGTGTAAAAGAAATAATAAAGAAGGAGAATGGTGTCCAAATCCAATTCAAGGCACTATCAGTATCATTTATGCGCAAAACAATTGAAGGCTATCTTTCAATTTTGCTTTTCCTCCATCAAAAACCGTAACTCGTGCTTCTACTCCATGTGGGTTCATCTGTCCCATGTTGCAGTCACATTCACACATCTCAAATGTCAACCCTCTCGCCACCTCTCTTCTCTCCTCCTCTCCCTTCCTTTCTGGGTGTTTTCACCCATGTGTTTCCTGCATTGCACTCACAAACCCAAACCCATTAGAGAGAGAGAGTAAAGCATTAACATATGTGATTTTCTTAGGTCGATTTGATGATGCGCACGCCATATTAAAAAAAAAAAAGGAAAAGCAATTTCAACCACAAAACTCTAGCTCCCATTCTTTATGGTTTCCTTCTCAATAGGTGTTCCTCAGTTATGTTATGTTTAGTTGAAAATCTACTCATCCTTATAATTGCAACCCGTAGAAGCCAAGTTGAACAAAAATAACATTTCTTTATTCATCATCTTCATCATTACCTCTACTGAATATTCTTCCATCCCAAAATATCAATACCCACCATCATTTCTACTTTCTCTTCATCCTTGTATTGGCTCAAAGATCTTAACTTTTCATTCTTTTTTCAATGTATTTCTTATGGAACAGATTAAATGCATAGGAGGAACAGAGAAGAGAAGGTTCTTCTCATATAGAAAACAGCTTTAGTAGGATGTTTGGATTTTTGAAAACCATGTTTGTTTTTCTATTTCAGCACTTGGTTTTCACTTCTGCTGATGTAGCTTTTGGTCACCACTACCCTTTTCGCAATTCTTTGCTCACAGACAAATCTGCCCTTTTGACCTTGAAGAAGTCCATTGTACATGATCCCAATTCTATACTAGCTAACTGGAATGAGACTGTTGATGTATGTAATTTCACTGGTGTCACCTGTGACAGGCTCCGTCACCGCGTATCCAAGCTCGCCATGAATGACAGTCAACTTATGGGTCCGCTATCGCCCTTCATTTCAAATCTCACAGGTCTTCGAATTCTGAAACTCGAAAACAATCGCTTCTTCGGTACCATACCACCTGGATTCTCATCCCTCAGACATCTCCGCCATCTTCACCTCGATGGCAATAACTTGCGTGGTTCAATACCGGATTCCTTTTCCAATCTCTCCAACCTTACTTTACTCAGTATTTCACAAAACGAACTAAATGGTACGCTCCCGCCTTCCTTCTTCTCCAACTGCACTCTACTTAGAAATGTAGACCTTTCCAACAACTTCCTTACAGGCAGCATTCCTTTAGAAGTCGGAAACTGTCCATCTCTATGGAACCTCAATTTGTACAACAACCAATTTACAGGTCAGCTTCCGTTTTCTTTAACAAACACTTCGGTTTACAACGTAGACGTCGAGTATAATCATATTTGGGGTGAATTACCTTCAGAAGTTGTAGAGAATCTTCCTTCACTTATCTACCTTCACTTATCATATAATGATATGGTAAGCCATGATGGAAATACAAATCTTGATCCATTCTTTAATTCCCTTAAGAACTGCAGCGGTTTGGAGGAGCTTGAATTGGCTGGGATGAATTTGGGAGGGAAGCTGCCTAATTCCATTGGCCAACTCGGTGTCGATATGTCAACTTTGATTCTACAAGAGAATCAGATCTTAGGATCCATTCCACCTCAGTTGGCCAATCTTTCAAATCTGGAGGTGTTGAATTTGACCTCCAATCGTCTCGATGGAACAATTCCGAAAGAAATAAGTAAGTTGTTGAAATTAGAGCAGCTCTTCTTGTCACATAACAATTTCACATCTGAAATCCCAGCTGAAGCATTAGGCCAGTTTCCTCGTCTTGGCCTTCTTGATATCTCCCACAACCGACTATCAGGGGAAATTCCAGTAAGCATCGGGAAGTTGACAAGGATGAACTTTTTGTTTCTCAACAACAACTTCTTGTCTGGTAAAATACCTTCCACTCTAGGAAAGTGCACAGGGTTGCACAAGTTAGACTTATCACACAATAGGTTAACAGGAAGAATACCTCCAGAGATAGTCGGGTTGCGTGAGATAAGAATTTTCATAAACCTTTCGCATAATTACCTCGAAGGCAGTTTTCCGGTTGAGCTAAGCAAGCTGGAAAATGTTCAAGAAATGGATGTTTCATCAAACAACCTCACTGGCTCCATCTTCCCTCAAATATCAAACTGCATTGCATTAAGGCTTATCAATTTCTCAAACAATGCTCTCCAAGGCCGTCTTCCCGATTCCTTAGGCGATCTCAAGAACCTCGAAACCTTTGATGTTTCAAAGAACCAGTTGTCCGGCACGATCCCCAATAGCCTCAACAAGATCCGAACCCTTACTTACATTAATCTTTCATTCAACAAACTTGAAGGACTGATACCCAGTGGCGGCGTCTTCAATTTATCAACAAACTTGTCGTTTTTGGGTAATCCTCGTCTTTGTGGGACAGTTCCCGAAATGCACGTCTGCTCCCGAAAGAAGCATTGGTTTCGGTCCCATACGTCTTTGATTATATTGATTTTGGTAATCTTTATATCAGTCTTCTTATCCACAGTATGCTGTGTGATTGCTTTCCAGCGTCTTAAATCGATGTCTTCTTTCCACAAGATCGAATCAGCTAGAAAATCGAGAACGCCGGATTTTATACATAATTTTCCGAGGATAACGTATCGGGAACTGTCGGAGGCCACTGGCGGATTTGATGAGCACAGACTCGTCGGTTCAGGCAGTTACGGACGCGTATATACAGGCGTTCTTCCCGACGGGATAGCAATTGCCGTAAAGGTGTTGAATATGCAAACTGGAAATTCAACAAAGAGTTTCAACAGAGAATGTCAAGTCTTGAAGAGGATTCGGCATAGAAACCTCATAAGAATCATAACGGCGTGCAGTCTACCGGATTTCAAGGCGATTGTACTTCCTTATATGGCGAACGGAAGCTTAGATAGCCGTCTCTACCCGCATTCACCGGAAGGTTTGACATCGGGTTCTTCGGATTTGAGCCTCATACAAAGAATAAACATTTGCAGTGACATTGCTGAAGGAATGGCATATCTGCATCATCACTCTCCGGTTAGAGTCATACACTGTGATCTGAAACCTAGCAATGTTCTCCTCAACGATGACATGACGGCTCTTGTTTCCGATTTCGGGATCGCAAGGTTAATCATGACGGTGGGTATCGGAAATGGAGCTGAAAACATGGGAAATTCGACTGCCAATATGTTATGTGGATCAATTGGATATATTGCACCAGGTGAACTTTTTATCCTTCTACGCAAATTAGTCAAATTTCACTGGAAAGGTCACATAAACAAAAAGAAATAACAATATTAATGTTTTTACTAGATTCCGGTACAGTATTCTAATGTTAATATTAATATTTATTATATTGTAATTTAATAAAATATTATGATTAAATCTAAACACTTTCAATAAAAATATATCATATTTTGTTAAAAATGTATTTAAGTAGTCTAATGTTAATATTAATATTTATTAGATTGTAATTTAATAAAATATTATGACTAAGTTTAAACACTGTCAATGAAAAGATATCATATTTTGTTAAAAATGTATTTAAGGTTTTAAAATCATTTTTTCTCTTCACAAGTGCCTATCGGTGTATTTTCTAAAAAATACCCATGAAAGTCTCTTAAATTCAAGTCTGTTAAAATCAAGATCTTACTGTAGAAGTACTATGAATTATATTATTGAGGTTAAGTAGAATGGTAAAATCGTAAGATCTAACTATCTGAATTATGAGTTTAACCGTATTTATATTCATCACGATTGCTAACTCTGGCCTTTTTTGTTGTTGTGCAGAGTATGGATTTGGCTCAAACACATCAATGAAAGGAGATGTTTACAGTTTCGGGATCTTAGTTCTGGAGATGGTGACTAGAAAAAGGCCAACAAACGACATGTTCGTCGGAGGACTCAGCCTGCAGAAGTGGGTGAAGAGCCACTGCCATGGAAGATTAGACAGAATTGTGGACTCTTCATTGTTGAGAGCTTCAAGAAACGAATCACCAGAAGTGGAGAAGATGTGGCAAGTTGCGATTGGAGAATTGATCGAATTGGGAATTCTTTGCACGCAGGAATCTCCGTCCACTAGACCGACGATGCTGGACGCTGCTGATGACTTGGATAGGCTTAAGAGATACCTTAGTGGTGACACGACAGCAACATTTGCTTCTTCTCTTGGGATTTCTTCCTCCACTCTTGATGATGATTAGAAAACTGTATCTCACCTTTTTCATTTATTCTGTGTTGACCCTTTTGTAAAGTGTTAACTTATTTACAATAAAAAAGGATCTTTGACAATTAAGTCACATAGTTATTTTGTTTACCAGATCATTGTTAAAACGTCATATCTCAAGTGCACTTCCATTATATGATTAATGCCAAAAACCAGAGAGAAGTGTCAAAACACTGTGAGTTTAAAGATGATCAGAGGTCATATCATTTTTGTCATCAGAATAATTACTTGTAGTGTAGACAACCATTACCAAATCCACCTATCATCGCTAACCATAAAAAGATCATTAAAAAAGCGTGAGTCATTATTAAAATATTATGAAGGTGATGATTTTCACCAAGAATTTTGATCCCGGATCGTACTAATTCCATACGAATCAGTACTTAGAAGTATGTGCCCATCATTCTAGCAATGGCACTGAAGATGAAATATAGAGTCTTTATATCCTTGTGGTTAGTGGAGAACAACCATCGGACCGGATTTATCATAAAATTGAGATTATTTCATTTCCTTCCTTATGGGAGATGGCCCTTTAGGGAGTGGGGCTTCTTTCTTGAAAAAGGGGGTTCTGTTTCATCTAACCCCATAAAATTAGCAACAGTAAGACAACAGTGGCATCGATAATGCTAGTAATAGTGGATTAAACTTTATCGTTGAACAGTTTTGTCATCTGGTGTTGAACAGGTGAAAATCCTTTATGTAGTCATGTGAGAAGGATAGGACCAATCAGGAAAGAGTGTACAGATTACCACCGTGGCAAAACAGAAAGAGCCAGTCCAGGTCGTTGATCCTGCTGTGCTCCATCGGACGGTCCAAGTTCGACCGGTTGTTAATGTTGATAAACATACTCTAATATTGATAAACTCTATTCTAGGAGAATATTCTGTTTAATCTCTATTATCAAGGGAGGTGATTAAATCTTGTAATTAATTGATAGCATATAAATAGATGCCAATTGTAAACTCAAAACTCAATAGAAACTGGGCAATTACTTTTATATTTCTCGTGAATTCTCTCTCTCTCTCTCTCTCTCTCTCTCTCTCTCTCTATATATATANATATATATATTATTCAATTCTTTTTTTAATGCAAGAAATTTTTTTTACATTTTGGTGCTTTCATTTAGAGTTGTGAGTTAACTCAAGATCATAACCTAAGATGCATCGCACTAGATTGCAGGCTGCATGGGAAATGGGAAATGATGGTAATGCAACCATCAACCCCACAAATCAACCCACACAGCCTGCAGGAGTGCAAGACATGATCTAGACTATCTTGACCAGGATACAAGAAATGGAGAATCGCAACAGTGAAGCACTACGGAACGCATGGCAAACTATGCAGGATGAGATTGCCACGTTACAACGGGACATGGCGGAGACTAGAGTAGAAGTGAGCCAAAGGGTCGTGGTGAGAGAACGAGGGGAAGAAAATTAGCAAGATGAAGACTGAAGGGAACGGGCAGCCAAACAACCCAATCTGATGGCTATCCATAACGTCCATCATGAGGAGACATAAGTCAATTCACATGACCACATGAAGGAAGCTGGAGGTGAAAACGCCCTTGCTGAGCCAATGACAGAAAGGGCGGTGGATAAAATGCTGGATGGAAAAATGCTTGAAATGAGAAAGCTAGGAGTTGCTAGAGTAACAAACATGGATACGTTAACTCGGTCCCCGTTATGTCCAGAGATTTTGGTGACCCCCGTACCAAAGAAGTTTGTCACTCCTAAGTTTAAGTGTTATGAAGGAAAGTCAGATCCCGTGGATCATTTCCGTCATTTTAAACAAGTGGTGGCGCTTCACCAACATGATGATGAATTGATGTGCAGGATCTTCCTAACCAGTCTAGAGGGGAGCGCATTAAAGTGGTATCACTCTCTACCCCCTTGTTCAATTAATAATTTTGTTAGAATGTCTTATATCTTCCTGGAGCAGTATTCCACCTACCAGATGGTGATGGAAGATTTGGAGTACCTATTGACAATCGCCAAAAAAAGGAGAGTCGTTACGTGATTACACCCATCGCTTCAAGGACGAAATGACGAAAGTGGAAAATTGTGATGATCGTATGGCAAGACTGGCATTCAGACGAGAACAAACCTCTCACGATGGCGAAGACTTTCCTCCGAGCACAAACTGTTGGGGGTTATGCTCTTAAAGCATGTATTGACATTTTGATTTGAAATTTAAAGATAATTATATTTTTCTTCTAATTGTTCTTTTAAACTATTGTTGAATAATTTATATAAATATCTAAAAATTTCATATTCATTAATGAGACTATGATCTTATATTAGTACGAGAGAATTAAAAATATAATGAATAAAATTGTCAGCAACATATTAAAGTATGAAATCTTTAATGAATGATTGCTAGTACGGTTCACTAAGTATTATGAATGCGTGTGATCTAGATCCATATTATTGACGTGGATACACATATTAGTGAATGTACTTTATATAATAAGATTATATATGACAACACTGATGTGAATTAATTTTTTTATTAACGTGTTGTTTATCATAAATATTTAATACATGTCAATTTGATGATCATATGTTATTCAGTCTGAATCCTGAGTAGTCATGAACTCTTATACATGTCTACTGGATCTTTTGATTCACTTTTTAAGGTTTGTTTGTTATTCAGACTAGTGACTTTTGTTTTGGAGATTCAGTGATGTGAATGACTGGGGACATGATCTTACAATATTTGGAATCTAAGCTTTCCTAACGGATCGTATATTGATTCCATTAAATGTTAATTCCGAACTGAATGGTTATTCAGCTCAAATTTATAATAAGATTATAAATTAGTCATTCACTAGTGGATTATTGGTACTTAAGGATCAGGAGGAAATTAAAAGGGTAAAATGGTCATTTTGACCAGTTATAATTTACGACCCAATAATTGGAGGACTGAACTACATGAAATGATTATGTCAGTGCATTACGTGAGAATATTCTATAACTAAATTCTGTAATCTTTAAGAGTGTAATTCCATATTTATAGTGCAGTAATAATGAAATTAATAAATAAAATTATTTAATTAAAATAATTTAATAATATGGTTTATTGGAGCTTAGGATTGTAGGTCCATGGTTCTCAAGTCACCTCTATACTATATTGTCTAGGGTGTGAGTATTTCAGGACATGAGAAAATGACTGACTTACAAAAAAAAAATTATTCTAGGGCAAGTACATAATTATGAGATAATTATGTGTGATTAATTAATTAAAAATTAATTAATTGAATTATTTATATATTTAAATATAATTTTCGGAAATGATTTATATATAAATAATTATTTAATTATCGATAAGTGATACAGAATATCGAATTTGTAAAATAAAATAATTAAATTATTATTATATAATAATTAAAATCAACTAAATCTGTTATTTATGAAATAACAGATAAGTTAGTTGATAGAGATAATCATATATATTAATTTTGAATTAACCGATATCTAGATAATTATCTTCTTAAAATGAATATTTAATTCGCAGTAATTGTCACGTGTCAATCACTGATAGGGTGTCAGAAATTGACATGGACTACTATGGTGCCACATGGCACGACAGTAGTGTGTGTGCAGCACTGTAGGGCCACATGACACTACAGTGGTACTGTGAGGCACTATGCTAGCTCATGGCACACTGTAGTGCCATGTGGCATTGCAGTTATGCACAATTGCAGTGGACCCACTGTAATTGGTAATTTTACAATTAAATACTATTTCAGTTTATTCCTAAAAATCTGATACGTCATTATCTAGAATATATATAGATATTATTCTAACGGCCTTAGCTGTTGAAATAAGAGTAGAGAATCAGTTGATCAAATTATTAGTTCATCAATCAAGAGTTGAATTGAGAACATTATTTGTGTTAGAGAGGTTTTGTTCTGTGATTAAACGTTAATCAAATCTCTAAAATAATAATCATCACGTTCTTTTAGAGAATCGTCTCACTAAAGTCCTTCTCAGTAAATCTCTAGATCTCATGGGTTGAGAACATCTAGAGATAGAAAAAGTGTCTTGTAATATTCTACGTGCCCATACACGACATAGTGCGTTGAGAATTGACTTGAAAGATTTTGATGTGGATCTTGGAGTCTACTGATCGTTCGAACAATTTCGTGGGTATAGAGGATCGATCGGTTTTTGCAAGGATAGATTCCTAACCTTATATGTTGTAGATTTAACTTATAAATATATCATGGATCCTGACTGATTGAAAAAGAGTTTTCAAAGAAAAAATTTATTTGGTTATTGTGACGTTCCGCAAGTTTTGTTTTATCAAAAAATTCGACTTTTATTAAAAGTTTAATTTTTTTAAAAGGTCACATGCCTTCACACTTCTGTCGCGCACGCGTCGCGATGACCAGCACAAACGTCCATAACGCTGGTGGAAGAAATAAAGAGCATGCAGAAGCTAGCAGAGCAACGAAATTTCGGGCAGCACAGGCATGAGGGCAGTGCGAGAACGGGAAAACATGGAACTGAACGATCAGAGAAGAAGACAGAAGACAGAAGGAATGATTTTGAGAAAAGATCAAGGCTGGTTGGTGGGGTTCATCCCGAGAAAAGATCTACAGCCCTCTAACTATCCTAATGAATCAAATTCTCGAAGTCATCAAGGATAAACTGTGGCTGAGATGACCCCCTTCGCTTGTGAGGGAACCGAACGAAAGAGATAATGATAAGTTTTGCCACCATCATCGGAGTGCTGGCCATGAGACCAGATATTGCTACAAGATAAAAGATTATATTGAAAGACTTGTGTAGGACGAGCATCTGAGGGAGCTCATTGTGAGGAGGGATCAACTAATGAGTGAAGGGAATGAAGAACGATCCAGAGAGAAGGAACTACTAAGGATAGTGAATATAATTATTACCCTGACAGAATCTGAGGGCACATCGAGAAAAGAAAGAAAGAACTATTGTAAGAAGCTGACTCTCGAGATGAACAACAGTCCAGGAGAAAGACATGGAAGCTTACCAATTATCTTTGACGAGGAGAACGACATGCATGACGGACGTAATGATGCGTTGGTAATCACTATTCAGATTGGAAACTGTTTGTTGCTGAGAATTCTGATTGATGATGGTAGTGCTGTAAACATACTCCATCACTCAACACTCGAGAAGACTGCTGTAAATGCCCCAAAGCTCCATAGCACAGGAAAACCGTTCATTGGGTTCAACGAGACCATAACGTACTCTAAAGGGATTTTGTCACTTCCCGTGCGTGCGGGCTCATTCAACCAATCATGAAATTTATTGTCATTAATACACCATCATTTTATAACGCAATTCTTGGAAGGACGTGGATTCACAAGATGGGAGCTGTCTTATCAACATATTACCAAACACTGAAGTATCCTTCACCAGAAGGAGTAAAGATGATTTTCAGGGACCAAGCATAGGCTTATTGCTGTACAGTCACAACGCTATTCCAAGAAGAAGAATGAGGTTCCGTTTGTGATAACGAGAAATAAAGAGCAGAAGAATAACAACTAAACGAAGGTGAACCAGCTGATTGCAACCCGAAGTATGAGGCTAGAAGCGGAACTGAACTCATGGACCTTGGGAATGGAAAAATAACGACAATGGGTACGGGACTCGTCGAAGCGAAAAAGGTGGAACTTACAGAGTCTCTTAGGGAGAATGTAGATATTTTTGCCACCACTGCGGCGCAAATGCCGGGTATCAATGAAGAATAATTTGCTATAAATTAAATGTTGTTCCCTTTGTTAAACCCACGAAACAGAAAAAATGGTTTTTCACGCCCGAAGGAAAAACGATCATCAAGGAAAAGGTTGAGAAGTTGCTCGAAGCAGGTTCATCAGGGAAGTCAGCTACCCGGAGTGGCTGGCGAATGTTGTTATGGTAAAGAAGAAAAGCGAAAAGTGGAGAATCTATGTGGATTTTACAGACTTGAACAAGGCTTGTCCGAATGATGATTACCCACTGTCAAGAATTGACCAGATGTGGATGTGACATACGAACATGAGCTCTTGAGCTTCATGGATGCCTACAGTGGGTACAATTAGGTGAAAATGTTCTATTCTGACCAGGAAAAGACTTCTTTCGATCTTTCTCTTACAATTACACTAGCTTCTCTCTTTAAAATATCTCATAATTTTGCTCAAAATACAAGTCACTCAAAAAATAAGATAGTACGAGCTTTGTCGAAGAGGAGTGGAGAGGTGTGGTTAAAATAAAATGTCGCGGCCTATTTATAAGGGAGGATGGATCTTGGAACCGGTCCAAACTGGATTGGAAATTGAATGGACCAGTACTTAATTTGGGGAGAATTTCCCAAATAAGCAACCGGTCCAACCGGTTTGTTACTAGTGGATTCGGTTTGGGAAATTCTATAAGAAGTTTCCTTCTGTAGAAACCGATCTGGGTTCCATCCGATTTCAACAGGTGTGACCGAAATCCTCTCCAAAGCAGAGCCAGTTTTGATATCGGATTGAGGGTGAACTGGTTCATGACATTTTGTACACTGTTGTGCCCGGTTCGGTGTCTTAGGTTCTGGTTCATGAAAGGTTTGGTCCGGTTTTTGGTTCTTTGAATCATTTTGAGCCCAATCGACTTTGATTCAAGTAATTTTGAGTTCGTATGATATACGTCATGCCCTTCGTAATGTACCGCGTGTAACTCACTCCGTACGGTTTTGATTGTCCTTTTTCATCAATACTTAAGATTAACTGTTTGCAACATGATTTTTCACTTTATCTAGGACCTACACACTTAATAAAAATATTAGTCCAAATATTATTTGTCATAATCAAAATTGTCATCTTGACTAGGGTCAACACTTGGAGCATACAACATCTGGTATGTACCGTGCATCGTGATAAAAGCACAAGTTTTGGCGGACTTCATTACCGAGTTTACTTATGTAGACGTGAAGCATGGTTCTGTGACAATAGAAGAGGGAGGGCACCTAGACTTTATTTGTAGATGGAGCCTCCAATCACCAGGGGGAAGGGGTGGGAGTGGTAGTCCAAACACCATGTGGCGAAACCTTTGAACAAGCATTGTCCTTCAATTTTCAAGTATCAAACAATGAGACAGAGTACAAGGCACTGTTGGCTGGACTAAGGTTCATGAATGAATTTAAGATAACAAATATTAAAATTTTGTGCGATTTGATATTAGTTGCTAACCAAATCTCAAGAAAGTACAACACAAAGGATAGCAAGATGATGAAGTATGTGTAGAGTGCCAAGAAAATGTTACAATTGTTCCAAAACTATTAGATCACTAAAGTTCCTAGAACCAAAAACTTGAGAGCGGACGCACTAGAAAATTTGGGGTCGTCAGCTCAACTGCCATTTAAAAGAACAGTTTCTATTGAATATTTAAGCGACCAAGTACAAGGGCACCTATGCAACTGAAAGCTGAAGTCACAATGGGGAATTGTGGATATGATTGGTGGGAGAGCATTGTGTAGTACCTACCCCGCGGAGAACTCCCGACTAACAAAATGGAAGCCCGGAAGCTCCATCAATGGAGTGCAAGGTACACCTTGATTGATGGAGAATTATATACGAGGTCATTTTCGGAGACCTCATACCACAAATGCCTTTCAACAGTCGAGACCAAGAATGTGATGGTAGAAGTTCAAGAAGGGATCTGTGCAAATCATTCTAGCGGGAGATCATCGGCCAATAAGTTATTAAACGAGGGGAATTATTGGTCGAAGATGCACGATGAAGCAATATCGCTCGTAAAGAAATGTGACAAATGCCAACGGTATGCTCCCATTCCAAAGATGGCTCCCGAAGAGCTACAAATGTTGCTAAGCCCATGACTGTTCATGTAGTGGGACTTGATGTAGTCGAGTCACTACCGACAACTCCTACTCAGAGGAGTTTCCTACTGGTTGCGAACAATTACTTCACTAAGTGGATAGAAGCATATGCCTTGGATAAAGTGCGAGAAGAAGAGGTAAGGCGGCTTTTGTAGAAAAATATTGTTTGCAGATACAGTATTCCCAAGGTGCTGGTCTCCGATACCGGGCTCCAATTCACCGATAGCGAGTGAAGAGTTTTTGCAACGGGCTTCATATAAAAAATACTCTGTCAACACCTTACTACCCTGAAGGCAATGGGCAAGCAGATAGATCAAATATAACAATTGTCGATAATCTAAAGAAACGATTAAAAGCTGATAAAGTGAAGTGGGTCGAGGAGTTTCCATCCTTTCTCTGGGCTTACAGAACAACACACGGGAACCAACCGGAGAAATGCCTTTTTCATTGACATTCAAGGCAGAAGCCATCATATCGGTTGAAATCGGGTGCCCCACAGTAAGATTAACAACCGATGAGTTCATTAATGCAGAATGTATGACAGAAAAATTAAACTTCTTGGAAGAGAGATGGGAAGCAACTCTAGTAAGAATGGCGAATTACAACCAGAAAATGATTAGATACTTCCAAAAGAGGGTCAGAAGACGGTAATTTCAGACGGGAGATCTTGTACTAAAAAGGATTTTCAATCAAATAAAGGTAAATTGTGTTTAAACTAGGAAGGACCTTTTATCGTCAAGGCAGTCGGAGGAAACGAATCTTACAACCTAATGACCAGTGAAGGAAATGATCTATCCAAACCTTGGAATACCTTAAATTTGTGTAAATATTATGTATAATTCTTTCTCTTGTAATGAAAACTTTTCTATCCGTTGTTTTTTCCCCGTTAAGGGTTTTTCACGTAAAAATATGGTGTCAGCAATTCTTTTTCAAGAACTAAAAGAACGGGCCCCTAATCTTGAAAAATCTTAAGTCCATGAAGATTTTTGTCTACGGACATCGTCTTCCAAAGGAAACGGGCCCCTGAGCTTGGAAAAGCTTAAGTCTATAAAGATTGTTGTCTACAGACATCGTCTTCTAAAGGAAACGGGCATTTGATCTTGAAAAAACTTAAGTCTATGGAGATTGTTGTCTACAAGCATCATTTTCTAAAATAAACGGTCCCTTAAGCTTGAAAAAGCTTGTCCATAGATATTGTTATTGTTGGAGGTTATGCAATCAAAGCATGTTATTGATATTTTGATATGAAATTTAATGAGGATTACATTTTTCTTATACTTGTTCTTTTAAATTATTGTTTAATTTATATAAATATCTGAAAATTCAGTATTCCTTAATAAGACTATGATCGTGTATTAGTACGAGAGGATTAAAATCATAGATAATGAATAACATTGTCAGCAACATATTAAATATATGGAATATTTAATGAATGGTCGCTAGTACGATTTACTAAGCATTATGAATGAGTGTGATCTAGATCCGGATCATTGGTGTGTATATACATCTTAGTGAAAGTACTTTATATAATGAGATTATATATTACTGGACCGATGTGAATTAATATCTTTATTAACGTGCTGTTTATCGTAAAGATTTAATACACATCGATTCGATGATCATATGTAGACGAGTATGAATTATGAGTAGTCATGAGCTCCTATACATGTCGACTGGATCTTTTGATTCACTCGTTAAGGTTTGTTTGTAAAATAAGCTAGTGACTTTTATTTTAGATATTAGATGGCTGGAAACATGATTTTGCAAGATTTAAAATCCAAGCTTTACTAACGGATTGTATATTGGTTCCCTTAAGTGTTAATTCTAAAACTGAATGGTTATTGAGCTCAAATTTATAACAAAATTATAAATTAGACATTCACTAATAGATTAATGGTACTTACGGAACAAGAGGTATTTAGAGGGGAAAATGATAATTTTAACCAGCTCTAATTTATGAACCAAGAATTGGAGGAAAGAACTACATGAAATGATTATATTAGTGGACTACATGAGAATACTCTGTAAATACATTCTATAATTACTAAGAGTTCAGTTCAATTACATATTTATAGTGGAGTAATAAATGAATTAATAAATAAGATAATTAAAGCG
Organism: Datisca glomerata; assembly: GCA_003255025.1. Taxonomy (NCBI): domain Eukaryota; kingdom Viridiplantae; phylum Streptophyta; class Magnoliopsida; order Cucurbitales; family Datiscaceae; genus Datisca; species Datisca glomerata. The sequence continues at coordinate 315,089 of QANY01011905.1, read as the reverse complement.
TTTAATTAATAATTTGGTTGATTGGAACTTAGGATTATAGGTCCAAGGTCCCCAAGTCACCTCTGTACTATACAGTCTAGAGTGTGAATATTTCAGGACATGAGAAAAGTACTGACTTGTAAAAAGAATTTTTATTCTGGGGTAAGTACATAATTATGAGATAATTATGTATGATTAATTGATTAAGAATTAATTAAAATTATTATCTATANGAAATAACAGATAAGTTAGTTGATAGGGATAATCATGTATGTTAATTTTGAATTAACTAATATTTAGATATTTATCTGATTAAAATAAATATTTAATTTATAGTAATTACCACTTATCAATCACTGATTGAGTATCAGAGATTGACATGCACTAATGTAGTTCCACACGACACTACAGTGGTGCTACCTCATGACACACTGCAGTGCCATTACAATGCAGTAGTGCACAGTTACAGTGGATCCCACCACAATTGATAATTTTATAATTAAATATTATTTATGTTTATCCCAAAAAATTTGATACGTCATTATCCAGAAAATATACAGATATTATTCTAATGACCTCAGTTGAAGAATTAGTTCATTAGTTCATAACAAAATAAATTGAGAACACAGTTGGTTTCAGGGTGATTTTTCTCTCTGATTAATAATTAATCAAAATTCTAAAAAAATAATTATCACGTTCTTTTAGAGAATCGTCTCATTAAAGTCATTCTCAGTAAATCTCTATAGACACAGAAAAAGTATCTTGTAATATTCTACGTACTCACACACGTTCTAGTGCGTTGACGATTGACTTGGAAGATATTAGTGCGGATTTCAAAGTCTACTGATCATTAGAACGATTTCGTGGGACAGATAATAGATCGGTTTGCAATGACGCTTGATATAGGCCACAAGAAGTATATGAATCCTAATATTATATGTTATAGATTTAATGTATAAATATATAATGGATCCTAACTCAATAAAAAATAGTTTTCAATAAAAAGTTTTTTATTGGATTATCGTGGCGTTGCGTAAGTTTTGTTTGATTAAAATATTCAATATTTATTAAAAGTTTAATTTATAAATAGCCTCGAGCCACACGCTTCCGCCGTGCACGCGCTGCGACAACCAATAGTTGTCTACGAGCATGGTCTTCGAAAGGAAACTGAAAGGGCGAAAAGAAGTTCATGTGAAGGAAGAGGAAGTGGAGAAAAGATAAGCAAAAAGTGAAGAAAGAGAAAGTGGAGAAAGGAAAAAAAAAGACTAAGTGAGATACAAGAGGAAAGGAAACTTGAAAAGGGAAGAAAAAGCGAGTAAAATACAAGCTTGAGAAGAAAGGGAAAAGTCAGTAAGTGCAGCAAAGTTTTAAGCAAAACAGATCATCTCATTAATACCTTGAAAAAAATTAGAAGAAGAACGTTTACAAGAAATTAAAAGTGCAAGGACAACTAAAGAGACATGAAAAGGAAAGTACAAATTCAACAAAATAAGAAAAAGACTAAGTCTCTTAAGGAGTAGCTTCAGCAGGAGGGTCAAAAGTGTTGGCGGCAGCATTGTTGCCAGGTCTTCCATAGAAGCGTTTAGCTCAGCCTGAACCTTTGTGGGATCTTCAAGAGGAACCTGAGGAGGCTTTTTAGCCAGCCCATCTCTATAGCCAACACAATACACCATCTTTTAAGCCTTGTCGACCAAGGCTTGGAAAGTATGGGTGTTCAGGATTCGGTTCGGGTAGTTTTTTAGCAAAAAATCAAACCTAACTGAAACTTCAGTTTGGCAATTAAACTGAACCGTACCAAACTGAAACGTCAGTTCGGCAATAAAACCGAACTGTACTGAATTGTTCATGTCAAAAGAACTAAACTGTGAGTTTCAGTTCGGTTCTTCAATTTAGTATTATTAATTAAAAATAATTTTTTAAATAATTTTTAAATGATTATTGAAAAAATAATATAAAATCAAAGTTTTATTTCAGTTCAGTTTGGTTTGATATCAAACTATATATAAAAATAAAAAAATAATATGGATTGAATGTTTCGGTCTAGTTCGGTTTGAAAACCACCAAAATTTTGAACCGAGCTGAAACTTTCGTTCTCTCATTTTCTCAAACCGAACACATATAAATATTAGAACGAATCATTGATATTTGGTTTGGTTCGATCGGTTCGGTAAAATAATTTTCATCCCTACTGGAAAGCTTCTTCAGTCTAGCTCTCTTTTAGTTCAGCCTCAGACTTGGCTAACTCAGTAGCCACCAACTTTTCTTCTGTGGCTTTCAACTTCCCTTCAGACTCCGCAAGGGACTTCTCGGCAGCCTCCAAGGACTTTTTAGCCGTATTCAAGGAGTTGACGACCTTCACGTGCTCCCCAGCTATCATGACCGTTTCCTGAGTAAGCCTCTCTATAATGCCTTGAAGGTCATCCTCATTCTTCTTCAAACACTCATTCTTGGCGGCAAAACGGTCGAGCACATTCAGGAAGTCAGTCACCTTCTTCCACCAGCCAAATATTTTGTACTCCAAAGAAAGGTAATGCTTTTGAAGAGAATTATAATGAACAACTACCTGGGAGAATAAAATCGCAAAGTATAAGAAAACTGAAGAAAGAATAAAGCAAAAGTACAAGATAAAAAATAAAGTATACCTTCATCAGTTCGTGGCTATGAGAGTAGAATTGGTTCCCTATTGTCATGCCTCGAGCCATGTTGGCGTCAGATTGAACCCTGCAAAGCACAATGTGTGTAGAATGGGGTCGTTGAGGAAGTTTACGGTTGCAGGAATGGGAGGAACTCCAGTGAATTGCCTATATCTCCAAGAGGCAGCTTATTCATCCCTACCTTGAGAATTAGATGAATTCACGAGAACGAATTCCCTTTGTTTTTGAAGGTGGAGGAGAAACTGAACGCTCTAGGGGATCCTGCCTTTGAGTAACAGGGGTAAGGGGGACAACGAGAGCGGGAGGAGGGGGTGCAACGGGGGCAGTAGGTGAAATCAGGGCTGCTTGTGAGGAGCTTGGCGTATCCCGCCTTGGACAAACATTCCTATCATCCTCGACTACTTCAACGATATTACTACAAAGACGTCTTGACATATCTACGCTGACAACAAGTCTTTAAAGAAGAGTTTCTCTTTCTGTGTCTTCGCGTTCAGAGCCGGAGGAAACAGAGGTACTTGAACTGGAAAAGGTGGGGACAGGACGGAAAGAAGGGACAGGAATACCTTGTAAGATGTAAGATGATGATGTTGGAGTGGATGTAGAAGCAACTGGAACTGCGGCAAGGGAAAAAGTGATGTTGACTTCCCTTATAGGGTCAAAACTTACTGAAAATTGCTCATTTTTAGGGAATTGTCCAACGGCCATCACCGCCTCAATTCCCATAAACCAGAATTGTATCATGCTCCTAACCATTATCTCCTTTTAGGATCTCGGTAATCAATTTCCCTCTCTGTTCAGACGGGCGAGGGGCAAGGTAGTGGCTCTCATCCCAGCATTTAATGATGTAGTATTTACAGAGCTCATCTAGCCCTATACCTAAATTATATCTCCGATTTAGAGCCTCAAAACCAAGAAGCACCATATAGATGCTCCGAGTGAACTGAGAAGGGGCAAGACCTATGGTATGAAAAAACTTTTGAAGAAAAGGGGAAGATGGGAGCTTAAAGCCAGATGGTATATATAAGGGGCTGAGGGTAATTCCGTTGGGTGGTCTACATGGGAGTCCGGTGGCCCTACTCTCTCCTAACGCACAGATAACATCCGGAGGAAAGGTTTCTCAGTGGATGGCTCAGGTTATAACTAAAGGAATATAGGGTTTGAACTCTCTAACCTCACCCACCATCATTCAAAATTTAGTAAAAAGAAAAGGGAAAGAATTATAGAGAAGGAGGAGGAGAAAAGAGAACTGATAGGGGCAAAAATGGTGAGTGAGAAGAAATGAAGGAGATGAGGTTTAAATAGGCCACGGGCATCAAAAGATTTTCAAAACTTGATGACGGGGAGATGAAGAGACGTTTTCAAAAAGGCACTAGTGACTGAAGAGACACTTGAGTAATGGCGTGACTGACAAGGTACAACCGACGAAACCAAAAGGAAGCCGCTACAAATGAAAATGTGACAGATGGTAAAAAAAAGCTGCATACCCTGACAGAACCAGTAGTTGTGCAGAACGTCACACACTCCCGAGAACGGGAAGGTAAATTGATCAAAAATTGGGAACTGCTGCGAGAATAAATGCACCTCATAAGGCGTGTACTGACACAAAATGAAATATGCGCAAATGAACAGGTGAAAATCCTTTAGCCACGTGAGCAGGACAGGACCAATCAGGAAAGAGTGTGCGGATTACCACCATGGCGAAACAGGAAGAGTCAGCCCAGGTCGTTGATCCCGCTGTGCTCTATCCGGCAGTCCAAGTTTGACTGGTTGTTAATGTTGATAAACATATTATAATATTGATAAACTTTATCCTAGCAGAATATTTTGTTTAATCTCTATTATCAAGGGTGGCGGTTAAATCTTGTAATTAATTGAGAGCCTATAAATAAATGTCAATTATAACCTCAAAACTCAATAGAAACCGAGCAATTATTTTTATATTTCTCATGATTTCTCACGATATTATTCAATTCTGTTTTGAGTGTGAGAATATATTAAGCAAAAAGTTGTCTACTTTTGGAGACTTTGTATTAATGTACGATTCTTCATAGTTCATACCTTCTCGTGTTCTCTTCTTGCATTAGTGGTGTAAGCGAAACTGAAAAATCGATAAAATCGAGCCGAACCAAACCGAATCAAGCCGGTTCGGTCGGTTAGTCAATTTATTTAATTTCCTTTGGTTTTAATAATGGGAAAATCACATTTCTCGATATGGTTTGCGGTTCAAGGGGGAGAAAACCAATTATAACCGAGCCGCACTGCATATACTAATACTAGTGAATTATTTTTCAAATTATAGGTACTAGCTCATTGGTTGGGACATGTCTCTGGCAAATTGGCACCAAGGTTCGAATATTCTAACATATCTTTTTCTCTTTGTTTCAATATTTTTAATACTTAGACATAAATAGAGTAAACCCTAACCTAATCATTTATTTTCTTTCTTCTTAGCGCCGCTTCCCCCTCTCCCCATCTCTCTCTAACCCAATCATTTTCATTCTTTTAGCACCGCTTCTCTCTCTCTCTCTCTCTCTAAGCTTCATCTATGTAGCAAATCCTAACAAGATTCATTAATCACTGCGGCAACAAGCTTCATCTCTCAGCCACATCAGCTTCGCCAGTTTGTGATTCGTTCAACCTCTTCTCTCTGTCTACCCCATTTCTGTCTATTTCCCTCGCTTCCTTCTGTTTCTCAGTCCCTCTCTATGGCTCACTCCCTTTGCTCTCTCTCTCTTTGTTTCCTTTCTATTTTTTCTGTTCCGTCTCTGTGTGAATGAGGGAAAAGTGGAAACATTGCCAGAATTTTCATACGATTACTCATTTCAATTCCTTCATTAGGCTTAGAAGTTTCATGAATAATTTTGAGTTTATTATATCTAATTTCTTCTAGATTTATTTTAGTATTTTAGATATGTTTTAGTTTTAAGATTTGATTTCATTCTAGGTGTGCTTGTTCTGCATATATTCTCGGATCTACTTCATTTTCTTACTTTTTTACTTTTTTTTTCTTTTTCTGGAATTTTGTGTTTCTTTTGGTTCGGTGGTTCGTTCAGTTTTTATGGATTTTGTCTGGTTCGGTTCGGTGCGATTTTTATGAACCGTCCGGTTTGATTCAGTTTTCATTTGAAGAAAATTACATTTACGGTTTGGTTCATTAGATAAACATAAACCACACCGAACTGAACCGCTTACACTCTATCTTGCATATCCTATGCCGTGGATTGTATAGAGAAAGAAAAGAGAGTAGTGTTTCAACCATATTTGTGTTTGTGGAATTAGAAGTCAGACAACCGTAGCATGTGTATATATAATATGTATGTTTTTGGCACATCCTCTCATTTGTCAGGTAAACAATTTTATGAAATAGTCAAGTCTTTTAGTTGTCTATTAAACCCATTTAGTGGATGATAAGCATGTTTTAATTCATCCTACCTACACGTTGTAATATAGGAGGCAGACGATGTGAAGTTCTTTTGAACAGTTGATGAGGGAGTGTTGGCCTAATTTAGCTTATCGAATCAATTTTACAGGTCCAAATCATGCTCCAATCACTCAACCCCAATTCCATTTACAATTATCATTTCCCAAACCACTAATTGAGTTATATAAAAGAGTTTCTTCTTGTTGCTTGATTGGGATGGAGGAGTTCATTCATCACTGAAAAATCAGTGTTGGTTTGCTAACTTTGATTGAAAGGTTAATTATATAAATATGTCATTTTAAGCCTTATTTTTATACTAAAATAATAGCAAAAATATCCTTTTTGATATTGAATAGGAATAATTCTTCGTGCTCAGTCAGCCAAGTCGGCAGAGGGGAGAAATGATCAAAGAAAATGGCACATAAGCATTAAGGGAATGGTGGAATTTGTCACGTTGGCGGATCTAAAGAAGCTAATCTGGAATCAAGTGTCTAGTCAGGGCAGTTGAAATGTAATCACAATCATCGCAGATTTGATCGAGAGAACCGTTACCACTGTAAATTTGGTAGCAATCACAATCATCGTCAGATTTGTCACACTACACCAAAATAATTCAAATTTAAAAAGTTGTTATATTGATGAGCAAGGCTCAGTTATTCCCTTAAATGATGAAGCAAATCTTAGAAGATAAACTCAATCTCAATGAATATTCTGTTTATGCTTGTTTTATTTCGAGAATTAGTTTGATTTACAAGCCTATAAATACACGCCGAATTGTAAATTGAAGGATCATTAAATACAAGCTATTACAACTTACTTTTACTCTCGTATTTACTTTCTCTGCTCTTAATATTTTTTATTTTAGAGGAAATTTTTTTTTTAACATTTTGGTGCTTTCATTGAGAGCCGAGAGAAAAACCCCGAGAGACCCACCCAACAACACTAAACATGCCTAGAACCAGATCTAACGCAGCCTACAATGGAGACAATGAAGCCAGAAACACTAACGACCAAACATATCAACCAGCCCCCCCAGAGGTACTCCATACAATTCTAACTGGAAATGTTAGAGATGGAAGAACGGAATGTAGAAACACAATGCGATGCATGGAGAGCTATGCAAGAGCAGATCCATGCTCTTCAGCAAGAGGTGGCCCGGACGCGTGCTGAGGCCAGCCAAAGAGTCAATGACGACGAACATGACATCCGTTCTGAGAATAATAGGTGAGAAAGCGAGAAAAGAAAATCATGAAAACAACATGAACATACAACAACAAGAAGGAGAAATCTAGTCTCAGAGCTGAGAAAAGGAGAATGCAAAGGAGATGCGCCAATCAAGAATAATCACCAAGGAAGTCGTGGAAGAATTATAGGAACATAAAATGCTGAAGACGAGGAACCTAGGGAGTACTGGAAAAAGAGACCTCGAATCTCTCACCCGTACCCCGTTGAGTCCACAGATTCTAGCGGCTCATGTACCCAAGAAGTTTGTGGCCCCAAAGTTCAAGTGTTACGAGGGAAAGACTAATCCAGTTGATCATCTTCACCGTTTCAGGAAGATAATGGCACTATATCAACATGAGGATGAGCTGATGTGCAGAATGTTCCAAACCAGTATGAATGGAACGACCCTAAAATGGTATCATTCACTTCATGTTCATTCGATTACTAACTTTGCTATTATGTATTCTGTCTTTCTGGAACAATACTCCACATATTGAGCAGTAATGGAAGACATAGAGTATATCCCCACGATCACAATCAATGAAGGAGAATCCTTACGGGAGTACACCCACAGGTTCAAAGACGAAGTGGCAAAGGTCGAAAACTGTGATGATCAGGTGGCCAGACTGGCTTTCACGAGAGAATTGGGACCAAACTCACCCTTGTTTGAAGACTTGTCCAAAACAAAACCCTTATCTATGGCAGAGACTTTCCAATGAGCCCATACTTATATCACACTGGAAGAAGAAAATAAGAGACTGTTGAAAACAAATGGACAAAGAAAGGAAGAAACACATAAGCGAGAGAGGAACACCAGATCAGAAAGGAGGAGAACTGACAAAACGGACAAAATTGAGGAAAGGGGAGGAAAACAGGGAAGGACAAAATACCAGAGGCAAGACTCGAGTAGGGTACATCTGAGGGACAAGGTCTACACACCGTTGACCCTCCCAGTAAATCAGATCTTGGAACAGATTAAAGACAAAGCATGGTTGAAAAAACCAGCACCGCTTACAAAAGAACCCAGCTACAAAGAGAAGGATAAGTTTTATTCTTTCCATAGAAGCAGTGGACATTACACTAGAGATTGCTTCCAACTCAAAGATTATATTGAAGAACTTATAAAAGATGGATATTTACGCTGATTTGTGAAAAGAGAATAGCATATTGAAGAACTTATAAAAGCGTGACAATGAGAAATAACCACTTCGCATTGTCAGCACTATCATTGCATTGAAAGAACACGAAGGGACAACAAGGAAGGAGAGGAAATAGTGCTGCAAGAAGCCAATGTTGGAGAAGCGCATGGAGAACCACTCATCTGATAACGGGAACCTCCCATTAATATTTGATGATCTACATCTCGAACATGACGTACATCATAACAACGCATTTGTCATTTCGATACAGGTCAGTAATTGCCTCTTGAGAAGAGTTCTGGTGGATGATGGAAACGAGGTTAACATTCTGTACCAAACCACGTCAGAAAAGATGACCATGGGAGATCAGAAGCTGCAGCAAACCTCGCAACTGTTGATAGGTTTTAATGAAGCTATCAGCTGCTCAGATGGGATCCTTACTCTCCCTGTAAACACATAAGATGACAAACATTGGCACCTGCTTCGAGCAAGCAGAAAAAGACATGTTGACCGATTTCATATGAAGGAATAAAGATGTTTTTGCTACTACTGTGCAAGAAATGCTTGGGATTCCAGAAGAGATTATATGACATAAGTTGAACACTAATCCAGGAGTAAAACCAGTAAAGTAGAAGAGAAGGAGTTTCACACCAGAACAGAATAAAGTAATAAAAGAAGAACTAGGTAGACTACTGGAAGTAGGGTTCATCAGAGAAATTGACTACCTGGAGTGGCTGACCAATGTGGTGATGGTGCGAAAAAAGAATGGCAAATGGAGAATCTGTGTGGATTTCACCGACTTAAACAAAGCTTGTCCAAAGGATGACTATCCGCTTCCCAGAATTAACCAAGTGGATGCCAAATCTGGACATGAACTCCTCAGCTTTATGGACGCTTACTCCGGATATAACCAGATGAAACAGTTCCAACCTGATCAAGAAAAAACTTATTTTATTACTGAATATGGCATTTATTGTTATAAAGTAATGCCCTTTGGGCTGAAAAATGTAGGAGCCACACACCAGAGATTGGTGAACAATTATTCAAGAGTCAGATCAGGAGAAATATGGAGGTGTACGTTGACGACATGTTGGTAAAAAGCAAAGAACGAACGAACCATATCCAAGACTTAGAGGAGGATTTCTCGATCCTAAGAAAGAATGACGTTGAACCCGGAGAAGTGTACTTTTTGGCATAGCTGCAGGGAAATTCCTTGGCCATTTGATAACTCGGTGGGGGATAGAAGTTAACCCAGACCAGGTGAGTGCTATAATGGAGATGAAATCCCCGAGAAATAAAAAAGAAATTCAAGGACTGACTGGGTGACTCGTGATGCTTAACAAGTTTATTTTCATATCAATAGATAAATGCAAGCCGTTCTTTGATATGCTGAGAAAGAACTCTACAGACAAATAGGATGAGGAGTGTGAAGGGGCCTTTAACAACGCCTCTTATATGTTGCAGTTTCAGAAAAAGCTGTGAATGTTGTGCTCATTACAGAGGAAGAAAAGAAGCAGAAGCCCATCTACTTCGTCAGTAAAATCTTGGTGGCAGCAGAGACGAGATATAAAAAGATGGAAAAATTAATACTGGCCATTGTACCTGCCGTAATGAAGCTCAGACCTTATTTCCAAGGACACATCAATAGAGTATTGACGGACACACTTGTTAAAAGTCTACTGCACTCCTCAGAGGTGAGTAGAAGAATGGCAAAATGGGCAATCAAATTAAACTAGTATGAGATCATCTATGAACCTAAAACTTCAATCAAGGGGCAAGTGTTAGCAGATTTTGTAACAAATTTCACTGGTGAAGTGATTAGTCCAGAGCAGCCTAAAGAAATAGATGATGAGTTTTGGAAACTATATGTTGATGGCGTTTCTAACAATATGGGAGATGGAGCTGGGGTAGTGGTGCAAACCCCATTTGGAGAAATGTCAGAACATTATATCTCATTTGGATTCAATGCATCAAACAACGAGGCTGAATATGAAATGCTAATAGCTGAAATATCATTGCTACGAGAATATAAGGTAACCGATGTGAAAATATTCTGTGATTCTATGTTAATTTTCAAACAGTAACGGGAGAATACGTAGCTAAATATGAGAGAATGATAAGTTATTTACATCGGGTAAGAGCATTGCTGAACTCATTCAAATGCTATGAGATTTAGCAAGTTTCAAGAACTGAGAAAGAACACGCAGATGCGCTAGCAAATTTGGGCTCATAAAAGAAATGTGCCTATAGAATTCTTGGAAAAACCGAGTGTTCAGTCATCGTCGAACATCATTGCTGAAGTGGAAACCAGAGAGGAGCCCAGCTGGCAACACAATTTAATCATCTATCTCGAAAAAGGAGTACTCCCTAAAGAAACATTCCTAGTGAAAAAATTCTATCAACAAAGTGCAACATACATGTTAATAAATGGGTTATTGTATGGAAAATCTTTTTCAGGACCATACTTGAAATGCTTAAAGGAGAATGAAACACAGTATGTCCTAGCTAAAATTCATGAAGAATTATGTGAAAATCATACTGGAAGAAGGCTTTTGGCTGACAAAGTCATAAATGAGGGATACTACTGCCCTCGAATGCATTGAGACGCCAAGCAATATGTGAAGAAATGTGGTAGATGCCAGCGATTCACCACAATCACCAGAATGGCTCTTCATGCAGTGGACGCTCGACATCATCGGTCCACTCCCTATGGCGCCAGCTCAGAAGCACTTCTTGCTAGTAGCCACAGACTATTTCACGAAGTGGATAGAAGCAGAAGCTTTCGTGAGAGTCAGGGAAGAAGAAGTTAAGGGTTTTGTGGAAAAAAAATAATATGCAGATATGGAATACCAAAGATATTGGTCTTAGATAATGGACTACAATTCACAGAAAAAGTTGTCAACAGTTGCCAAAGACTCCTCATCAGCCTTTAGTGCCTCCTTTGCAGCTCCCAGAGATCCCGTCAGGCTAGAAATCTCTGTCTTAGCCCCATCAAGTTCTAACGTCTATTTCTTCATTGTCTCGTCCAGCATGGACTTTGACTCTTTTAGTTGAGCAACTTCATTGCGAAGACCTTCAATAATGCCAGCAGAATGGGCTACATCACTTCTAAGCTTCTGCAACGCCAAGTCTCGGGCAGCATGATGCTCTTGAAGAGCATTATGATGAATAAGGGCCTGAGGAAAAAATAAAGATAATAAGAAAACGTAAGAAAATAGTTAAGGAAAGGGAAAAGGACAAAGAGTTGTATCCTAACTAAGTCGTGGTTGAGAGAAGAAACGAGGTCACCAACCCCTGAGCTGCGAGTCCTGACCAAATCAGCTTCAAAATTAGTTCTGCGAGCAGCTGCATGAGACGACTGAGCATCGTCTAAGAAATAAATTGTCGATGGTATGTTGACAAATTTCCTGAATCGCCAAGGGGCAGGACCACTAACAGCACCCTGAGATCTAGAAGCAAGGTCTTGACTGGTATCTGGCAGAGCTGGCATGGGATCAGTGAGAGGGGGAAGAGTAGCAGCACAAGGGGATAAATCCTCACCCTGAATGGGAGAAACATTCAGAACGGGAGGATCCTTAGAAGAACTGGTCTCGTCTGAGCTAGGGCGATTTCGCCTCCCAACTTCACCCATTATGGTGCGAAGACGTTTAAACATGATCAACTTCTCATTCACTCTCTGAAGTAGGATATTCTCCCCTAAAGAGTCAGAAGTAAAACTATTGGGAGAAGAGTGGCACGAATCTCTCGTTGGGCAGGAAGGAGATGATGGAGTAGATGTGGTAAATGGAGCTGAACGAGGAACAATGGACATGTCTTGTGGTAGAACATACAGTGGTACAACAATGAGAGGTGCGGCTCAACTTGAGGGTTGATAGCAAGCAAGTGTGACGTCCCCGCGCGGGTCTAGGAGATCAGACCACTTTCTGTACCGGCAACGAAAGATGAGAATCAGCTTCTCTGCAGCCTCTAGAGTTATGTAGGGCTTCTTATTTATCTGCAGGAAAATAGAGAGCCAACATAAGAAAAGAAGTAGTAATAAAAAAAATAGAGAGAGAAAAATAAATAAGAACATATTTAAAGGAAAATGGAGTTTGGAAATGGGGCTCCGGCTACTTACTGAAAGTCCCTCAATTCCTGGAAATTCTCCAGCAGCCATCACCGCCCTAATTTCCACCAATGACCAGAACATCCCTCTTCTAGTTTTTATCACCCGTGGGAATATTGGTCACCATCGGTCCCCTCTTTTCTGAAGTTCGATTAGAAAGGTAGTAAATCTCATCCCTAAGTTTGATTACGTAACAACATCTCAATTCGCCGAACCCTAAATCGAAACCAAACCTCCTATTCAATGTCTCAAAACCAAGGAGAATCTTGTAAGTACTGGGAGTGAATTGTAAAGGGGCAAGGCCACACTAGTGGAAGAACTCTTGGAAAAACGGGGAGAAAGGAAGTCTGAGACCTAACGTGAAGTACATTGGACTTAGGGTTATTTGGTATGGGGGCCTACAAGCGTAACCTAGTGCTCCACTCTCACCTAACCAAACTATGACGTCAAAAGGGAAAGCTTCATGAAAGATGGAAAGAAACTCATTAAGCTCAACAGGATTCCTGACTAAGGGTACAATAGGCTTAAATTTGACCCCACCCCAACTCATGGCTACTGGAATTGTTAGTAGGAAAGAGAAGAAGAGAAGAGGTAAGGGAAGACTTACGATGAAAAAGGGAGAAAAGTAAGCAAAATGAAGTGAGAGAGTGAGAATTTATATTGACTTGGGGCACGGACTATAGAAATTAATTAAGAAAAATGAAATGATGACTGACATGCTCGATTGAAGGGAAATCTGCAGGGGAAACCGAACCGTCGCTGCTAGTACCATTCAAGGGTTAACATCTGGAAAGAAGGATGACGCGTTCTGACAAAAAGGTAATAACTACTATTAAATCTGAGCACACGGATGGTAAGCGGCGAAAGAAATGATTGAGAAGAGTTAAAACGTCAGAATAGAATTCGAGCCGCTGGAGTAGAAGACCCTAGCAAGAATAGAAATCGAGCGTCAGATCAGACCCCTAGTGAGACAAAAATCGTGCGCCAGATCAGACAATAGCGAGAATGAAAACAGAGCGCCAGATCAGACCCCTAGCGAGAACGGAAGCTGAACGTCAGACCAGACTCTTATCGTGAGTGGAAATTAGAGCACCAGATCAGATTCTTATCGAGAGCAAAGACCGAAACGCCAGATTAGGCTTTTTACAATAACCAAAATTAGAAGGCCAGGTCATACTCTTAGCGAGCACGAGAATTAGAACCTTGGAACAGACCATTATGAGAACAGTAGGATGACCTGGCCTTCTATAATTGTTGATAACTTTTGCAGGTTATTATTATTGCAGGCCCCAATGAATCTAATGTCAAGGATAAAGAAATCATACCATTACACATGATGAAGAAAGATTTCATCGAGTGTGATGGAGGCAAATGAACAGGAATAATTCTCGGTGCTCAACCATGTTAGTAGAAGGGAGGAACGATCAAAGTTAATGCCACGGAACATTAAGGGAATGGTGGAATTTGTCACGTCGACGGATCTGAAGATAGAGAAGTCGATCGAGAGAACTGTTACCACTGTAAATTTGATAGCAATCACAATCATCATCAGATTTGCCACACTACACCAAAATAATTCGAATTTAAAAAGTTATTACATTGATAAGCAAGGCTCAATTATTTTCTTAAACGATAAAGCAAATTTTAGAAGATAAACTCAATCTCAAATAATATTTTGTTTATGTTTGTTTTATTTTGGGAATTAGTTTATGTTACAAGCCAATAAATATATGTCAAATTATAAATTGAATGATCATCGAATACAAATCATTACAACTTGCTTACTCTTATATTTACTTTCTCTGTTCTTGATATTTTTTGTTTTAGAGGAAAAAATTCATTTACAGTTATAAAAGAGCACAATAATTAAAAAAGAGAACAAAAAAAATACAAAATTAGACGTTCCATGGTTATAGTTATAGCTTAGCGTAATAGAGATTATTAGATTACACGCTATCATGTCAGAAACGGTTACTTAAAAAACAAATGTATCAAATGAAAATAAAAATCTTTATTGATACTAAAAGAAATAAAAACTGACAGTTTTTAAAATATAAAAATCATATATATTTGTAAGTAAATTCCAAAGGTGATACATTTTTTAATTAAACCAGCCAAACAAACCCCAATAATCAAATTTTTTTATGAAAAAGTCGTAAGTTTACATTTCACACAAATTGACATGCTCGTAGGAGTTTCGATTTTTTTTTATGTTTTTGAAATAATTTAAGTAACTAGTTTATCATATATTATCATGTGCATATTTTAATTCTATTTAATTCTGAAAATTAATTTACACAAGTTTGAAAAAGATATTTCTTGAATACTTATATCTAGAAAAATTTTACGATATTAGGCGTTATGCTGTCGAGAGTGTATTTCAAATGTGTTTGAGATACCTCAAATATAGATAACGTATATTAAATGAGTTGAACAATGGAACAATATATTGTAAGTGACCCAAATATGTTTGAGGTGCTTAAAAAAATTTATTGGATGGCAACAGACTAAAACAACGATAACCCCCATAGATCTATATCTATTAAAAGTGGTTCAAAAGAAGAAACTTTCGATTCTTCTTCACCCATTAAAATATAATATAAATTAGGATTTACATTTTTCTCGCTTAATTCATAAAATGAAATTCACTTTATATTCCATGACAATTATTAATAAATAATTGTAAAATAAATAATTTTATAATATTATGTAACAATGAATTGGATACGTCCTTACCTGAACCCTCCTTAACCAGTTGACTTTACAAATTCTAGCATGAGAAGACCAATGAGACAAAACATTGTTGGATGAATTTCTTCGCTAACAAGGCTTCAGCCCATCTCAGTTGATAAATCTTTGATAAATAATCGCATACTCTTGATCGGCTCGAATAACTAAATTATCCATGTTGCGGCTCCTTTTATGTGAATTAAATCATTTATATAACGAATATATATATTTACATCAATAATAATTTATTCATTAAAAGTTTATAAAATTATTTTTTAATAAAATTATATAAATAACTTAAAGAAAGACATTGAAATGTTTTTGAATAATAGAGATTATCTTTTGATATCATCATTTTTTAAAATATAACAAATTGATAAAATGAAATAATTTTTATGTTATTCAAATAGCGACGTTATACAATTCTTTTTCAACGTTATAAAGATGCAAACAAAGTTTATAGTTCTTACGATTTTATTTTTTGCTTAATTTATAATAAATTTTCAAAAATTATTCATTATTTCGATATTTCTATTAGTTTTTAATCATATTTTATATTACTTTAATAAGTTCGATTAGTACATATTTTATTTATTTTAATAGTAATATTAATTTCAAATCTCATATATATTTTTAAATTGTCTTCGTTTAGTTACTATTAAATATGTTACTATATTAACTTACATTATACAAGATGAAAATGAACAGCGTACACTTGTCAAATTGGCGCACCATAAGCTAAATGAACCACACTCCAGAACTCTCTGGTGTGAGCTTTCCCGCTTCCATTACCAGACCTCTCCAGAGCTCCTTCCCCAGCGTCTTCCACCACCTTCTCTTCCCTATTATTCCTTCTCCAATGACCTATATAAATGTACTCCGATCCAATCCCAATCTCAGACACAATCAATTCCAAAGCTTACGATCGATTGATCGAATTCGTCCAGAAAAGCTATCGATTCTCAGTTTCCTCTGTTGTTTCCTTGTATTTGTAGCCGATCGACATAAGATTTTTTTTCTGAGTTTCCATCAATGGCGTCAAAGACTGAAGGGAAGGCCATCGGCATTGACCTCGGCACCACCTACAGCTGCGTTGGTGTGTGGCAAAACGACCGTGTAGAGATCATACCTAACGATCAAGGGAACAGGACGACTCCTTCTTATGTTGCTTTCACTGATACTGAACGGATGATAGGTGACGCAGCTAAAAACCAGGTCGCCATGAATCCACAGAGCACTGTTTTCGACGCCAAGAGACTGATTGGTAGGCGGTTCTCTGACGCTTCCGTCCAGAGCGACATGAGGTTCTGGCCGTTCAAGGTCGTTCCCGGTCCCGGAGACAAACCGATGATAGTGGTTCATTACAAAGGCGAAGAAAAACAGTTTGCTCCTGAAGAAATTTCATCCATGGTGCTCACCAAGATGAAGGAAATCGCCGAGGCGTATTTAGGTCAAACTATAAAGAATGCTGTGATAACTGTTCCAGCTTACTTCAACGACTCGCAGAGACAAGCGACGAAGAATGCTGGAGCCATTGCAGGGCTTAATGTAATGAGAATGATCAATGAGCCAACTGCTGCCGCCATTGCTTATGGTCTTGACAAGAAAGCTTCGAAATCTGGAGAGCAGAACGTGCTGATTTTCGATCTCGGCGGCGGAACTTTTGATGTTTCTCTGCTGACGATTGAAGAAGGGATTTTTGAAGTGAAAGCTACCGCTGGAGATACCCATCTTGGAGGAGAAGACTTTGACAACAGACTTGTCAATCATTTTGTTGCGGAGTTCAAGAGGAAGCACAAGAAGGACATCAGTGGCAATGCAAGAGCTCTCAGGCGTTTGAGAACTGCTTGTGAAAGGGCTAAGAGGACTCTGTCTTCAACCACACAGACAACCATTGAGATTGACTCGCTCTATGAAGGTATTGATTTCTATGCTACAATTACAAGAGCTAGATTTGAGGAATTAAACCTGGATCTGTTTAGAAAATGTATGGAGCCTGTGGAAAAGTGTCTGAGGGATTCAAAAGTTGATAAGAGTCAAGTTCATGAGGTTGTTTTAGTTGGTGGGTCAACTAGAATTCCCAAAGTCCAGCAGCTACTGCAGGACTTCTTTAATGGGAAGGAGTTATGCAAGAGCATAAACCCAGATGAAGCTGTGGCTTATGGAGCAGCTGTGCAAGCTGCAATTCTGACTGGTGAAGGGAATGAGAAAGTTCAGGATTTGCTTTTACTTGATGTCACCCCTCTCAGCCTTGGCATTGAGACTGCTGGTGGTGTAATGACTGTTTTAATTCCAAGGAACACCACCATTCCCACCAAGAAAGAGCAAGTTTTCTCAACTTACTCAGACAACCAGACAAGTGACTAATCCAAGTCTATGAAGGTGAGAGAGCAAGAACCAAGGATAATAATCTCCTTGGTACATTTGAGCTTAAGGGTATTCCACCAGCACCCAGAGGGGTTCCTCAGATCAATGTCTGCTTTGACATTGACGCCAATGGAATATTGAATGTTTCAGCCGAGGACAAGACTGCTGGGGTCAAAAACAAGATCACAATTACCAATGACAAAGGAAGGTTGAGTAAAGATGAGATTGAGAGGATGGTGCAAGAAGCAGAGAAGTACAAGGCTGAAGATGAACAGGTGAAGAAGAAGGTGGATGCGAAGAACTCCTTGGAGAATTATGCTTATAATATGAGAAACACTGTGAAGGGCGAGAAGCTTGCTGGGAAATTGGATCCTGCTGACAAGCAGAAGATTGAGAAGGCCCTAGATGAGGCCATTGCGTGGTTGGAGGGGAACCAGTTGGCAGAGGTGGATGAGTTTGAGGACAAACTCAAGTAGTTGGAGGAACTGTGCAATCCAATAATTGCTAAATTGTATCAGGGTGGTGGTGGAGATGTGCCGATGAGTGGTAATCCGGGCAGCAGCTATGGTAAGGCTAGCACGGATGGTTCTGGTGCAGGGCCTAAGATTGAAGAGGTTGATTGAGGGTTGGAAATGATTTTCTTAGGTGGTTTTTATTTGAGCTATGCCTTTTACTTGTTCAGCTCTCAGGCTTATTGTGTGAAACTATCGGATAATTTTATAAAATTTAAGATTCGTTTGAGCTTTTTTACATATGCATGTACTTCTACTTGTTTCCAATGACCAATGAAATAGAAAGAGTAGTCTTTTTCTTTCTGCATCTTCTTCCAAATTTGCAACATGTCTTGGAAGCAAGAATCATAAATCCGAAAAGGTTTTGAGGCACATAGTTGATATCTCCAACCCATTCATTTCAGCACCAGTTAATTGTAAAGTACTTTTGTAAGGGTAACTCGAACATCATGATTGCCGAATTGCAGTATCTTTGTACCGAATTAGTTCTCAAGAATCGAGGCAACCGACTATCGAGAAATTACTTCAATACGGGTTATTATGCGGGAGAAGAACTGAATCGTGCAGATTAAATCAAATGGTCCGTGATAGATCAACGGCTGCATATAATTTCTATCCAATGATGTTTGTATAGTCTCACGAAATGTACTTGGTTATTTTAAGGTCTGTTATGGATGGTTAATCAAAGCGAAATTAAGAAACATCATACTCCTCAACGAGTATTATCGTCAACGATTCTTTTTCTCGGAGTTTCATGTTACTTAGATTGTAATGTCTTGTAATTTATAAATTTAGAAACGATCATTCTATAATAATGACAATTTTCAGTATATAACCTATACTTTGGTAATATGTACTTAAATTGTTTACATATGTATAAATTTAAGTACATATGTATAAATTTAAGTACATATGTATAAAAAATACAGGTCATGTATAGTATACGAATCCATTTGAATGATACTGTTGGATTTTTAGGGAATAACATATCTCAAAAGCCAAGGCCGTAGGAAAAGATGATGCGGCTATTCTCCTACACCTTGAATTCCAGATGAAACGTTGGGAACATGGTTCACATGGTTGGTTTTTGTATATGGTAAATTTGATTCCCATATCACATTGTTAATTAAATGTCTCTGTAAGTAGAAAAAGGAAAGCATCATATTCTCTTCTCCTGAGCTGGTTTTGAATGTTTGCAGACCTTTATCCTTTATTCTTCACCCACTCCATAATTCTGGTTTCTTCTTTAGCCTAATTAGACTTCACTAAACAATGCTTTGTGGGAATATTATATATGTTTTTCACATGTTATAACCAAGGTATGGGGTTTCATTTTATTCTTTCCCTTATTGAATTTAACTAAATGTATTATTTTTTTAGTTACAAATTCTTAGCAAAATCAAGAGTAATATGATTTAAACTACAATATAAAATTAACAATTATGTTTGTCATATCATAAAAATGTTGTAGAAATAATGTTTGAAAAAAAACATTGTGATTTTTCTTTTTTTGAAACCAATTATGTTGATCTTGTAATGGTAATGGTTGGTGAATGTATAAAGCTAGGTGGACCAAGGTAATTAAATCATTACACAAAATAAAATTCTAAGTGTCATTATTTCTCACTAGCAAGACATACTGCTGCAACAAAAAGATGAGTTGGAAGAAGAACATTAATGAGAGATTGCGATTTGTCCTTGTCAAATTCAACTTGTCCATTTACTATATTTTATCCATAGCCTTGTGTTTTTTTTCTCTCTTTATATCATTAATTATCATATTTATATCGAGATCAAAATTAAAGCGTATAACGGATGATAAAGATCAAAAATAGATTTTGTTGAAGAAATAGCTATGAAAACTCGAACTATATCAGGTATGTATTAAACATAGG
This sequence comes from Datisca glomerata, assembly GCA_003255025.1. Taxonomy (NCBI): domain Eukaryota; kingdom Viridiplantae; phylum Streptophyta; class Magnoliopsida; order Cucurbitales; family Datiscaceae; genus Datisca; species Datisca glomerata. The sequence continues at coordinate 295,063 of QANY01011905.1, read as the reverse complement.
GTCGATTATTACTATTTAACCAACTCATTTTTCTTTTTCTAGATCTAACTAACATAGCCTTTTAAGCTCAAATAAATTAAGTATAGTAGATCGGACAATCAAGATTAGCATAACAAAGCAACTGATAGTAAACAATATATAAGAAATTCTAAGCTTTTGAAAGATTTGTTCCCTTTTCAGCCTTTTTTTAACCAATACCAGTAGCTCAGTAGCTTTTACAGATATACAAAACAATAGCCATGAATGCATGGGCCAATTTTTTTTCCCATAGCCAGAAAACACCATTATTCTCTTTCAATCTCTCCACTTTTCCCTTCTAAAAATCAAATTCCAACCTCCTTTATAAGCTACAATATCCTCTCTTCCTCTTCCCTATCTAAACCAAATCATCTAGCCCCTCTCCCCCTACCCAAAAAAGAAGAAAAAAGACCCCATCAAGAAATCGTGTAAATAAACCAATATTTGCAAGAGAAATGAAGATTACATGGTGGTTTATCATCGTCGTCGTCATCATCATCATATATTCTCAAGCTTTTTGGATCTTAGCTCTTGGAAACTTTTCCCAGGAAAATGAAGATTTCTACATCCCAGAAAAGAGTGTGCAACAACGAGTAGCTCATGGTTAGACTTTCTTGGATCCTTTTGCGTCCGAATGAGCGTGCGTGTGTGCGTGTGTAATAAGGTACTAATTTGTCGGTTTTGGAACTTTTTTTTTTGTAGTGGGACATGTTGGTAGAGAAGAGACAATGAGATTGGATGATGAATATGATGAAAAACTTCTGGTTGACTCGCGGAAAGGACAAGGAAAGGGAGCTTATGGAGGTGCCAATGTGGTTCATCCGCGTCGAACTGGGAATGCTGCAGCTTCAAGTTTTTCCATTTCTGCAGTTATTATTAAAAGTTTCATGATTTTGGCACTTGCTTTAGTCTTCTGATATCCTTTTAGTTGTTTTAACTACTTGTAGCTTTGTTGCTTCTTCGCCAATTATTTCCTAAGCTTCGGGTTCCTGGGGAAATTCTATCTTCATTTTCATATGTTCATGTGTGAGCTTGTATACACTGTGCGCGCATGTTTTGTGCTGTGTGGAGATTTTGTAATGAGAATGAATATGCCTATGGGAGTAGACATGATTTAAAAGTAAACAAGTTTTATGCATTCTGTTGTTGTTCTGCACCTCCTGCAGTCCTGCAGGTCAATATGATTTTAGATTTAAGCGAGTTAGCACTTGCAAAATGAACGAGAAGACGAGCTTTGTAAGTTAGAGAAACGACATCAGTGTGTTATTTTCATTCAAAGAGCCTCCGATACTTACTCCAGCGTTGAAATATGTTAGACAAAGAGGTACATCCTAATTTCAGGAGCTCGTTATTCTTGTTTTACAGGACCTCATCTTGTCTGATACGGCTCTAACTGCAAAGAAGCGCGCCATATTAAGCATTAGCACAAGCTAAACTTGAAGGCCAAACACAGGATTGTTGTTTGCTATACTATGCTCCAAGTACTCGAATGTCTTCAATGAATTGGCACGAGTAAAAAACTGTAATTTTCCTTGCTTTCTCAACCATTTCCTCAGCATTTTGCAAATGTCTACTTCGACATGAATATATCAATTAAAGAGCCCTTGACATTCTTCCTAATCATTGACCAACCTCTGGGTCAAATCTGCTCTTTGAAGTCTAAATGTCATTATGGGTTCATTTGTCCATCTTATTAACTTTCACTTCTTGAAATCACATCATCCTCCATGTGCTTTTTCTATGTTAGTTACAAGCCTCTAATATTATCCTCTTTAACACTTAAGTTTTAAGGATTAATCGAGCTGGACATTTCAATTTCATATTAAAATCTGATTGGATCTTTACTTGTACCCGCTTTAGTTCAGACCGTTTGATATATTGTTTAGTTCAACCATCATAAATGGGCTAAGAAGTTATTCATTTTAGAACTTTATTCCATATTGTTGTGATAGTTATAAATTCATATTACTCATGTCTTTGACACTCTTTGACACCTAAAAAGAGTTTCAGATTCTCTCTAATATTTTCCCACTATCGATAATGAATCCCAAACATTTTGTGGGTAATTTCTAAAACACCTCTCTGCACTTTATATTGTTCCCTATTTCTTTTCCATGATATACAAGGATGGAAAACAACATAAGGCTCACCTATAATCTAAGAGAGGTGTCAAAAGGTAGGTAATCCCACAAATCTTTACTAAAATTATAACATTATTCATACACTGATAAAGAAAATTGCGCATTGCGCATCATATTTAAAACTAGTAAGAGCAGACAGTATAAGTTGATATCTTGAATTAAAAACACACCAAAAAGAGTCAAGAAAGAGCATGATAATTGTGTTGGAATAGGTAGGTGACAAATAAAATAATAAACAATGTGCTCAAGCAACTCAAACTCAGAGTCTAGAGCAACATTGTGCTTATTGTAAGTTCCAGATAATTGTATTATTCCTTAGAAAATTACTTTCTGTATTTACATAATCTTTCCTTATTTGTTTAATTTCTTGGTTAGTTTCCTATATTAGTCTCATTCCATTATGTATATATATGACTTGTATTTAGTCTATTGAATATATGAGAAAATAAGGGGTTTTTGCAGAACTATACCCCTAAGAAATTGATTTTGTAGAATTATACCCCAACACTAATTTGTGCATACCATAACCACTTTTTCTCTTTTCTTTCCCTCATTGCCTTTCTTACACTGGCACACACTCTCTCTCTTTATCTTCATTTTCATCTCTCTCTATCTCTTAAAAACCCATTTTCTTCATAAATAAACACAACAAATGTGTTTTGTTAATTTTAATGGGTTTTGTTAATTTTTGTGAATTTTGTTAAATTTGTAATTTTAATGAGTCTTATTAATTTTGATGGGTTTTGTTAATTTTGAGAGAGACATAGAGAGAGAAAGACAGATCGTGGAGTGTATAGAGAGAGAGTGTGTTGAGAATGAGAGAGAACGTGAAGAGAGAAAGGGGTGCATGACGCCCATGTACCTTTCGTGTAGTCTACAAAATAGCTACAGGATGTCTGTGTACTCATTATGTACTATACACGATCATCGTGTAGGCATCGTGTAGTGTACACGATTGTAATGTAATCACCGTGTAGTGTACATGATGGCTGCACGACCGTTTGAGTAAGCATCGTGTAGGTATCGTGTAAACTACACATGTAATATATTTAATTATATATATTTAAATATTAATAAATATGGAGATTGAGTGTTGAAAAATAATGATTTGACATTTGATTGGTTGTTGTGTAAAAAACAATTGAGGGGAAAGAATGAAAAAAAATAGTGGATAAACAATGACTACACGATCGCATTGTACAGATCGTGTAGTGTACACGATCGTCGTGTACACTACACATGTAATATATTTATTTAAATATTAATAAATATGAGTGTTATAGAAAAATGATTTGACATTTGATTTGATGTTGTATAAGAAAAGTATTGGGGGAAGAAATAAAGAAAAAATAAATGAATGGTGGGCAATGGGTACACGATGGCTACATGATTGTTGTGTAGGCATCGTGTAGTGTACACGATCGCCGTGCACACAATGACTACACGATTGTTGTGTAGGCATCGTGTAGTGTACACGATCGTCGTGTAAGCATCGTACACACTACACATGTAATATATTTAATTTTATATATTTATTTAAATATTAATAAATATGGAGGTTGAATGTTGAAGAAAATGATTTGACATTTGATTGGTTGTTGTGTAAGAAAAGTATTCAGGGGAAGGATGAATAAAAAGATTGGGCCATTAGTACACGATCGCTACACAATCGTAGTGTAATTATCGTGTAGTGTACACGATGGCTACACGATCGTCGTGTAGGCATCGTGTACACTACACATGTATATATTATTTTTATATATTTAATTAAATATTAATAAATATGAAGATTGAGTGTTGAAGAAGAATTATTTGACATTTGATTTGAGTTGTGTAAGAAAAGTATTTGGGGGAAGAATAAAAAAATAAGTGAATGGTGGGTCATAGGTACACGGTGGTTACATGATCGTCGTGTAGTCTACACAAAGGCTACACATTACATGATAACTACATGATGATCGTGTAGTCATCATGTACTCATGGCCCACCACTCACTTGCTTTTTCTTTATTCTTTTCCCCCAATATTTTTCTTACACAACATCAAATCAAAAGTCATATCGTTCTTCTTTAACATTCAACCTCTAAATTTATTAATATTTAAATAAATATATTAAATATATTACACGATGATCGTGTAGCCATCATGTACACTATACGATAACTATACTACGATTGCGCTACATGATCGTCATGTATCTATCGTGTACACTACGCGATGGCTACACTATGATTGTATAGCCATTGTGTACTCAAGGCCCACCATCCACTTACTTTTTCTTTATTCCTTCCCCCCAGTGTTTTTCTTACACAATATCAAATCAAATGTCATATCATTCTTCTTCAACACTCAACCTCCATATTTATTAATATTTAAATAAATATATTAAATTAAATATATACATGTGTATTGTGCACGATACGTACAAGAGGATCGTGTAGACTACACGATGCCTACATGACGATCGTGTAGCCATCGTATACACTACACGATTACTAAACTACGATCGTGTAGCCATCGTGTACCAATTACCTACTACTTTTGTTCACTCTTCCCCCAATACTTTTCTTACAAAATATAAAATCAAATATCAATTCATTCTTCTTCAACACTCAACATTCATATTTATTTATATTTAAATAATTATATAAAATTAAATTTATTACATGTATAGTGTACATGATGCGTACATGGCGATCGTGTAGCCATCATGTACACTACACGATGATCGTGTAGCCACCATGTCCACTACACGATGACTGCACTACGATCCTGTAGTCATCGTGTACACTATACGATAACTAGACGTCGATCTTGTAGACTACACAATAGGTACGCGGATATCGTGTAGTCATGTTGTAAACTACACGATGGGGACACGGACGTACCCATTCTCTCTCGACGTTCTCTCTCATTCTCAACGTTGCTCTGACGACTTAGCTCTTTCCCCTTTCATTCCTTCTTAATTTCTTTTAGGATTATTAACCACTCACTATTGTTATAGTCTAGGTTTACCCATCTTGGGGTGACCTCTATCCTAGCATAAGGACTTTGGCAGATTCTCCTCATCATGCATCTCCAGAGAGTGACCACAATCCTTGCTTCACTTAAGTTCGATATATTTGATGAGAAAAAGAGTCCAAAGAACCTTGCTGTGAAAGGCCTGTGATTCTCTACTGAATAGGGCAGTCTGCTCGTAATCATTATGGGTACGTTATTTTTCTTCTTTCAAACCCTAGAAGACTTTTTTCTAGTCTACATTCTTGTCTATCTAGTACTTTTCACATCGTATTTACAAAGGCAAGGATCCTTGTATCCCAAAGGAAATACACTCTGGATCTGTTAAAAGAGACTGATATGCTGGGTTGTAAGCTGATAGATACTCCGACTGATCCAAATCATAAATTTGGTACTGATGCTAAAGGAATCCCTGTTGACAAATGAAGATATCAGAGATTAGTAGGGTGACTAATTTATCTCTCTCATACCTGACCTGATATTGCCTATGCAGTGAGAATTGTAAATCGGATATGCATTCATCAATGCAATGTCACATGGACGCGGTGTATAGGTTTTTGAGATTTTTGAAAGCAACTCCAGGAAATGATTTATTATTCTAAAATAATAACCATTTGAGAGTTGAAGCGCATATAGATGCAGATTGGGCAGGATTAGACACTGATCAGAGGTCAACTACGAGATATTGCACCTTTGTGGTATGAAATCTAGTCATATGGAGGAGTAAAAAACATGTAGTTGCAAGATCTAGTGCAGAAGTGGAGTTTTGAGCTATTACCCACGAGATATGTGAATTGTTATGGCTTAAAATCATTCTAAAAGGGTTAGAGTTGGCATGAAGAACCTATGAGACTCTATTGTGATAATAAAACAACAATCAGTATAGCTCACAATCCAGTTTAGCATGATAGAATAAAACATGTGGAGATTGATAGACACTTTATCAAAGAAAAGATTGATAGTGGACAGATCTGCACTCATTTTGTCCCAACCGGGCAACAACTTGCAGAGATATTTATGAAAGGAGTTACATGTTTTATTAAGAATATTGTGGGTAAGTTGGATATAGAAAGTTATCTTTCTATGCACTTGAGGGGAGTATTGAAAAGTGTCCATGAATTGTATTATTCGTTTGGAAATTACTTTCTGTATTTATGTAATCTTTCTTTATTTGTTTAGTTTCTTATATTGGTTAGTTTCTTATATTAGTCTCATTCCGTTTTGTATATATATAGTTTGTATTTAGTGCATTGAATATATGAGAAAATAATCTTTTTCAGTCAACAGATATAAGATCAAATAAATTGATTAACAAGTCTTACATATACAACATTCACTCTCCTTCATGATTAACAAATTGTGATCTTTCAACTGGAAATTGTATGATGGGCATAATGTGCACATTTTAAAGAGAGAAAAAAACTTACTAGGAAAAGAAACAAGACAACCTCATAATTTGTTGGCAGACTGGAATCGACCCGCTACAATTCAACCCGAAGAAATATCTCCATTTCCTCAAATTTCATACAACAATTTCTCGAATACTTTCATGTGTTCGGTTTGCAAGGCGATGGCTACTGATAAACTCCCGTCATCAGTAGGGCTCGGTATTATAAACGACAAGCCCTCGTAGGCGATTCCACCTGGTCCCATGAATATAGGCCGACCCCAACCGAAATCAGCATCGTGAATAGGAAGTCTAACCCAGCTAGTAATCCCGAGGTTCGGACACCTAAAAGTATGAGCCCCACGAACAAGAGCTGACAAGTCAGGCTGAAGCTCTAAGTAATGAAGGGCAGATCTTAAGTAATCGTTGTCCATCCGAACCAATGCATCATGAATCCTACTCGCAGCAAACCATGTGGGCTTCGACTGAAGATCACCTGCTACTGCTAAGGGGGTAGCGGTAAATATAACGTTCCCGAAGTAACCACGCGGGAGTGGAGGAATCAATCTGGACCGTCCATCGGTTGCAATGTACAACTTGGTTTCTTGATCATCAGGAAGCGCGCGTGCCTTGCACACCGACCTCCACACATGACCTGATAACATCTCATACGAGCTATAGTTGATTGTGTTACCGTTTTCCCTCGATTTGGCCTTTAAGATGTTGAGTTGCTCTCGAGTTATCTTGAAGATCGAGACCGATGTGCTATCTTCAACTGTTTGTGATGTTTTCATGGAAGGAGCGGGCTGGTATTCGACGTGTTGAAATACGGGTTGAGGTGGGTCCCGAGCGCGGAGCAGAGTCCGATCGATAAATGGTGGAACGGTAAGGTCAAGACCATGAGTCATATCAGACCATGTGTTCACGAAATGGAGGCCGGAAAATCCATCTGCTACATGATGTTGCATACCAACACCAAGTGAGACCCCACCACATTTGAAATATGTGACCTGCATAGAGTAAACAATATTATGGTTTATTAGCTCAGCTCCTAAAAAAATTGCTCTCATAAGAACTGATTTATCCAAAACTAGCTGCCTTCAAGTTTTGATATTTTCATTAGGGATTTAGTTTTTTATTTGGCTACTGAGGAATTCAGATGTGTTAGTAACAGGGAATTAGCTTCTTCCAGAGATGCCATCCACTTACATCTTTGAAATTATTATCAACACTGATCAAAAGGTTGAAATGTATGGAAAATGAGAGAACTTTGACTTTTATTTTAGTTCTTAAAACAAGTTCTAACAATTTTAGCCGTTTGATTCTGCCAACTTTAGAATGGCTCACTAAAATGATATCCATCTTGTAGCATGCGAGGAGAATATACGACGCACATATGTGTTCTAATTGCTACACAATAAGTCATTCTGTCTAAAATCATGCTCCGTCATCACCACTGTATTCAGCATTCTATATACAAATTTGACATACATTCACAGTCAGATCTTACATTGGTCAAAACCCAAAACGAGACTATTATACCGCTAATATCATACTGCTAATGCAAACTTACGCTACACAAGTCATTCCTAAACAATCAAATCCTAAAATTTCAACCGTCAGTAGTGTTCTATCTTATTTAACATCACTGACCCACTAGACATTCATATGCAAAACAAGCATTGGTTGCGACCAAATTAGCTCAACCAACTCCTATTACTGCCTTTCATTTTCTTTCTCATTTCTCCTCTTTGTGGGGTTGGTGGGTGTAAGTTGTAACCATTAAAATAAGGTTCATAAATAGCCCATCATGAAACCCACCAAGCCATTAGTGCTATCTTCTTTTTTTCTTTTGCTTGTGGAAAGCAGATTAGCTCAACCAATTCAATTAATTCCAAAAAAATGTACCCAACAACATTTATTAGCATCATCATATAGCAACCCAAAAAGAAAGAAGAAAATCATTTGCATTTAAAAAAAACATGATATCAAACAGTACACCATACCTGTAAAACCAATAAGGGATAAGACTCAATTCCGCCAGAATAATCCACAGATGGAATAAGCTGCCGAAGCTTCAAAGTGGGTGCAAAGTCACCAAAATCATCAACAACCGCATCCGTCTCGGCCTCAACAAAGAGCACACCTTCTGCATTACAATCGATCTCAATTCGACCATCCTCATCACGCTTCAACCGACCAGCCATGGGGTAGAAAGGAACAAGGGCCTTGCTAAGGCCTTCCTTCATGACCTTAGCATCAAAGAAGTTGGATGCACCAGTGGGCCTATAGAAGTATACACTTGGGGTGTGCATACTTGGCACCACAAGATCTATATTTGAGTTCCACAGGCTTCCTTGTGGCGTTTCTCCCGCCGGCCTCACCATAGTCGAATCCTTCACGTTGATTATCATCTTCATTCTCCTCTTCACACAAACTGTTTCCCCTCCTGAAATTCCCGAATATTTCTTCCCCAATTAGATAATGACAAAGTAATTGTACAAAGACTACACAAACTGCACAATATAATTATTTGAATTACCCAATCGTTTAAATCTCTGAATAGTACGATCAAAATGATCTGGCCATATATAATTCAAATTTTCTTTACCAAGAACATGTAATAATTGATATTAAATGAACATGTTTTACTTACTCATTCCTTTCACCGATATACAAAACAACGTAAAGGGGATAGAAATGAAATTGAAATAACATTAAAGTAAGTCAACGTGAGTCTCTATGCTTGCCTTTTTATATATACCCATCTCCACAGTGGTGGTACATCTGTATAGATAAATATGGCTAAAATGCTGCTACCAATTGCGTTTTAACACAGAAAAAAACAGAAATGACAGAGAGAATAAGAAGAGAGATGATTACCAGATAAAAATGGCGATGTTCGAGGCGTAAGCTAAGAGACCAGATACAGCTCTCTGACAAATAGACAGATGAATGAGAGATAGAAGAGAGAAGAAGTTTCAGAATTGTGGGTTGAAATTTGGTAGGAAGCGTTAATCGTTTTGCAAATTTGTGGGAGAGAAGAAGGAACCCATGAAGTTTTATATAAAAGTTGGCTCTGTCATTCACCTACCGCGCCAACCAGGATGACCGTTCAGCATCTGACCGACTGACTTTGTTCTATACGACGCCGTTGTCCGAAGATTGGACATTTACTAGTGGAGTTGGTAAGATGTTGACCTCCAACTTTACTCAATCATTCCTTACCAACCCTCATCCGCTGCGTTTAAGCATTTATACTTGTGGGCCCGGTCATCAAAACAAAATTTTCGAGTCCGAATGGCGTAATATCGAGAACTGAAACTGTGTATTTCTCTAGTGATGTAATATATGCATTTATTTTAAGTTAAAGTAATTGATTAAATTTTATATTTATATTTTAAAATTTGTAGAATTAAGTCATATTTTTTTTTTATAATTTGCAATGTGATTTTAATAAAAAAACATATAGAGAAAAAATGAGTTTAGTTTGTATAGTTGATTAAATCTCACACTTATATAAAAAAAATTGTAGTGCTTCTGAGAGTACCGTACTCCCTCATATCAACAATTAACACTTGACAAAAAGTTAACGTTTTTTAAACACTTTTTACTGAGTGTTCATTTGAAGGAGTACAGTACTCCTGGAATACAGTATGTTTTTCCTGACTACACTTTAGAGGTCGTGAATTTAAATCATATTATCTCATTTCCTTTAAAATTTGTAATATAATTTTAACAAAAAAAACATATGTACTTATTTTGAATTTTAAAAGTTCACTCATTGTCTCTTTTGAATATGAATAAAATAATATATATTAATTCACGTACTATACCAATAAATCAATAGAATGAGTACTAAGTTTTTTAATACTCCATGAGTATTAGAAATTTTCCCTTAACTGTGATACTCTTTCTTTTAATCTAATACATGATATTTTAAATATATATTATTTTCTATTCATATTTAATAAAGATTAACGAATTAACTCTTACAGTTTGAAAGGATGCATCATAATTTGATATGAAAAATATTGAGTTGTTAAAATCAAAATTCCAATAGTAATGGAAATTAGCATCTCCGTCTGTGTTTGTGCGGCCATGCTGTCATCATAACTCATGAGAGTAGAGTGGGAAACTTGTTATATTTATACAATATACTTTATTTTTTAACTTTTTAATTTCTCTTTTATCATTTTTCAAGTTTAAATACATTATTGCATAACTTAGTCTTAAACAAAACAAAAAACATGAAGTATTGCACAATAGAATACTGGAAAATGTAGAGATGTAATTTGGATAGTTCATTCCGTATAAGACAATTAGAGTTTTACCGTAGTAGTTTGATATAAAATAGATGAATTTATGTCGTAAATTTCAATCTAATAAATATTTAACGGTACATAAATTAATATCGATATTTTATATCATCTAATTAGATCTAAACGAATTAAATATATTTTTATCTTCTAAGTATTTAAATATAATTTAATGGCTTTCATAAAATATAGGGGGTAATTTTCATATAAATAAAGTAAATACTCACCAGTTGAATAAAGTAGGCAGCGAAGAAAGTGAGGGTCGAACTAATTAAGAATTAGTTAATGAGTAATAATTGATAGAATACCTTCAATTTAATATTATCGAATCTTTTTTAAGTAGGCTCTGCAGTGCTTAAAGAATTGAGAATTCCAAGTGTTGACATTTCGTCGTAGGTAAAAAAACAAAAGGAGGAAATTTGATGGTCAAAAACATAAAATAAGGGAGACTTTGACCAAAACGTAAAGAATAAATGGTAACCGGCTTGAATATGTTATGTAGGCCAACTATGACTATGCTATTGAGTCGTCGTTGGATCTCATCTTCGTTTAGAGATTGAGCCAACGGATCGGACGCGACGGTATGTTTATGTTCAGAGTAATATCTTTCATTTTTCTTTATTTATAATTATACTATTGATTGTATGTGCATTCTAATAAATGTGATGACTATTCTAATTTAGGGAGAACTTTTTTTACCCCATAATTTTTTTCTTCTCATTTTTTATTTGCTCATTCACGCGAGCGCTAGCTAACTGCATAAAACTACACTAGATTTGTGAAAAAAAAAATCAATCATATGTGAATGAATAAGTAGTTCTGAGACTACCATAATTTATTTATGGAAAGATCATATTAATTTAAAAGATGTAACTATATTGATCAAACTATATATCATCGTTCTAATTTATAATTTAATATAAATAAATAGATTATATGATTTTTTAATTTGATAAATAATTACAAATTCCATTTGCTTAAGATGAATTGAACTTACAAGTTCATGGGTATAGACAACTAACATTTCTTGAAATTCTTGCAACAAAATGTTATTGCAAAAAGAAAAAAATAACTCTCTTGAAACGATAAGGTCTATGAATAAGCAAGCTTACCTATTTCATATTAGAGATATACGTTTTTTTACTTCTACATATTTACTTAAACGTATATCTTCAGAATCAATAACTTTCATCCCATATGAACTTTAGATGGAAAGATATCTGACTTAAGTAACATGTGACCTTGAGGGTCGGCAGTTATTCACAATTTCTCTCATAAACACGATAAACTTAGACTAAAAGGTAAGAAGTTCATTTTATAAGATTTTATGAACACTCAAAAGGATATGTGAGTTCATTGGTGAACAAATCGATGAAAATTTTACTGAATTTGAATCAAGAGATGTCACATATCTAGATAGTGAATCTTCCAGCAGAAGAGAAGCTAGTCAAGATCTCAGTCTATATGAGATAGAAGATCTTGACGCTAATGTTACTACATGTCAGACATCTGAAATGAGTGAAAGCAACATTTCGGCCAGTGATATAAATATGCAAGAAGATTATTCACAGATAAGTACTTGTAAAAGTATTCCTCGTCGACATTTTGAAATCAAGGGGGAGCTTTCATGATTGCTCCGTATGATGAAAATGAGCCAAGAACTGTATATGAGGTTTTTTTGTTAGCTGCAAATGATCATTGGTTAACAGCATTGGAAGAAGAAATAGAATTAATGAGAACAAGCTGTGTCTGGGACTTAGTAGATCTTCCACTAGTGTGTAAAGTTATTGAGAATAAATGGAGTATCAAAATCAAACTCAAGGAGGATGGACCTATAGAAAGATATAAGACATGTTTATCAGCTCAATGCTACCCTCAACAGAAAGCATTAGACGATGAGGAAGTTTTTCACGTGTTATTAGGGTTGTCTTTATAAGTCCAATTTTGGCTATCGTTGCCCAATCGGATTCGGAATTACACCAGATGGACGTAAAAATTGTCTTCCTAAATAAAGAACTAGATGAAGAAATTTACATGCTACAGGTTGGGAATTTTATTATAGAAGGTCAAGAGCGCAAAGTATGCAAGCTCCTAAGATCAATATATGGCCTCAAACGATTATCTAGACAATCGTATATTAGATTTCATAGAATCATAGCACCTTATGATTTTATGATGATCGATGAAGACCATTATGTTTACGTCAAACATGTTAAGAATAATTTTATAATTCTATCATTATATTTAGACGACATCTTTCTAGTTGGGAATGATAAAATGTCTATCCTTACCACTAAAGAATGGTTGTCTTCTCATTTTAAGATGAAAAACATTAGTGAAGCAACATTCATACTAATAGTTAAACATCCATCTCTAATATTAAATCGTTCAAAATGACTTGTTACTGTCACAAGAATCATATATTAAGAAAATACTCTAACGATTTAATGTTGGAGATTGCAAACTCATTTACACTCAAAAAGTAAAGACTAAAATCCTTAGTCAGAAAATGAGCCCTAAGATTCCAGAAGAAAAATAGAGCATGACTAGAGTCTCATATTAGAATGTCATTGGAAGTTTGATGTACGTTATATTGTATACACGCCCTAATATTTGTTATGTCATTGGTTTAGTTAGTCATAATCAATCGAATCTTAGACAAGCTCATTGGAGAATCGTTAAGAGGAAGGTAACATACATTTATGTTTATGTTATCCTAAAAATGATTTGCATTGAGTGGGTAACTTGGATGCTGGTTGGGATGGAGACCCTAATGAAAGCAAATTAACGTATGGATATGCTTTCTTGCTAAGTAATGGTGCCAAATCTTAGAGTAGTAAGAAAGAGACATACATTGAGCTATCAACTATAGAAGCAGAGTTTATAGTGTGTTCGGCTGTGATGCAAAAGACAATTTAACTTAGAAGGTTTCTACAACATTTATAAGTTATTTCAAGTGCATCAAAACCAGTGACTATATTTTATGATAGTCAAGCAACCATCATTCATACTAAAGATCTAGAGTATCATGGTAAGACAAAGCATATAGACACTAAGTATAATTTTATAGGGGATATTATAGTGCAAACAAAATAGTGATATTGCATGTCTCTACACATCAAATGATGGTTGATCCGTTTGACAAAGCCAATTCCTAAAGATATTTTTTTAAGCTATGTCAAATCTTTAGGGTTACACATATTGTAATATGATCTGTAACTTTGAGTATATTTTTTATCAATGTTATTAAAGTAATTAATTTGATGTCGTTCATTATATTATTTTGTTTTTGTAGCATAAACACAAGTATCTTGTTTGGATAAGATGAAAATGTATATTGACAAACAACGAACGGCTTACTCATACAAGTGGTCACCTCAAGCGCTTGAGAAGTGAGTTGAGATGGGACATGATATACTTAAAAAAATTGAAATATGTGAGTAAAGCGTAGATTGATTATGTTGTCACCTTATAAGACAAGATGAGGTCTAAATATTAAATTTATGTATCAACCTGATTCTCATGATCGTGTAGTCTGGTTAGTGGACAGGATACAAGAACTTATTTAGTTGGAGTTGGTTGAATGTATTTACCGAAATAACCTAATCCTTTTTTAGTAAGACCTGCATAGAAATACGCTACTGATGTGAGTAAAGCTAAAGCAACGGTAGTATTTATATCATTTGTAAGTACGGCTAACTCTTCGTGAGGTAAGTATATTATTTTTCAAAGTAAAAGAATCCCAGATCAATTCGAAACAAAAATAAATTGGAACATAGTTCCAATAAAAATATTTCGATAAAATAGCTACGGGGAGTGAGCTACTAAGATCTCGAGCTAAGTGCGAAGAATATTTTGGTATTTGTAACTAAGCTAAGATCTTTATAATGGTTCGATATAATTTATAATAGGCATACACACTTTAGAGAAAATCACTATAGCGTGTGTTTCATATCATATGTGTCTTTGTGACTAAATAAGAGAATTGTGAAATAGAATTCCTGCTCACACATTGTATGAGTCCTTTAAAATCTCATATTGGTGCCATGTGTGACTTTCGACTATATAAGAAAAGAAGACTTTTTTGTCTACATTTATAGTGTGTTAATCAATCAATTAATTATGTTGCATCTTAATAGTTAGTACATGATTGTGAAGACATGTTTTGATAAAGTCAAGCATTGCCCTTTGAAGGACTAGTGATGTTTGGATTGATGTAACAAATATATCTGGGGCATAGCGAGACAAGTAAATATTCTTCAGTTTATGAGCTGTTATGTTATCCTCAACAGGTTCACAACAACTAGCTATTATATATGCTCACGGGTCACACGAGCCATTGCCCGTATGAACTAATTGACGTGTGAGTGGGTTAATCATCTGTGATTTAATTTGTCCAATTCCATCATTTGCGAGGGGAGGATGTTGAAATTTTAGATCCGCGCGCTCATGATGGGTCAAGCCCGAACACATTGTGAAAATGAATGATTGGCAGCTTTTCATGTTAAAAACTATCAATGAAAATTTATAAGGAAAACTTCCGTTAGAAATAACTAACTTTTTAACATTTTAAGAGAATTCTTCACAAAAAATCAGACCATTAGAGATCCAATAGACAAAATTATTCCTCCAACATTGAAATCAAGTTTTCACATAAAAAACTAATGGCTCTTGGGTTGTGGAACAACTAGCTAGGGAGTTTGTTTCGTGATTTCCTACATGATTCGATACGTGATAATTCACTTCGATTCATTACATTATATGATCAATTAACTCTACTCGACTCTATATATCAACATTTAGCATTAAGCTACCAACTTGACTTATGTTATCCTCTCTATATCTAACATATTGTTTTGGTGGTGAATAGAATTCCCCTTAAGATTATGTTGTTAGACTCATTACTCATTAGTTTCACAACAAGCCAGGCTATAGGCCCAAAGCCCTACTACGGGCCACAACCTACTAGATACTAGGATACATTGTCCATCTAAGGTCGTAAATAAGTGTTGGGTTTTTTTATAATGTGGACTACTCTATCTGGTAACTTGTTTTAATTTTGGAAAAACATAGGTAATTAAGTTAATTTAAGTTTTACTTTTATTTAATATCCTTTATTTTGTTATTTTGCAGGTATGGCTGAATTTGAGGAAAGGTAACTTACTTAGTAAAGATTCTCTACATTGTTTTACTTATATACCCTTATTATATCCAATTTTTTATTTTAGGTTTTATCTTTCTTCTTCATTTTTTCCCGCAGCTTCGAGACTTAGACGTTAATTGTGTAGCAAATTTTGAGCTTATCTGATTTCAGTTTTTGATCTTCTTCTTCAATTTGTTATTCCTTCATACTTATAACATAAATAACAGGATTTTCATTGGTTGATTTTGATTTCCTTACACGGCCAAAATTGTTTGATTTGGGTTTCACTTTTTCGGCAGTGTATCAAAATTGTTCAAGAACATGAGGTTGCATGTCATATCTAATTTTATATTTGAGGGATTTTAAATTTCATTTACGTTTTCTGCAATTTTTATTATAGATGGTGATAAGAGTATAAATTTTCATTTTCTCAATTTTCATTTTTTGCAGATTTTGTGCGTATACTATTTTCTGCAGATTTTCCTAATTAATGTCATATAGTATATAATTATATACTATAGGCATATAACCGTAGACACTATTTATATTTACATATTGATAGTATATATTTATGTACTCATAGTATATTACTATATGCATCATGTAACAATTTTTTACTACAACTATGTACTCATAGTATATTATTATCAATATAGTGATAATATATATTTATAATTTATGTACCCACAGTTTCTATGACACTCATGATGGATATTTTTGACACGATGATGTGTCTTAAAATACTGATAATACATATGAATTTTGTAATGAATGATATTCTGTTAGGATAGAAGTATACTTTGAAATGATTTTAATGACTGATACTGATTTTATGATGATGTGTATAATATTTCTTAAAAATACATCATGTGATGCATCTTATTGCTGATAACAGCGGCGTATCAGATGCACAACAGAAAGATTTTTAATCATTGAAAGGTTTGATACAAGACCACAGGTCCCAATTTTTTTTTTTGAAAAAATAATGTTTCACTCAGATCCATTATATATCTATACATTAAATCAATAGACGTTCAAAGTAAAGATCTTTATCCCTTCAAGTCTATCAGCGGTCTCATTGTCTTCTAGTTTAAAACAACGAACGTCATATTCCACGGAGAGCAGACTGGTGAGATTCACACCAAGATCTTCTAAATCAATTATCAACATACTATGACGTGTGTGGGCACGTAGAAAGAACAATAACAAATTTCTATCTTTAGATGTATTCAACACATGAGATCTAGAGATTTGAAGATTGATTTTTGAGATAGAACTCTGATGAAGAATTAGAGAATTCGTAAAGTTTCAATTATCGATTGATTAATTAATTTCTTAATTAAGTCAATATAATATTATCTATTTATATTCTAGGTCAAGTCTCATTAGGTTAGGTTTTTATAAAATAACAAAATTATTTACAAATGTGCCACTACAGTGCCGTGCGACAGTGATTGGCGTGTGACGGTCTCAAATGCCACATGACAATTTTGCACTTTTTTTATTTAATCAGGTAAATATCTATACATTATTTCAGATAAACATAAATATCAGTTAATTAAAAAATTAACTTATCTGATAGAATATATCAACTGACTTATATGTTAATTCAAAATTAACTTATAAGTTAATTCAAAATTAAATTGTTATCTTATATAATATAATATTATTTAAACTAATCAATATAAGTAATTAATTAATCAATATTTCTATAAAAAATACATTAAAGAATTTAATTAATTAATGACACATAATTATCTTATAATTATATACTTGCCTTAGAAACTCAATTCTTTTTGTAAGCTAATCATTTTCTTTTGTCTTGAAACATCCACACCCTAAACTATACAGTACAAAGGTGGTTTAGGGACTATAGATCCATGATTCTAAGCTCGAATAAACTAGATTATTAATTAAATTATTTAATTAAATAATCTTATTTATTAATTCTATTATTACTCCACTATAAATATGAAATTGCACTCTTAGTAATTATATAATATATTTACTGAGTAAATATATTATACAAAGGTGGCTTAAGGACTAGTGTAGTCCATTGATATAATCACTTCATGTAGTTATGTCCTTCAATTATTGGTTGGCAAATTAGAGTTGGTCAAAATTATCATTTTACCTTTCTAATTACCAACTAATCCTTAAGTATCATTAATTTACTAGTGAAACGATTAATTTATAATTGTATTATAAATTTGAGCTCAATAACCATTCAGTCACATAATTAACACTTAAGAGAACCAACGTAAGACCCATTTAGAAAGCTTAGATTCTAAATCTTGTAAGATCATGTTGCCAACCATCCATGTCACATAATCTCAAAATAAAAGTCACTAGTTTGTTTTACAAATAAACTTTAACGAGTGAATCAAAAGATCAAGAGACTTGTATGTGAGTTCATGACTACTCAGAATTTAGACTGATTTACATACGATCATCTGATTGATGTGTATTAAATCTTAATGATAAATGATAAGTTAATAAAGATATTAATTCACATCGATCTTGTCTATATAATCTAATTATATAGAGTACTTTCATTAAGACGTTTATTCACATCATCGATCTAGATCTAAATCACACGCATTCAAAAGGCTTAGCGAACAGTACTAGCAACCATTCATTAAAGATTTCATACTTTAATATGTTGTGCGGACTATTTTATTCATTATCTATGATTTTAATTCTCTTGTACTGATACAAGATCATAGCCTCATTAATGAGTATGAAATTTTCAGATATTTATATTAATTATTCAATAATAATTCAGAGAATATAATTATAAGAAAAATATAATTTTATTATTTTTCAAATAATATGTCTTTACACATGTTTTGAGGGCACTATGCCCAACACTTTAAACTAACACTGACTTCAATTTATACTCAATGTAGTTTCTTCATTTATCTATTTGCATCATAAAGATTAATAACCATATTTTATTTAAGAAATAAAAAATAATAATAACAATCAATAAGTTGCGATGATATACAAAATAGTATGTAATTATATAGTATATAATTATGTAGTATAATCTTATACTCAGTATACATAATATGCCACATAATAAATCTCAAGTATGAGAAATCTGTAGAATATAAAAAATACACTGGTTTGGCTCCAGAAAATAGAGTAAAACAAAGGGACAAACAGTTAACTCTTAAAATATGTATATTAACTCAGTTTCATGAAAAAAAAATTACAAAAAACTCATAACAATAACAAATCTAAAAAAAACTGGCATGAACTTTAGATTAACCATAAATCAAAACTTACCTCTTATTTTGACCTTCACGATTTTTTATATTTTGTGAATCTCGTATGTATCGCGATGATTTTTTCTCAAATTTTGCAGTAGACAGGTTGTTTTGAGGGTGCCTTCGCATCGCCGTTTGAGAGAGCTTGTGGCTAGAGTTTTGTTTCTTTGTGATTTTTCACTGAAATGATAAGTATGGAGCCAAGACTTGCTTTTGGTAGTGAGGATATTTTCATCAGTTCACTATTTTGTTAGATTTTCATGCTGAGCTGCTAGTAAATTCAGTTAATTTGCTATTACATTTCTTATTTTTCTATAGTGGACGAATTCTTGATTGAGACTTCAATTTTTAAACTCATATGGGATATGGATTGTGTACTGATTTATGACTCTCTGAGGATTGTGCAGTGCAGTGTTATGGTTTCTCCTAGAAAGCTTTTTTCTTTTTCCACACAAGGTTTCCTGGAGAGCTTTAACTTAAACAAATGGAAGATTGAGGTCTTCTCATATTGCCCGGATCTTAAGGTTTTCCACAACAATTACTGATATAAGTTTGCTAATATCGCTTTTATTTTTTGTTATGGTAAGTTAGAATACTACTGCCAATTACATTGGCAGAAAAAAATGTTATGCATATCTCCCGATGCAACAAGCGGTTTGAAGACATGGTATTCTACCACACAAATCTTAGATCAGGACAAGGGTAATAATATTTTAATGTAATTTGACTTCTTTGTCACATAAATAAAATTGTCAAGATTGAATCTTGAAATACACGAGTATCAATATGATTAATGAGTTAAACGTGACTATTAATTTCCTACCAAATATTTAACGTCATTTGTTTCTTTTATAAATCACTAGAATATTTATAGACTTATTATAAAAATCCAAATTACATGTCATTACCAAAGGCTTGATAGGCGACGTTAGAAATATCTAAATAGGGATTGGCACAGTTGCAAGTTGATGCCTCTTTTCATAGATGAAGGATCTTTATGAACATTTAGTTGAATAATATCATTGAATTATTAATTGGACATGTTTTGTCACCAAGAAACATCTACTTTGCAAATATCAGGTTGGTATGTCGCACTCAATTTGAATGTTTTTCACTGTTTAATATGTTAAAATGTGAAATCGTTTTAGTTCGAAGGTCTTCAGTTTACACACACCACTTGAATATGATTCTTTTTTTGATGTTATTCTTCATATACGATTTATCGGCTGGAATTTTTCGTTCAATAAATTTATTTATATTATTATATGAAAAACCGAGTCTGCTAGAGAGAGAAGGTCTCACATCTCTCTAGAAGCCTCCCTCACAAAACCCTAGCGTCGCAGGTCTCTCAATTCGCTAGATTCGTCGAGCATGGCTCTAAGCTCCGGTGAGCTCAGGGCTTGCCTACGTTTATTTTCTCATGCGAAGGCTTTTGGAGATGCTGATGAGATCTGTTCTTGTCGAGACTTTTCCGGTGAGACACAGTGGTAAGCTTCGGGTTTTCAGAATCTCGCCTTCCACCTTCAACAATTTCCAGCGTGACCGAAAGAAGTCGAGGGCTTCGTGACTGGTGTTATTCACCGATCTATATATACCATGAGTCTGGTCGCTGGCATCCTCCTCTAGGTTTTCGTGGCAATTCCAGCCGATAATGGTGTTTACCTTTGCTCGGAGCAAGGCCTTACTCATTTTCTGCCTGCAATCATGATATCTCCCCTACTCTTGAATCTCGAGGATATGCCCAAGCCCAAGGTTCGGATTCTCCACACTGGCAGTCTGATTCACCGAGAGAGGTCTTCCAGATCTGAGGTGTGCGATGTTCGAGTTACTTGAGTTGTACCAGGCGGGTTGAAATCTCCTGAGAATCGACCATTGTCGAGGGTTTTTTTCCCGTGAGGCCACTCGCTTTGGTCGTTCTGAGGTATCAGTCGTTTCATTATTGGTTCTTGGCTATCCAGT
Organism: Datisca glomerata; assembly: GCA_003255025.1. NCBI lineage: Eukaryota > Viridiplantae > Streptophyta > Magnoliopsida > Cucurbitales > Datiscaceae > Datisca > Datisca glomerata. The sequence continues at coordinate 273,807 of QANY01011905.1, read as the reverse complement.
TTATGTGCGATTAGGCTAGCTATGTGTTGTTTGTTGTGGTGCACCTTGATATATCGTTTGAGGTGATTAGTTAGTTGTGAATTGAGTAGGTTGTGATAGGAAGGTTGTTTGTGTTGTGCTCTGGTTCGGTGTAGATTTTCTTGATTTGGTTTGTTCTATGTGATCCCTCTGAAGTGGTATCTGTTATATCTTTGTTGTGATATAACCGTTTCGATTTAAGTTTGTCATGTTTGATATTTGGTTTTGTAGTTTAGTGTGTTTTATATTACGTATCTAACTCTATGCTTTAGCACTCTAGTGATGTTGAATACTTGGGAATGCCTATTGTACAACTGTACTTGTTTTGCTGAATATATTTATCCTTTTAACAAAAAATGCTAATAGATTTTTAGGTTAAAAGGTGAATAAACTATATATTAGAAAACCAAATATATATGTGACAATAACATTTATGAGTTTTCATTTATTTTTGACAAACTGAGTTGGCGCAGTTTGTTAAGCTCCCACAACCATATCTTTAGAAGTCATGTATTTAAGTCATATTTCCTTTAGATTTTTTCATATAACTTTGACAAAAAAGAATTGTGTTCCTTTCCATCTTATCAGTAATGAAAAATGTAAGATTCAACTATATAATTGTGAACTGGATCAAAGTCTTTACATGAGTAACATATCACACCATAATACATGAAATTTAAGGCATGTTTGTTTCACGTTATCATTCTTTATAATCTTATTGTACTCATTTTATAATCGAATTATTATATTTGTTTGCAGTAATCTTTAAATAAGATTGCAATCTTAATTTGCATGTGATCCTAATTAACAATCTTTTGAGTCAATTGAATTGTAGAATAAAATAGAAGCAAACTTAATTTACAATGTCATTGCAATTCTAATATCAACCAAATTATTTTATTACTCTCATTCAAATATTTTTTCTCACACTTACTCTCTCATTTTATTAATTTAATTAAAATTAACTTTATTAATGTTTAGTTTAGCATTATTAATTTATTTAAATATTAATAAAAAAATAATTGAAATTAATGTTAAAATTTTCATGTGAAATACTTTTTTATTATATATCTTATTTTATTAATTTGATTAAAAATATTTTGTAAATTTATTTTAGCATCATTAATTTATTTAAATATTTATTCAATTAAAAAGAATTATAGCTGATATCCCATTTGGTATCTAAGAGTCATATTTTTTCAGACAGCGGTAGCCTATTATGAGTGAAGGTCAGTAAGGAGACACCCCAGAAAATAAGTGAATCAACAAGTCTTGAACCTGTTCGCCTTTCCTCCTATTTCTCTTCCCAAGATCTTCTTTCTTCTATTTGACGAACTCTATCTAACAAGATTGATAATCTTATTGAAATTCATCATCTTTTCGAAGATGTCAGAATTCAGGAGATGGAATTACCCATTCTCAGTCCATACATCCTTTATCATTGGTCAAACCGAGTGCTTCGCAGTATCAGAACTCTTATATCTATCCACACACCTCATGTTAAAGAGATTGTTCAAACCATAAAATTAGATCACTGTTGTCTCCAAGCCACCACTGCAGAACAATATGTCACTCTTGAGATCCTTCAAGAATTGCTTAATGGTTGGCAGACACAAGGCTATACTCACCACCATGTTGGTGCTATTCGTCTTGCCTTGACTCTCCATCGTAGAAAAGGAATTGCAGCTACTGCTCGAATTGCTCTCATGGACACCACTTTCACTTCCTACAATAATGTTTTGATTGGTTTGATTTTAACCACTCTCAGCAATGAAGCTGTTATTCTCACCATCGCTTCAGATTTTAATATTAAACTTTCAGACCCAACTTTATCTCGGAGACAGAAAGTTCAAGTCCAGATTGTTGGAGCAGAACATGATTCTAGAGCCATCATGGCCACCCTGCATCATCAGGTAATTTATCGCCTCCAAAATCACTCTTTGACCTCCATTTCCCCAACTCCACTCAAGACGCTCTTTTTGCTGTCTCTGACAGAGCTGATGATACATCTATTATCCAAATCCCTCGGCACATCTAAGATGAACTCACGCAACTGATGCCACTCGAATGGATCAACAATTATGAACGCATGTTCCATTCTATCCAGCGAGATGTCTATACCTCTGCCTCTCATCAGGTTCACCGTCTCCCATATGGGACTGTAAAAACCATTTTTGCCAGACCTGGCAAAGCAGAGTCATCCTCTAGACCCTTGTTTTCTGGAAGCATCTTAACCATCACTCCTACTTACACACCATCTCGGAGTTGCTCTCCAATTACTTGGATAGATCATTCAGATCAGCCCTGTTATGTATCACATGAGAATGGTCATTTTATATGGGATGTTGTCCCAGAAAAATGTGACCCTGATTACGACTATGATACTCTTGTGTGAGACAAATAAGACTCTGATGATGATTCATGTTATCAAAAGGTTTCTACAATTCGCAAGAAGCCCACCAGATCATCTCGTCGCCAACAGTCTTCCCACTATCACTCCAACGATGATGATCACGACTCTTCTCTCACTACTGACCGTTGGGTCATCCCACAACCATCAGTTCCTTCTCAACAACTATCTTTATATGAGCTGCTCAAAGAAACTGGCCATACAAACCTTTTTCCAAAAAAACATCCAAATCCGGTTCTTCCAGTCCAATTTGTCACTTGTCACGTCCCCTATCTTGCCATGATGGAATCATATGATCAGGATTTTCCACCTATGACCGGAAGAGCCAATCCTGAAATAAAAGATTCCAAATTAGATAGGTTAAATCTTCAGTCTGACACCCTATCCACTCAAGTTAGGCATATCTCAGATCAAGTTCAGCAGCTTCGAGAAGTGTTATCTTCGAAAGTTATGCACTTGGATGCTGAATTAAAGCACGTGGTCGAGAAGTGTTATCTTCGAAAGTTATGCCCTTTCTGGCTGAGATGTACCATTTATCAAACAATCTAGAGGAAGGATGTCGTTTCTTAAAATATCGGAGAAAAGACTTGCCTTTGGATTGATGACGGGAGAACTTCCTACGAGGTGGAAAACGGTGGGAGTGAGATGTCGTTTCTTTGTTCCTTTCCTTGGAACACGAACAATCTTTTTTGGGCATGACACTTTATTTTGAGATATGGTTTTATAAAAGCTGATAGGAGCTTTGATTCCCCTTTGAGCATTCCTTTGAAAATTTTTTGTTGTTCACATAGTTTATCAAGGGTGGCTAACGCAAGTTGATAGATTTGGTCGAGAGAAATGTCAGTCATATCACGGCGGAGTGCATTAATGGTCCTGTGAAGTTCATGTTACAATTCTTCAGGGAGAGAGGCAATGAGCGTATTTCTGATGTTGACATTGTTGGCTCCATTCAGCATGTAATACTTATCGGACATTCGTTGAAAATGTTTTTGCAAATCACGACGCTCTAAAGAACAACATTTCATTTCAAAAAAGTCTTGGCGGCTACGTTTGTCAATGAGTTGGAAGTCGCCAATAAATTCTGTGTAACATACCTAAAAGAGTTCCAGCATCAGGACTACGAGCTGCGGACAACCTTTGATAAGGCTTAGAAACCATTCTCTCAAAGTTCCTATTAAGCGAGATAAGAATTTAGAGGGCCACGTCTTGTTTGGAAAGCTGTAAATCAATCCAAGCTCCAAATTCATGAAGACGATCACGCCATTTGTTGATGGGAGATCATCAAAAGTAAACCCGGGGCTGGTACTCGGTTTATAATCTGATCTCGATTCTTGGGTATGCATTGGAGGAGGAAGATCATCCACAGACGGTTCTTCTTCCATATCACATGGTTGGACCATAGCAATCTTGGAGATGTCAACTTGACATTCGACTAAAGTAATGCTAGAGCTATCCGCATTGCTGGAGTTATCAGTTCCAAAAATCGAGCTAGAGAGAATATGGAAAGAATGTAAGGAATGAATTGTCTGATCAGTATTAATAAGGGCTTTATGTTTCTATTTAGGTGGAGAGCTGGACTGTGGTGGAAAGTCAGAGGGTTTAGTATAGGAGGGTGAAGCCAGAGAAGTTGGATTAAGAGGAATACTGGAAGGCTTCAAAGGATGATGGGCAGGCTGGTCTGGGAGAGGTGATGGTTTTGGCCGAGATTGTCTGAGTTGTCTTAAGATTGGATAAGACATCTTGAAAAGATTATTATAATCAGATGCCTTGGGATAAGTCATAGAAGAGGAAGGATACTTCGGAGCTTGCCTGTTCATGGGATAGAAATGATATGGATTATAGATAGTTTGAGATTGTTGTTTTGCCATATCTGTTTCTATTCTGTAGAGATCCTGTTGAATCTGGGAGAGTTCATGCTTCTTTTTTCTGAACTCAGAGCCCATGTACCCCTTTTCGACCAGGTGCTTTAATTCAACATCCAAGTCCATAGCTTTCGAAGATAACACTTCTCGAAGTTGCCGAACTTGATCTGAGATCTGCCATACTTGACTGGGTAGGGTGTCAAACTGAAGATTTAACCGATCTAATTTGGAATCAATCTTGGTGAGAATCCGATTTTGATGAACAACATTTTTTTATTGCCAATTAAACACTTCTTCGGCCGCAGGGAGAGTCCTAGGTGCTCCTGTAGGAGTGATCTCAGTAGGGATGGAGAATGGTCGGGTAGAAAATTTTATTTCAAGATAGGCTCTTCCTGTCAAAGGTGGAAAATCCTGATCATAGGATTCCATTATGGCAAGACATGGGACGTGACAAGTGACAAATTGGACTAGAAGAACCGGATTTGGATGCTTTTTTGGAAAAATGTCTTTATGGCCAGTTTTTTTTAGCAGCTCATATAAAGACAGTTGCTGAGAAGGAACTGAGGGCTGTGGTCCGACCCAGCGGTCAGTAGTGAGAGAAGAGTCGTGATCATCATCGTCGGAGTGATAGTGGGAAGATTGTTGGCGACGAGAAGATCTGGCGGGCTTCTTACGAATTGTAGAAACCTTTTGATAGCATGAATCATCATCAGAGTCTTCTTTGTCCCACACAGGAGTATCACAGTCGTAATCAGGGTCACATTTTTCTGGGGCAACATCCTATATAAAATGACCATTCACATGTGAAACATAACAGGGCTGAGCTGAATGATCTATCCAAGCAATTGTAGGGCAACTACGGGATGGTGTGTAAGCAGGAGTGATTGTTAAGATGCTTCCAGAAAACAATGGTCTTGAGGATGACTCTGCTTTGCCATGTCTGGCAAAAATCATTTTTACAGTCTCATCTGGGAGGCGGTGCACCTGAGGAGGGGCAGAGGTATGGACATCTCGCTAGATAGAATGAAACTGGCGTTCATAATTGTTGATCCGTTCGAGTGGCATCAATTGTGTGAGTTCATCTTTAGAGATGTGCCGAGAGATCTGGTTAATAGAGGTATCATCAACTCTGTCAGAGACAGCAAAAAGAGCGTTTTGAATGGAGTTGGGGAAATGGAGGTCAAAAGAGTGATTTTGGAGGCGATAAATTATCTGATGATGTTGGGTGGTCATAATGGCTCTCGAATCCTGTTCTGCTCCAACAATCTAGACTTGAACTTTCAGTCTCTGAGAAAGAGTTAGGTCTGAAAGTTTAATATTAAAATTTGGAACGATGGTAAAAATAACGTTCATGGCTGAGAGTGGTTAAAATATATTTTAGATAATATATAACTAAAAGGTCATTTAAGTGACTTCATGTTATTTACAGTAAAAGTTAACCTATATCAAACATGCCAATCATTAATTATCACTTATCATATCATAGATTACCGTGCATAACCAAACATGATAATCTTATTTTGCACGCAATTGAATTACTAACAATTAAATTGCTATGATTATTCTAGATTATGCGAACCAAACGATCATTTTAAGATCAAATGGATTGAGGTTTGTCGGAGCAAATGATCTAAAGAAAGTTTTATCCCTTGCATCTGCACGTATTGCTTGTAGTCCAATAATGATAGTCTCTATAAGATACAACTATTCAAAATCAGTTAACAATTGAATCATCGATTTCTTGCAAACTCTCGATATTTCAATTCTCCCTTGACTCTTTAGACTGGCTCTTTTCAAATGCAATACGAAAAAGTAGTTCTGAATGTATTCAATTCAAATAGGGGGAGTGCATGGTTCGGTCGGTTAGTAAGACATTTTTTTAATCGAGTCGAATTCACCAGTTACCGAAGATACCGAACCAGTGTAACCAAAAGAACTTAACCGAATGAAATTGAAGTAATCGATTCAATTCGATTACTTATAACCAGTTCGGCTACAATCATAAAATTTTTAGAAAAAATAACAAAAATCATTAAATTGAAAATATCAACACTCAAGACAATTAGTATATATATGTCTAATTAATAATTATATCTAATTTTAAATAATATATGTTTAATTTGTGTCTACTTTATTAAGTTTTTAATAATTTATGTCTAATTTATATATGTATATTAAAAAATGGATGTAATCGGTTCGAATCGATTATATGTCTACTGTAAAATATAATCGAACCGAAAGTTTAGTTACTTAAATTAACTGAATCGATTTCAATTACCATAGAAAAGAACTGATTCGGTTTGGTTCGATCGGTTCATAAAAATTCTGCACACCCCTAAATTCAAATTTTAGTTAATAAAAATAAACTGCATATGGAGCAAATGCAAATGACAATTAAGGCATTTCAAAAGGCATGAAACCTTAAAGATAACAGATTAATGAAATAAAATCATTTTCTATAATATTTGAAAAATAATAATTTATATAGTATAATTTTAAACATCTAATTTTGAATGTAACTCACTTATTTTATATGCACAATGTTTAAGCATTAAAATTTTTAATATATTTATCTAAAGTTTATATTCGCATATTTTTAATGAGACACTACATAATTAATTTTATATAAAACGTGCAAGGTATATTATTTGTTGAGTCTTCTCTTATTTAACTATGGATTGCGATTGATACGTTTTTTAATTCAATGGACAACATTAATTTAAATTCATAGATATTAAAATGAGCACATTATCTCTTATTTTATAGTGAAGAAAAACATAAATAAACTCAATTTTTTTATGTAGTTGAAAAATCAACAACAAAACTAGATTTATCACGTACTAAACTCATAATTATCCAAAAATTAAGATAAACAGGTATATGATGTGATTTTTCTGAATATAAAAAGTTAAGTAATTAGGTAGCTAATAATGTGATAATTTCAACTTTGCAAATACATGACCGAGACTTCTGTCTAAAGTACTCATACTTGAGGATTTTACACTCCTAAACCAGGGTTCAATTCCTCTGACGAGGATCTTCCTTCTCCTTGATAAAAAATGATTTCATGTGCCAATCAATTTTTGTTGTATAAAATTCGTTGAAATTAATTTGAAACCAGAAGATAGAGGGAGGTATGACGAAGTTTTATTTAGACGAATATCTTCCACTCCTTGGGGTTTGTTTTTTCGAGGTGTATCTTCACTATAGGGGCATAAATGTCATTTGACCAGTTGTATTTCTTCAAAGCATTCAGTCACAATACCTGCTAGTCACACACGCCTACAGGCCCTGTAAAATAATTGACTTACCCGATAAGATGTCGATTAACCACTATCATTTCACAATTCGCTCTGTTTTTACAAAATAGACATTTAAAACTATCACGAAGGGTACTTTGGAAAACTTCAAAAAAAGAAGAAGGGTACTTTGGAAAACTTCAAATAATAGAAGGGTACTTTAGAAACTTATTAAATTTCTCATACACATGATCTTAACTAATTAATTAAACGATCTATGATGTCGACTCTCAGCATAATTGACTTGCCGAATAGCATATGTGGCAATTAAAGATAAAATTAACAGGCGTCTACGTGGCATCCCATTTATTACGTGTAATTTGTGAAATAATCTTATAAGAGACTCAATCAGAATCTTACAAAGGCCGTTGACTCATGAATGCGTCCTTTGCCACTTTCTCTTTATCTTTACCCGTCATTTAGTCTAGCGACAAATGCTCATGTATGCGTTCTTCTTTGCCTGTGAACAATCTGGGAGACATGGTCTGGATTAGGGAAAAGCTACGCTGTGTAGGAAAAAGTAACCATTTGACCAACATGGTCGTCTTAGGAATCGTGGATGTGCTACCTTTCCACTTGAGAAGTGATGACAGTATATAGAACTACTTGCATAAGAATGGATCATAAGAGTATCGTTGTCATATGCACCACAATGTGATGAAAGCTTTGCAACTCTTTCAGAATCGTGGTTGCGATGTGTGGATCACTACACGTTGTGACAGCGGCGTAAGTGAAAACCTTCTCTAGACACCCTTATGGAAACAATTAAGTTTCTTGCATGCGATGATACTTATTGACATGCAAGCATTATTAGTTAGAACGATTAAGATTAACAAAGAAAAAGCTTAGCTACATAGGGAATTAGTTACATCTGGTCCCATGATTTCCAATCATATAAGGAAACCTTCACCTTCCTTGTAAAGTACTTTTGGACCCTAGGCTAACTAAGAGAGAAAACATCATACTCTGAAATTTTCATAGAATGGTAAGAGAAGCTTTTGTCATCTTTTTCAGGCTGATCTAAAACGGCCCTTCACATCTCAAATTCAATCTCCACGCTCCCAAATTGAGTTCATCAAAGGCTAAGTGACTTTGTCACCTTGTAACCTACGTCGCCATTTCCCCTAAACAATCTTAATCACCATACACTACAAGAAAATTAGTCTATCACGACATTTTTATTACCCCGGTTTGATTAACCATCGTAGAAAAGTCAACACAGAAGATTTATTGTGGCATTTTACGTAATGGTCGCAATTATTTCATTTATTGTGACGGTTCAAACCGTCATAAAATACCGGCCATATTGCTACGGTTAACGGAAACCGTCGGCACTGAAATGAGTTATTGGCGGGATAAAACATTAGCCTCCCACAGGCCACGCCTAGCTAATATTTCACATTCTTCAAAACAGTTTCTTTTTTTCTTTTTCCTTTCATATTTCTCTTTTTCTCATACCAACATTTCTCTTTTCTCATAGTTTCTTTTTTCTTTTTCCTTTCACTCACTACCCTAGCCTTGTTCCGAAAGAGAATCTCACTATCACCTCACTGTCGCCACATGAAATCATCGTCGCTACTCTCTCTTCTCTCATCTGAATGTTTCGCGAGCTCTCAGGATGTCTCTCAAGAACATTCGCTGCCCTAGACTTTGTGATCGATGGATCCAACATAGGAACGGTGACATACGTTGCTGCCGTTATAGGTTTTAGGGTTTTGGCATTCAAGTTTGTTTTGAAGAATTTCCAGAGGATTTATGATGGGATTTACTTCAATCGGTTGGGGAATTTGTCAAATGTTCGAGGCCGCCACATTGGATCGACCTGACAATATTACTATTCATAAGGTACAATCTGCTAGAGTCAAAATTTTAGCGAGTGGGAATGCAACAGAAAGAAGATTCAGGCATGATATGTTCTCTCTCTCTCTCCATTTTGAGCTCATAAATGTGGCATGGAGATCTCAACGATTTTAGCTATACTTGGTTTTCTCCATAAGATCAGAGCATAAGCCACAGTTCTTTTGATAAGCAGAATATAACCATCTTTATCACTGTCTATGTTACATGAACCCCTTTACCTTGGCACATTAGTTATGAATCACATAACCAATCCAAGGCAATGAACATTTTTTGACAAAAAACATGTTTCATAGAGACAATTGTCGTTTGGAAAGGGGAAGGAATTGCAGTCTAACACTGTATTCTTGCATACTTAGTAGTCAAACAGTATTCCTTTTACCAAACAACAATAATCTTAATTCTTTTGTCTTAACATTCAGAGAATGTCTCGATTAGTATTATTACATTTGTGCAGTAATTCTGGATCGACTTGAAATGAATTGATCCTTTAAATTCTTGATTGAAGATATGATCCATTTTTTGCTTAAAAAACAAAGTTTGGTCCACTTCTCAAATGGGACTTGAAATTTGGATTCTAAGAAGCATTGTTAGATCCTAGTTCTCATTGCTTCGGAGCTGAGATAATTAAATTGTTCTACCGTTATAGAAAATAATTATATTGCTCTGGTTTTCTTAAATTTATATATAAATAAATAAACAATTTTATGTTAATGCCTTTTTCTAAAAATTCTTGATTGTGTAGTACTTTCTTCTTCATTAGTTATTTCTTGTAATATTTCTAACGACCTTAATACTGTCCAAATGCTGGTGATTCACTCATTTGTCAAAAAGCTTTACAATGATACTTATCCATTTACTCTATGATTAGGAGATAATGATAAGTGAGCAAATACTTTACAGAAGCTGTTATTTACATGGTTGAATGCAATTAACAGGTATGAAGAGCATGGGGCTTCTTATATTCAAAGAAAATGCCCTTAAGAGATCATTCTCTTTGCATGTGCAAGAGGTTTTTTACTCTGCCGTTGATTACAACAACATGATTCGAACAATTCCCATCTAAAATATCTAACATACAGACATTCATATTTTAGCTAACTTTGGTATGCTTTGTCATGCTAACCGACCATCTTCCCGGCTTGTTAGAGCTTCAAAATCCATATTTGGTATCTCAGGTAGCATTTACCCCTTTTCAAGTAATCTGATTTCATATTCTATTTAACATCTCCTCTGTAGTATGGTAAATATCTCTAGGTTCGTTTAGCTTTGTTATCAATGATTGAATAACTATTTCGGCCGACCAAATTTGGTAGTCTCCACTTCAGTAATGGATTTTTACATATTTTGACAAGATGATACCAATTACATGGACGGAAGCAAGTGAGTTATTTTGTTTATTTTACCATTGCACATGTTTCATAATTTTTTAACCCCCACTTACACAGAAATTAAATTTTTGCGTATTTAAGCACATCATTAGTACATTTTCTCATTCAACATCTTTCAACGAGCTTCCCATGTTTTAGATTCTTGAAGTGCCTATTTGGTTGATTTTTTTTTAGATTTAAGTCTATGCCTTATCCTGTATTAGGAGGAGCTGCTGACTGCCAATTTTGGCACATGAATCTTGGTATTAAGGTAATTTCTTGATGTTTACTTAAGTAATTTAATGAATGGGTACACATTGCTAATGGTTGTGAACTGGCCAAAGTGGTAGGAGATTTTTAGGCGCTCAGATTAGATACTTCCTCCTGATTTTAGGATTAGAACTTCCACCTAAAAATTTGGGATGTCGGTCGATCATTGATTTTATAAATAATTACTTATCGTGTTAAACTTACATGCATTTTTAGCAAGATTTTGTATCCTTGCCCCAGTGTAGTATTTCCAATATTAACCAGGAACAAAAAAGATTTCACATCAGATAGGATTCTGTCTTTGAAATCACCAATTTGTTTAATTTGGAATTGTTAAGCATCAATAAATTTTAGGAAATCAAAAAGCGTATAAGTGGAGCATTTTATATCTATCGGAAGAAGTCAGACTTTAGAGAGAGAAAGAAGATCCAAGAAGGAGGGAGAGATAATGGGGTGGATTTGGCTGTAGTTTACCTAAAAATATATGATTTTTTAAAAATATTGTAACAATACCGATGGTTTTACAAACCGCTAGTATTTTTGAAAAATAAATTATCAGAACCGCCGCAATTGAAAGAGGCGTGTAGATATTGCGACGGTTCATTGTAACCATTGCGAATAGGTTGTCTATGGTGACGGTTTTTTAACGTCGCGATAGATGAATTTTTAACGACGTTCCCCCGACGGTTGCGAAAACCGTCGCAATAGTTTTCCCGACGGTTTGTAAATCGTCGCCATATCTATAGCGACCAAAGCGTAAGACCAATAATGCCTCGCGACAGAACTATTTTCTTGTAGTGACATATTATAGATAACTAGTCGATACGTACGTGTTTCGCACGTATTCAACAAATTTAAAATGTACACATAATTTTAAATTAATATTAACGCTGAAAAAATACATCGTCAGCTTTAAAAATTATGCTACATCTAAACTAAAAATGAAATGATAATGATAATAACTTGTTTATAATATTAAACTTTTAGCGCTATTTGAAAAGTATAGAAAATAGTTATGTTTTACCAATTTGTCATATTCTTAAGAAATACTTATATCATATTAAAAGACAGTTTCTCGTATTCAAAATATCTTAATGTCTTCTATAAATTTCCGTAAATGAATTTTCATGTTACTGATAGCATAAATATTACAGAATATTTAATTTATAAATTTATAATGAACAAATCATTATTGACTTATAATTAAATATTATTTATAAAAATCTTGAAATCAATATATTGATATTCACGTATCTGATTATATAAGATTATAAAAATATTTTATTTTACTAACTATAATAAATTATTATTGGATAAAAAATAAAATATTATCAAATGAATTAAAAGAGAAAAGAGTTGAAATATCTAATTTGTGTTATATTTTCATAGACTTTAAATAACAAAAATAAGAATACAAAATTTTTCTCATTTAAAAACGACTTTAATATCATATGGATTAAGGACATGAATAACATAATTATAAGTGTGAGATATTAAATAAATAATTGTGCTATTAATGGATCCTTGCACATCTATTTCTAATAATCTTAAAATAATGAACATTAGTAAAGATATATGGTTGGCTATGGCTTTACAACCTGCATGTGATCAACGTGTGAGCTCCTGCAAATCTCCCTTATCCCATCTTTAACCGATTCCCCCTCGTTTGAACATTTTTACCAACGCGACAACTCTGCACAAGTTGGACCATTATTTAATTCAAATTAAAAGGTTGAATAAAATAAATTAATAAATAATCATTCTTATTTACGATCCACGAGGTTAACGCAAAGCTCGTTTATAAAATGCTCATCCTTCAGATAACATGTAAGCGACACGTGTTTCCACGTCATTTTCATTTGTTTGTTTACTTTTACGCGATAATCCTGCACTTTCAATCACGGGCCCTACATTTCCAGTAAGTATTTAATAATAATAATAATAATAATAATAATAATAATAATAATAATAATAATAATAATAATAATAATAATAATAATAATACAATAGACTTTTTTCTTCCTGTTTGATCCAAATTTTATATTGTTCGTATAGGTTACACCTAAGTAGGTCATTTTCCTATGGTTGATTTTGATTTTAGTATTCTAATACATTGTATTTATGACGTCATCATATTGTAGATCCCTAAATATTTTTGTTGTTTTCTTCTTATTTACATAAAGGTTATATATGTAATCTATGTTTTCTCCCTTGAGAGTTGGCTTTTTTCTGATTTATTTTCGATAGGGAACTCATTCATCACTTTCACAGTAAGGGTGTTGCGATTGCTCTTCAACATCAATTAAAAATAGGATATGATATTCACCTAATTCTGATTAGGACATGCATTAATTTTCCTATAACTGATGTTTTAAATAATGATATTACAACCAATTATTTTAAATAAAATTATCAATTACGTGACAATATTATAAAATAACAAAAGAAAATGTTGTTGACTAGCTTATATCAATTGCTTATTTATCTTCAGTGTATCTGTTTTATATTCTTAGGCAGTTAGTTTATTGTTAGTTAGTCTGCCTTTTACAATTTATTTGTTATGGTTGTTGTTATAAGTCTTTCCTATATAAATGCTTTTGTAATCATTTTCAGGATAATGAGAAAGTATTCTTCTTATTCTTTCTCTTCCTCTCTTCTCTCTACTTCTTCACTCTCCTTCTCCTTCTCATGATCTTCTTCTTGACACTTCTTTACTATCAAGAAACATCACGTGGTATCAAAGCCTAATTTAACACACGCCTGATCCTATGGCAAACTAAAATAATTCTTCTATCTTTCTTCTATCCAACATATGCAATCTAATTTTTCCACCATATTAGACTCAAGTAACTTCATTTTATGGAGATTTCAAGTTACTGTTATCCTGAAAGCCCATTATTTATTCTAATATGTGGATGACACTCTGTCATATCACTCAGAATTTGTAAAAAATGACAAATAAGAAGTCACTACAGCCGTTGATCCTAAGTATAAGCAATGGCTCTCCCAAGATCAAGCATCGATGACTCTTATCAACTGCCATTTCCTATATTGTAAGGTCTAAAACATCTAGAGATGTCTGGCTCTCTCTTGAAAGAAGATTCTCCTCCCTCACTCATGCAAATATTTTACAGTTGAAATCTGATCTTCAATCCATACTCAAGAAAGGAAATGAAACCATCAATATGTATATTCAGAGAATAAAAATCAAGAGACAAGCTTGTTGCAGTGTTTGTACACATTGTTGATGAAGATATCCTCCTCTATACATTGAATTGATTGCCATCAAATTATGCAGCCCTCAACATGTCAACTAGGACCAAATTAGAATCCTTACATCTCGAGGAGTTACATGTCTTCTTGAAACCTAAAGAACAATATTTATTAGACGAAGGCAAGAAACAAGATTTGTAAATGCAGCAAATAGCTATGTATGTAAACAATTTTAGAGGAAACTATAATAGAGGCAGAGGTTGGTACCTCTTCCTCTGGTAATAGATGAAGAAAAATGGAGAAAATGGGGAGAGCCCAGTATGTGAACCAATAAAGTTGGTACATCTCCCTTTTCTTCATCTATTACCAATTCAGCCTCTCAAAATAATCAAAATCAATATTTTGATATATCTCAAAGATCAGTCTGCCAGATATGAAACAAATCAGGCCACAGTGCCATGAATTGTTATCACATAATGAATTATGCCTTTCAAGGCAGACATCCACATGTAAAGCTTGTTGTCATGGCTTCCTCATAGTCACAAAGTACTATAGGAAAAGACAATTCTATAGCTTGGTTGACAGACACAGGCTGCAATATCCGTCATATATCTGAATTATTAGAAGAATATAATGGTGAGGAATAAATTGCTATAGGTAATGGCCAACGTCTTAACATCACACACACACACAGAGGTTCTGGTCTTCTTTCCATTGATTCTCATACTCTTTTACGTAATAAAATTCTTTGTGTGCCTAATATAACTTCAAATCTTCTTTATATACATCAATGTCGTGTAGATAACAATTGCACATTCACATTTGGCTCAGATAAAATTTTCATTTAAGACAAACCCTCAAGGATGATTTTGTACATAGGACCCAGTGAGAATGGGCTATATCCCATTCCAACCTCTTGTTCTACATCAAGAACCACTATTGCAAACCATAATTCCACCTTTGTAGCTTTTCTTGGCAAAAAAACTTCACACAACTTATGGAATAGCAGATTAGGCCATCCTTCAGATCCTGTTTTACTTTATGTCCTGCATAAGATAGGTGTACCTAATGTTTCTTCTCACAAATGCATATGTACTAGCTGCATACAAGGGAAAATTACAAAATTACATTTTCAATTGTCTAGAACTACTACTAAATTTCATTTAGATCTTGTCTACATTGATGTTTGGGGCCCTGTACCAACATCTTCTTATGGTAATTTTAAATATTATGTCTCTTTTATTGATAATATAACAAGATACACGTGGTTGTTTCTTATGTCTTAGAAATCTGAAATGCCTTTAATTTTTAAAAAATTCTTATCTTTTATAGAGAACTTACTCTCAACCAAACTGAAAAATCTAAGAATAAATGGTGGATGTCAGTTTAATTAAAAAAATCTTGATAATTACCTTACCTCAAAAGGGATATTGAATCAAGTTACTTGTCTCTACACCTCAGAAGAAAATGACATAACTGAAAGTAAATATAGAGACATAGGTGAGACAACTTTGACTATGATAATAAAAGCTTTTGTTCCTATTCATTTCTGGTGCCATGTGTTTTTATACTGTTGTTTTTCTTATTAATGGGTTAACGTCTGCATCTCTAAATAATATAAGTCCTTTTGAAAGACCTTTTGGGTACTTACCTGATTATAAAATCTAGAAAGTGTTTAAGTGTGTCTGTTACCCTATATTAAAGCCTTATAACAATCACAAGCTTGAGCCTCGATCAACACAACATATCAGTTTAGGATATTCTTTACATTCTAAAGGCTATTTTGTTTCAATTTTAAGTCTAATACTTTCCATACATCTCGACGTGTGATTTTTTTTTTTATGAAGACACATTTTCTTTTATTGATACTGATGCCCACACTTCTCCTAATAATGTTGGTTCTTCTGTGCGATCTAATAATTATGTTCCACCTATATCTTTACTTCTTTCAATTGATAGTTCCACTAATCAATATACTATTTTACCCACTTCAGCTGCTAATAATAGACAATCTATATCTACTTATGCAAGTTCTACTAATCTGCCTATTTCATCCTCAATATCTCATAACATTGGTTCACAACTTGCATCTACTTTGCCATTAAATAATACTACTGATATACAAGCTATTATGTCTTTTGACAATGAGTTATCAAATATTGTTTCTACTGCAAATAATCATCCTATGCACACTAGGTCTGAATTTGAAATATCTAAGAAAAAAGTAAATCTAGCAACCTCAAATTCTATCCACTTGTCTATTGAAGAAGTTGAACCTTCTTATTATTCAATAGCATCAAAATATGTTACTTGGAGAAAGGCAACGGCAGATGAGTTCAATGCATTACAGTAACAAGACACATGGACCCTAACCCCTCTTCCACCTAATAAAAATGTAGTGGGGTGTGAATGGGTGTAGCTAAAGCACAATCCTGATAACAGTATAGCAAGGTATAAAGCCAGGTTGGTGGCCAAAGGTTATCACCAACAGCCTGGTTTGGACTACAATGAGACATTTGGTCTAAAAGTTAAATCCACCACTGTAAGAATTCTTTTATCCATAGCAGCTCAGCATTCATGGTCTTTACATCAACTTAATGTAAATAATGCTTTTTTAATGGCTATCTTCAAGAAGAGGTATTTATGACACAACCTTAAGGTTTTGTTGATCCAAATTGTCCTACTCATGTTTGTAGATTACACAAACCACACTATGGTCTCAAATAAGCTCCTCGAGCTTGGTTTGAGAGATTCACAACATTTCTTTGCACCTTAGGTTTTATTTCATCCACAGTTGATACATATCTTCTTGTTTGTAAAAATGGATCTTCTATTATTTATCTATTACTGTATGTAGATGATATTATTATAATTAGGGATGCCTCTGCTTATATTGCATCTCTTATTGATAAACTCAAACAAGAGTTTGAAATGACATATTTAAGATCTGTCAAAAAATTTCTTGGTTTACAAATTCAAAAATCAGACAAAGGCATCTTTGTCTGTCAGCAAAAATATATTTCAGATTTACTGCACAAAGCTGGCCTAAGCAATGCCAAGCCTTGCAAGACACCATTATCTCTTAAAATTGATTTTCATGACACTTCTCAACCTCTTACAGATGCTACTCAATACGGTGTTCTGGTTGGAGGGTTGCAGTACTTGACTTTCACTATGCTGACATCAGTTTTGCTATCGATAAGGCATGTTAGTTCATGCATAATCCCACGTCTACTCACTTATTTATTGTGTAAAAAGAATTCTTAGATATTTAAAATGGACTTTAGATTATGATATTTTGTGTAAAAAAGGAAGTATGTGTCTTAACGCCTTTTGTGACTCTGATTGGGCAGGAGACACCAAGGATAGAAGGTCAACTATAGGCTTTGTGATCTACTTAGGATCCAACCACTACATACATAAAATACAGAGTTATTGTCAGTGCAACTGCTAAAATCTCATGGATCAAACACTTACTTAAAAAATTACATATTGCACTGCCTACTCCACCTCATCTTTGGTGTGATAGTGTCTCTGCTATTGCATTGGCATCCAATCCTGTGTTCCATGCCAGAACCAATCATATTGAAATTGACCTCCACTCCATAAGGGAAAAATTTGCTAAAAAGGGCTTATGTGTTGGCTAATATTTTTACTAAATCCTTGCCATCACCTTAGTATACTTCTCTAAGGTCTAAACTGTTTTTTCCTCTGGGAAGCATCAGCTTGAGAGGGTTGTTGACTAGCTTATATCAGTTTCCTGTATGAGTGTTTACGATTCGGTTCGGTTGGTGTTTTGGCAAAAAATCAAACTGAACCGAAACTTTAGCTCGACAATAATTTCAAACCGAGCCGAATCATTCGTGATAAGAGAACCTAGCCATGAGTTTTGGTTCGGTTCGATTCTTCAGTTTGCTATTATTAATTAAACATATTTTATTAAAATAATTTTCAAATAATACCATTGAAAAATATTAAATATCGAAGTTTTGCTTTCGGTTCGGTTTGGTTTGATATGAAATTATATATAAAAATAAAAAAATTGTAGAAATTTAAAGTTTTGGTTCGGGATTCTCTAAATCGAATGTAAACTTCGAGATTCTCTAATTTTTCTGAACCAAACCGAAGGTATAAAAATAATCGACTGAACTGACCATTTTTGGTTCGGTTCGATTCAATATAAATATGTTCACCCCTAGTTGCCTACTTATCTTGAGTGTATCTGTTTTATATGCTTAGGCACGTAGCTTATTGTTAGTTATCTTGAGTGCATCTGTCACACTAATGAATAATTGGAAATAATAGAAGGAGAGACTGAAAACCCGGGAGATTTGAATGTTTCATATTCAGGAAGCTAACTTTTTTGCTAATATAATATAAGTCTTTTTTTCAAACTAATATAATTTGGATTAATATTACTTATATAAAAGAAAAAATGGGGTCCAAAATAACACATGAATATTATAATAATCTTCCTAAAAAATACGTGTTGTTTAATACATGTAATGGACTAAGAAAGCTCTTAGTCAGTCAATTAATAATCATTTAACTTAAACTAGACTTGTACAGATTGAGATGAACAAACATAGTACTTAAACTTCAACTGACATACTGTGTGAGGTCAAGGTTATGTGTTCATAGTATTTTCATTTATCGTACAAATTTTAACTTCAGCAAAAAAAGTTAAAAAAGAAGGAGCTAGAACTTATATATTGACCTCTATTAAGTATAAAATATAATTTTCAAAATCTCTATTTAATTCATTAGCAAAAGGGTTTTGTCGACCACCTATTGATGAAGAGGGGCAATTATCCTTTTTGATCATGTAATATTTTTTATATTATATAAAATGTATAAAATGACATGTCAATCTACTATTTACCCTTCATTTAATTTATAAAATTATAAAATTTTATATTGTTTGCCCCTTCAAATTTAAAAAATTACCAAATTGTATACTATCTATCCCATTTAAGTTTGTAAAATTATTAAATAATATATTATTTATCTTATTCAAATTTTTAAAATTACATTGTATAAATAGTAAGAGTTTTGAAAAAAAAAATTACTCCATTTCTATAAAATTTATGGCCTCCCCTGCTATTGTGTGTAAAAGAAACTAAAACTTTTTTATATTGCAAGGATTGAAGGGAGACCAACAAACAACAATTGTTTTATATATTGCGATTTGCGAAAGATGGAGCACGGATACTAATATTAAAATACAAACCGAAAAGAAAAGGAATAGAGAATTTTTTTAAATGATTGTCTCCGTTTGATTCATGATTTGAAATGAATTATATATATAAGGTGGTACAATTTATTTCATAAGTATTTTTAAAGTGAGGATAAATTATGGTAGATTTCATTTCACCAACCTCTTTGCAATTTTCTTTAGTATTATGAATACTTTTTATAGTTTTAATAATTACACAAAACTATCGCGTTTCAGTGTTTAAGGTGAAGTGTAAAAACTATTCCTTCCAAATGATAGATTGTTCTTCAAACTATTTTAACTTTCAACCAAATTCAAATAGAATAGAATTTAGACATTTTTTTATCAAATAGGGTCAATTATATTTTATAAGGAAATCAAAATAGGAATACGAAAGTAAAAATAACTTATATTAATTATAGTAATTGTTTAGGGGGTTTAGGGAGAAGTGTGATTTGAGCGAACTAATCTACGATAAGTAAGTCTGGGAACGTGGGAGTTAGTGGTCGAAGGGTGAAGGACAAACTACCTTAGGCAGCCGTCGGAATGTGACAAATGCATTTGAAACTCTATGGTAGATGAGAACTTCAATGAGAGAATATTCTCGAGATTTGGTCTCGGGATCAGTGAGAATCGAATGCCCCAATAATGATACAAATGGTCATTTATATAGATGGGATCAGGTGGAGACCGCTAGTGCGCCCTCATGGTAATCACGTGATAACAATGTGAATACGTCTAACACGTGCATCACGAACTTAAAATGACGCCACATTAATAAATGTGGTCATACTTCATCCTCTCAACTGGTCGTGCCTCAGCGACATTGAGCAGTCGGATTATAGACATTGGACTCACATTACATAACGGACTCTGAAGAAGACAATCTGTCACCGCATTTTCCTGGCGACAGATTAAATGGCGAGACACGTGCGGCGGAGCACGGGCCGCACACAATAGGGACTCAACCCTCCACGAGACCAATCCGACTCTTAAGAGACAATTTGCATATTTTTCACCATTATTCCCCAGAATGGGGCACATCCAAGGTGCATAAGGAGGTCATACATGTTGAGTAGTTCTCATCTCTTGATATAGCGTAAGCTTGTCCTAATCCTACCAGATGACAGCCCTCAGATTGTTCCCAGGCAAGGAAAAGTCATCGATTCTTTGTCACTTAGCTCAAAGGTGACACTTGACACTTGACATACGATCTCAGAATGGGCTCGTCACCCTTATAGGTCTAGGCGCGACCCTTACAAACGTATTCGCTATTATCCTATTTCAGCCTTATCGTGCCACATGTATACTCAGACATGTCATTCGTGATGAGGTGATCCACTATCTACATTAGCCCATATACAAGTTCAAATGTGTAACAATTGAACTTGTACATAGTCCATGCATGCTTTGCGGTCTTAATTGATGAGCCACATGTTCAACTGTGATGGTCATCTTTGCTGTTGTAGTCCCCAGTTAGATGTGATGATGTACCAATTACTTTCATTTAGCCTCCAGTAAGAGTGGAAAGAAATAGCTGGCTAGGCACGAAAAAATGACTAGCTGAAAAAACATATGCACTAGCCAAGCACACATCAAGTTCAATGTTAGCACAAAAGAATATTCATGGTACTATATATATATATATCATATTTCATACTGTGCGGCCAAATACCAAAGTATCATGACACACGACAGAGCCAGACAACACTTTCTACCTGCATTATTCTTGTATATGATAGATATAGCTCAATAATGTGTTAATAATCATTTTTAAAGATATTTCATTAAAATCATGAACAAACATGCCACCACTTTTTGATATTGAGATAACTAACTATGGCGAAGTTCATCAAGAAATGGCCTGGTGGCAGGTGCACGTGCTGAAGTGTCGTCCGTAGACAATTTGACTTATGAAAGTGCATACATGTAGGAACCTACATGGCACGCGCATATTGGACTATCTGTAATGGTCATGCTCAAAGGGTTATATACCCATCCCTACTTTAGATTTTATCAAGCATTAGCTCATACTTTGAATTTTCATCAGACATGCTCATTTGTTCCTACTTCAAACCATTATCATGCCTCATTATCATGCATTCATACTTCGCACATACGTCGCTCTTACATACGACTTTTAACATAATAAATCTCTAAGTTAGATTTAATCTACACGACAACGGTCCTATTATTTGGTAACGAGTGAAGTGAGCAGTTAAAACAACTTGAGTATTTTAGACACATTATGGCGACCAAGTTCCGCTTTGAAAGGATTTGCAACAACGGCTAAGTCCCCCCCCCCCCAACTACTTTTGTTGAAATGTCTTTATTGCATTTCATGGACAAACTTTACTAAAACATCTTAAATGCATCCCAGAGACATACTCTGCTGAAACGTCTCAAACGCGTTCCAACAACAAACATTGTTGAAAATGGCTTAAGTGCGTTTTAGGAACAAACTCTGCTGAAACATCTTAAACGCGTTTCAGGAGCAACCTTTGCTGAAACGTCTGAAATGCGCTCTAGGAACCAACTTTTCTAAAACGTTTTAAACGTGTTTCAGGAGAAACCTTTGCTGAAACGTCTTAAATGCGTTCTAGGAGCTAACTTTGCTAAAACGTCTTACACGTATTTCAAGATGACGGACCCGTTATAAGTTTTCAGGCTATTTTGATGATAACAAAAGTTGAAGTAAAAGTTACAATGCTAAACATGATAGTTTTTATACACTTAAAGTTGAACGTCGTCGATACGACTTAAAGTGTTTGAGTGTCATCCCATCAGTAGTGTCTACTATCATCCATTGAGGTGATCTCATGTGGCTCTTCATATTCGTACAAGCATGCAAATAGATAAATAATTTCAATTTTCAGAACAAGCATTTCATAAATAAACATGCGTATCGTCACTTCGAGTACATGATCTTTGGACCTTACAACACATGATTGTCTTTGTACTTAACATACCCCTCCTCAAGTCTTGTAGCATATCAGCCACTTCCTATCACGATGATCATGTAGTGTGTGGTGGGAAAGGTTGGTTCCCTGTGACTTCTACATCAGCGTTAATTATCTTCCCTTTTTGGAGCTTGTCATGAAAAATTCGTCCCAAAGTTTTACAATCTCTGGTCGCATGAGGGGTGTCTCGATACCGAGGTGATTCTATTTCTTCTCCGGTGGGTAATTTTTACACCCAAGGTCTCCGCACGGCCTTATCCTTGACCTAGGCATCCAACAACGCTTACACCTTATCCATAGAGCAGGGAAACGGTGGTGGATCATCTCTTTTGCTTCTGTCCCGTTTTGCACCTCGTCTTTGGGGTTGTTCCACGGCTACTTGCAGCGTGTATCTTGCGGACTTCCATGTAAGCCCCCCGCGTTCACTCTGCTCCGCAACCTTTGGCTTGGACACCGAAGTGTTGGTGCATTGAGCAACTACATAGAGGCGTGAGAAAGTGGAGATGTTGAGGCTCTTCGAATGTGCTCTATAGTCATTCATAATTCCACAAATACACATCATCACCAAGTCTTCCTAATTCCAATATTCCTGGCAATCTAGTGCTTTATCTTTGAACCATTTGACGTAAGTCATCAGGTCTTTATCTTTCTTTTGACTCTCACACCCTAACTCGAGAATGCTCATCTTTTCCTCAAACATAAAAAACTTTTACATGAAGGCAGAAACCATATGTGACCATGTTAAAATTAATCCTGGCGCTAGATTGACGTACCATGTGTATGCTCGCTCAGTCAACGATTTCAAAAACTCCCTCAGCCTCATGGACTCATCACACCCGTGCGGGGCTTGAAATGTATAATGTGCTCCCTAGCATATCCATCCTTCCCGTTATACTTACAGAACTTTAGGGAAACATAGTCAAACGGGTATGACTTCACGGCTTGCTCGCGTGGGTAAGGGGGACGAAAGTCTACTATCGTCTAGCTCCCAGAGGCTTTGATGTGTTCCATCTCCAACATCTTCTGTAGTGTCTCCTAGGTAACCAAAGGGCCAGTGTCGGTGTCGTCGATCGGGACGTCATGTGCCGTTGTGGGACGTGTGAAGGCTGTCGAGAATGATAACAGTTGTGGGGTTGCTCGAGTGACCACATTCTGATAATTGTTTATTGTTCCTGACCCAAGCCCCCGTGATTTATGCGTGGAATTTGTCTATCAGCGTCAGTCTGGTTCGTCGTAAGATGATGGGTAACATGGACAACAGGTGGTGGTGGTGGAGGATTTTGGGCAGCTACAAGTAGAGCGGTCAACGTAACCAACAAGTTACAGATTTCAGCGTTAGAGGTCTGAAGCTCTCTGATGGCTTTAGTCTGCTCAGTCACCGTCATTGTACCAGCAGTAATGGTGGGGAGGTTGGTTCTCTCCCTGGAAGTAGGCTCTTCCAGAACATGGTTCTCTATAGTTGGGTTGACATTATCTCCTTCTAAATAAGAAGAAGCTCTCGTGATTATTCCACGTCCAACCATGCTTAAGAATAAATGGAGTTTAGATAGGTCACTACCCAGCGGAGTCGCTGAAATGTTTAGGGGGTTTAGGATGAAGTGTGATTTGAGTGACCTAATTTATGACAAGTAAGCCTAGGAACGTGTGAGTTAGTGGTTGAAGGGTGAAGGACAAGCAACCTTAGGCAGTCGCTGGAAGATGACAAATGCTTTTGAAACTCTATGGTAGGTGAGAACTTCGAGGAGAGAATATTCTCAAGGTTTGGTCTCTGTATCGATGAGAATTAAATGCTCCAATATTGATACCAAAGATCCTTTATATAGATGGGACCAAGTGGGGATCGCTAGTTTGCCCTCATGGTAATCACATGTTTAACAATGTGAACACGTCTAACACGTGCATCACAAACTTAAAATGACGCCACATTTATAAATGTGATCATACTTCATTCTTTCATCTGGTCGTGCCTCAGCGACATCGAGCAGTCAGATTACAGATGTTGGATTCATATTGCATAATGGACTCTGAAGGAGACTTCCTGTATCTGAGTTTCCCTAGCGGCAGATCGAATGGGTTGAGCTGCCTTAACCCGCCGCGGGACCAACCCAACTCCTAAGAGGCAGTTCGTGTCTTTTTTACCTTTCTTCCCCGGTAGGGGGAACATCCAAGGTGCCTAAGGACGCCATACCCGTCAAGTAGTTCTCCTCTCTTGGTATAACTTAACCTTGTCCTAATCTTAACAGACCACAACCCTCAGATTATTCCCAGACAAGGAAGAGCCTTCAAGCATTTGTCACTTAGCTCGAAGGCGAGACTCAACACTTAATATACGATTTCAAAATGGGCTCATCACCCTTATAGCTCCAGGCGTGACCCTTACAAACGTATTCACTATTATCTTATTTCAGCTTTATCGTGCCATATAGGTGCCATCCATCCCATCCTTGAGTGCCACGTGTATACTCAAACACGTCATTCGTGATGAGGTGGTTCACTATTTATAATAATCTAGAAGGTGGCCATATATATCCAGTATGTAATTTCCTCTATAGACAACGTTACATTTGTGAGTGTTAGATTATTCAGAAACTGTGGTATTTAACCATTTTAATTGGGCGTTTTAGTTTTTAGCCATTTTTAAACTTGATTAAGTTAATAACTAAGTTGTGTTGACCATAACTTTCTATTCTCATTCCACCATTTTCTAAGACATATAATATTAATGGTCAAATAATAAATAAATTAATCATTTAAAAACATTAATATGTTTGTTTTTTAGTAACAAAATTTTAGATTTCATTATTCATTCAAAACAAATTGTATTAGACTAATAACATAAAAAATCTACTAAGTAAAAAAATATGTACATGATATATATAAAAAAAACTTATTAATACTAATAATAACAACAAATATATGTTAACATTTTTAATTATGATACAAAATACACATATGTTATTATATACATAAATATATCATATGGTAAATATTAATGTAAGTGTTTTCGTTATTTATAGCTAACTTTTATTTTTATTATTTTATTTTGTTTCTATAAGTACTTATATAATTTATTATCTCTAAATATATTCTCAAATATTTACTTATATAATTTTCATTAAATTATTTTCATAAGGTTGATCAATCCCTTATTATTATGAGCAATTTGTTGTGATTTAAAAAAATATTTATTAACAAAATAATTAATATATAAATAAGAGTAAATAACATTTCTCCTAACAACGTGAGATATTCTCAATCTCTTACACAATTATCATTTTGTTTTGATATTTTATTTTGAATTTTTATTAGCATATTCGGTTATGATCTAAACAAGCAAATCTAAATTTCCCCTGCCAACATGTGATGTTCTCAATTGCTTATACAATTATTTTTTTATTTTGATATTTTATTTTGAATTTTTATTAGCGTATGTGAAGATAGAACAACTCATTATTCTTCGGTATACTTTCTGTAAGAACTTATATAATTTAGTATGAAAATTATTGTCTTTGAATATTGTCTCATATATTTACTTATATCATTTTTGAATGAGTTTTTTTAAAAAATTGATCAATCCATTATTGTTAGGAGGAATTTGTTGTGATTTTTATACAAATATATATTTAATAATGAAATAAAAAGAGTAAATAAGAAAATTTAAAAATAAAACTAGATTTCAAAATACATGGGTTGGATAAATCTCCTCTCCCTCTTCCTCGGAAATTATGGTCCCCTTATGTGCTCCCTGGGTAATCATTTAAAAACATTAATATGTTTGTTTTTTAGTAACAAAATTTTAGATTTCATTATTCATTCAAAACAAATTGTATTAGACTAATAACATAAAAAATCTACTAAGTAAAAAAATATGTACATGATATATATAAAAAAAACTTATTAATACTAATAATAACAACAAATATATGTTAACATTTTTAATTATGATACAAAATACACATATGTTATTATATACATAAATATATCATATGGTAAATATTAATGTAAGTGTTTTCGTTATTTATAGCTAACTTTTATTTTTATTATTTTATTTTGTTTCTATAAGTACTTATATAATTTATTATCTCTAAATATATTCTCAAATATTTACTTATATAATTTTCATTAAATTATTTTCATAAGGTTGATCAATCCCTTATTATTATGAGCAATTTGTTGTGATTTAAAAAAATATTTATTAACAAAATAATTAATATATAAATAAGAGTAAATAACATTTCTCCTAACAACGTGAGATATTCTCAATCTCTTACACAATTATCATTTTGTTTTGATATTTTATTTTGAATTTTTATTAGTATATTCGGTTATGATCTAAACAAGCAAATCTAAATTCCCCCCGCCAACATGTGATGTTCTCAATTGCTTATACAATTATTTTTTTATTTTGATATTTTATTTTGAATTTTTATTAGCGTATGTGAAGATAGAACAACTCATTATTCTTCGGTATACTTTCTGTAAGAACTTATATAATTTAGTATGAAAATTATTGTCTTTGAATATTGTCTCATATATTTACTTATATCATTTTTGAATGAGTTTTTTTAAAAAATTGATCAATCCATTATTGTTAGGAGGAATTTGTTGTGATTTTTATACAAATATATATTTAATAATGAAATAAAAAGAGTAAATAAGAAAATTTAAAAATAAAACTAGATTTCAAAATACATGGGTTGGGTAAATCTCCTCTCCCTCTTCCTCGGAAATTATGGTCCCCTTATGTGCTCCCTGGGTAAAGATTCGTAAATGTGTTCTCTTTCAATAAATATTTGGTCAAAAAAAATTAAATATTGAAATAAAAACAAAACTTGATTTGAAAACAAAGGAGTTGGGTAAATATCTCATCTTTCAATCTCTATCTCTTTCCCCTCTCTCGTAAATGATTGTAAATATCGACTCTCTCTCTCTCTTTCTTCACCAAGTAATTGATAAAATAATTAGTTTAATATTAAGGTAAATTTAGAGTTAAAACCAAATAATGAGTATGGTAGATAACACATCTCTCTCTTTCACTTAGATGTTGATTCCATGTGTAAATAAAAAAAATTAGTTAAATATTGAGGTAATGTGGAGTGATTGTATTTTGATAAATAAATTATTTTTTTAAACAATAATTATATTTTTCGGGTTAAGCAAATTCTTAAGTAAATACAAATCCAAGTAAAGTTATGTAGATTTAAATAAGCTATTCTACATATTTTTAGATATTTTATTTTACTTAAATAAGCATATCTAACCATTTTTAAAAAATTTAAACTATCTATTTGACTATGATTCTTTTCCTTTAATTAATGCTCGTGTTATTTACAAAATAATTTTACAATTATCTTCATTAAGTATATCTAATTTCAATAATTAGATAAATATTATTTTAATATTCTATATATTTAGAGTTATAATTAAAAAACTCTATAATTTTTTGTTGACTTTTACCTTATCGACTAAAATGTTAAAAATAGAAATTATTGGCTATTTTGAGAAATAAGATTCTATAATAGTATATACCTTTAAAAACCCTTTGATTATTTCTCATGATCCATTGATTTTGAGAAAGAGCAATTGTAGAATGTCTAAATTTAATTGATTATGATGTCTTAATTATTCATCAATTAATATTTTACTATTCATTAAATGATTTTTAAATGAACTTATTGATGATTGATTGATAGTATCAATTTAAAATATTATTTAATCAATTAAAATTTATAGCATATTAGATTTAAGATTACAAATCCTAAGTTTATGGTAGACATCAAAAGTTTAACTGGATTATAAAGTTCTTTGATTGTAGAATTTTAAATCTGGTTAAAAAGTTTAAATTTATAATGTTAAATTTAAAAACAATTATCTAATGTAACCTGTCCAAATCACGTAATTCAAAATAATATGAATTTATAGTAAATAATAAATATAATAACTTAATAAATCTAAAATTTAAATTTTAAAAAAATTCTAAATCTAAATCTTTAAAATTCTAAATCTAAAATTTGATAAACATGTCCAAAATTTACATAACTTATTTTATTATAAAGAATTTATAATTTGAAAAATAAAGAAAGGGGATATTCCAAAAGAAAAAACCAAAAACAAAAGTCGCCGAGTAGGACCAATTAAGCAAAAGAACACAATAGATAAGAACACGAACCTCTCTCATCTGCAACACAAGACACGTCACCCGTCACCCCCCTAAAACTGACCCCAATGGATAAGGACCACACTTTTCTCTCCTCCACATCTCCACCAATCTTTCCCTCTCTATAAATCTCTATCCCTCCTTCAAATTCATTGTACTGCAAAGAAAAAGTTCCTCTATCCAAACCAACCCAATCCCTTTTATTCTTTTTTATATTTGTCTATTATCAATTATTGGGTCCTTAAGAAACAATATTTAATCCACTGTTCATACTTGTTTACCTCTGGTATTTTCAATTTGCCGTGTCCTTTGATCTATTCAACACCTCCATTGATTTTGAAGCGTTTTTTCGCTTTATTTATACGCACGAGTTGGTGGGGTTTCTTCGATATCTCGGGTTAAGCTTTGATTTGTGAGAAAAAAATTCGTTCTAGGGTTTGACAATGGCTGCTGCTTCTGTTGCTGGGGTTATTGGTGGAAATGGGTGTTCTTCATCTTCGTGGATTCAGCTGAGAAATGGGCAAAAGAAGCAGAAGATGACGAGGAACAGGGTTAGGGTTTGTTCTGCCTCTTATTCTTCTGCAGCTTCTTCTTCTCTGGTGGATCCATATCAGACTCTTAGGATTCAGCCTGGTGCATCTGAATCTGAGGTCAAGAAGGCTTTTAGGCAGCTTGCTCTTCAGGTATTGAAGGTCCTTAGCTTTTTTTGTTTGTGATTGCTCTTTGGAAATCTACACATATTTGGTAAATTAAATCTATTACAGAAGGTGAAATTACTGCCTGATTTTTTCCCTTGATGTTTTCTTTATAGGTTGTTTTTGAGATAACGAATTATGGTCTATTTGTTTCAGTATCATCCAGATGTATGCAGGGGAAACAACTGTGGTGTCCATTTTCACCAAATCAATGAAGCATATGATGTATCCCTCTCTCTCTCTCTCTCTCTCTCTCTCACACACACACACACACACACACACACACACACACACACACACACACACTCACAGATCAGTATGTAAATCTGAATTTGAGTTTGTGCTGATCATCAGCCCAAATAATCAACCTTAGTTTTCTTTGATTACATAATTAGTTTGCATTTATTTTACATCTAATAAAAAAGGTGCGCTGTGTAGAGTTAATCAATGATTGCTGATGGTTGGATTATATCTGAAAGATTGGGAGAAGGGTCTAAATCTGATTGTTCATTAAAAAATTACATGTAATTTATTGTAAACAGAAACTTATACAGCAGAGAAGTTTCCATTTTGTCTAAAATTTTCATTCTCTTTAATCCTAATGAGCAATCAAAGGTTAGATTAAGCAGCTTTTAATTGCTCATGAGTAATAACACGGCGTACTTAGTTATCTCCATTTCTGATAGTGTCCTTGGCCATGATATGCAGATTGTGATGAGTAATCTAAGAGGTGAACCGACACACCCGGATATATATGAATCCTACGATGAGGGTGTAGATGAGCCGATGAGAGGAATGGAGGACCCGGATTGGGACCTATGGGAAGAATGGATGGGTTGGGAAGGAGCTGGAACTCGTGACTACACATCGCATATTAATCCTTACATTTAAAGATTAGAAAGAATGTAAATAAATTGTCTATCAGCCTCAAATGGTTGCTGTTCTGGTGGTTGTAAATATTTTAGGAGTGAATGAAAGAATAACAATCATTCACTCACTCTTACTCGTTGTACATAGTTGAAATCTTCTAAAGAATGAATAAAGAAAAGCTTTATTTTTCATATGAGAGACTTAAGGAAGAAGAGAAGGCTGTTTCTTTATGTTAGTACAACAACAATCATCTTTGCCAAGACATGTTCCATCTACACCTTGACCATATAATGCTTTGCAGGTTTCCTCACATTTTGGTGAGTGCATCCTGGTGACTGAAATGGAGGGTAGTTGCACTGTGCTTCTCCCGTAATACATCCTGTTTTTAACATAAGAAATGTAATGTCAAAATTTAGACATAAATTTTCAATTTGTTGGCATATACATCAATAGAAGGATCAAGATGGAAGGACCAGCATCCTGCTTTGGATCTGGGTCTTTTGGATTAAGCTCATCCAAATAATTATTCGAGAGAGAAATTATTCTGAGTTGATTTGAATCGTTGAAATCAACAACTTTGGTTTTTGAACTTGCATTTTTGAACTCTCGTGGATTAAAGTGAACTCTCCGTTATATCCACTAACAGTAACACGCACGCCCAGATGTTAGTGTAAAAGATTAACCCTCTTTCACGTCGACAATCTCTCTTAGTCTCTTCCTTTCTTTCTTTTCTTGTCAGTAAAGGAATGGTGAAAACGGAAAGAGGAGAAGAATAGAGATGTTGTCGAATAGAAAAGATAGTGAGATGATGAAAATCTTTCAAAAATGATGAAAGTTGTATCTTTTACTCTAATCTCACAACCACGTGCGTAATGACGCGTTTACTTGCATTTTGAATCGGATGATCGATTTTTTTAGAAATTAGATAAAAAATAGAATGGTCAGGAATCGAAATCTAGAATTAGATTAATGCGTTTATATAACCATTATGAATCAAAATCAAGAATCAGATTATTAGGAATAAGAATAATTATTTGTGTTTACTAAATCAATGAATCAAAATAAAAAATATGATATTACTAAAATGTCCTTCAAGAAAAATAGGTAGAATAAGTAAGGGTTGGTTGGATAAATATTTTGAGGGCATGATGAACTTTTTACAATTAATTCTAAATGAATCAGAAATATGAAATTTCATTACCAATTTTTTGTGAGGAATCATATTCCAAGCAGTCAAAGGAATCTATTTCGATCAAAGCTGTGAGTCCCACTTAAAAAAGGATTCTAAAATCATAATAAATAATTAGAATGATAATTTAAAAATCGGATTGCATGAAATCCGATTCTACGGAAATCAAGTAAACTCATTGTAAGTGTCTAAAATAGTTCAAAGAACTACTGTGTAGATTTGAAAATGTAAGAGATTAAAGTACAACCTCATATAAAAATCAAAGGGTTTTTATATGTAAAATCTTAAAAGAGCCTTAGATGCTACAACGTTTAATAAAGTATCCCAATACACATTGTTCTGAAGCTGAGGTGAGTAATGAAGATTAGTTGAGAAATCACATTTTATTCCTTGTTCTCTAGTCAGCGGTCCGTGGCCCGGTCCATATATGTTACCATTAGTCTCTTGTCTTCATCATCTTTCTTGGGTTTCTTTGGGCTGGTTCATAAATGTTGACCGAGCACTCTATTTGTCCTAAACAGGGTCTCGACATCGTGTCAATACTTCTTCCTATAATCTACTGTCACCTTAAATATAAGGTTTAATCCGATTTTGAAGGGAGAGTGTTACGAAGTCTTAAAATTTAAAAAAGAGCCACTTGTGATATCAAATCATATAACAATACTGAATTATCAATACTTCAATTGCATTAGAAATTTTGTCTGAAAAATGGGATTCTCACTTTTGATGTTTAGCGTTTAAGTGTCTATTAATGTGGACTTATAATCTAAATACATGACAATACAAGATGACTTTATATATAGTATATTGTTTGATCATAATTATGTGATTATGAACTCAAGTAAATTATTTTTACCCAGGTATACCTTCTGTAAAATATAATTATTTATGGGTAAATCCTTATTATCTCATCTATGTCTCAACGATACATTAACATCGTCAATATTTTTTTTTTACTTTCTACAGTAAATAAACTTGTGTTGAAAAGAAAATTATACAAATTATAAGGGGTGCGTCTCAGAAGACCACAAAGCAACCTGATGTATGAGAAAGTATTCGGTACACCTAGAGTACTGAATATTAATCACTATTTCATATCATCAATTGTCACGTGTCAATAAATATTATATTTTATTCAAATTTTAAGAGGAGAGAATAAATAAATTCTTGAAATTTGTGTACATGTGTCATCAAATAATATGTAGGGGTACTGAATATCCGGTACTCCAAGAGTATCAGAATTTTTTTTCAGATGTAGGTTATAAATTAGAAAAGACTTTGAAGTTAATTATATATATCATTTATAGAATTTTAAGTGTAGTTATTTACTTTCCTTGTTTACATGACATTTTAGGGATTAAAATTCAGAAATAAAGTCCATATATATTCTGATTTTTATACAAGTTAGTAATGAAGAAGAGACTAACTACAAGTAGTCTGAGAATGGCTGCATGTTGGTTTGCCATTCCTCATAGCTCTCTCTCATTGGATGTACAATAGTGATTGCTTGTGTGCCTGTAGGCAACAACAATCATCTCTTTTTAACCGTTTTTATCCCTTGTACATGAAATGCATTTTCTCTCTCTTACGTGTTTTTCTTTCCATTTTGTATATTTTTTCTTTTAACCTAGTTTTTGTAATAGTCCAATATATAGCCAACTTTCTCTTTTTGGAATGTTGAGCAAAAGAAATACATAACAAAATATATTTCTATAATCTTTTCTATACATGATATTTTCCGCTACATCAGTTGGTATTAGAGTAAAAAATCTTGAATGGTGGCGCCAAGAAGCCTAGGCAAAGAGATGCCCATAAAAGAAGTCTATGAATGTGATTGTGTGATATAATTGGAATAACGTGTGCCATTGTTAACGAAGATATTGGATGCGTTCATAGCCATCCAAAATCTATGCTAGAACTGTAATTGTCCTGGTACAAGTAATGATATAGTGGAAGTAATGATTTATATGATGAAAGTGATGAGTCTTATTCCAGTTATGAAGAGTATGATGATTATAATTCCATTGAATGAAATTTGCTACCAATATATGATAAAAGTATGATGACGATGAGATCGAAGTTCAGTCTGATAAATATTTTGATTTGAAGTGTACATTAAAAGAGCTTTCCAAGCCAAAATGCTTGCTCAATTGCTCAATTTTACGGATTGTAAATTTTTGAAGGATGTGAGTTTTCTTTAGAGTTGATTTTTTTTTGTTTTGCAATTTTCCCTTTATCGGGGTTGCAAATTAATTGAAAACCATGAATAAATTTGGTGATATTTTATTTTTGGAGGGAAACTTTGAGTTATTCACATATTTTAGATATCTCCATTCGAAGCAATAGATTTCAAGTCCAACTAAGTAACTCGAGTTAAAAAAAATGCAAACCGAATCGATTTTTTCGGTTTTCTAATCCTTCAAGCCGACTTGAAATAAGTATTGGTATCAACCGACCAAACAACGCCGGTTTGGTTGGTGTCAGTTAATTCGGTTTAACTTACACTCTTAGATAGATGACTAGTTTTTTTTTAAGAAATAGGAGAATGATGTAGGTTATAAATTAGGAAAGATCTTGAAGAATAATTATAATTTTCAGAATTTTAATTGTAATTATTTTATTTCCTTGCTTTGATGATATTTCCGGGTTTAAAATTTTAAAAAGTCCATATGTGATAGTATTTTAGAGGTTTAGAGGTTTTTAAAACCTTTAAATAAACTCGTATTATGTAATCCGTTTTAAGAGTTTATTCATAAAAATGAAGAATTTTCTCTAATATTTCTCCAAACTTTTAGTATTCCGCGCGAATCAACGAAACTTAATACTTGTCATTTTCAGTATTCGTGCACGAATAACAATTAGGAGCTTTGCCTCTCATTCTACCCTAAAAACTCAAATGTTCATTTCTCTCCACAAAATATAAATAAATGGAGAAAATAGAAGTTTCAAAAGTAAAGATCTCATATCTTTGTTTTTGGTACTAGCTTGAAGCCAGCATGTTATCTGCTCTCAAGTCGAACACTTGCATCTCAACTCACATCTCTTCATTAAGATCTTCCAAATCTCGTCGGTAAAACAACATTCTACAAAAAAATGTGCACTAAATTTAATTTGACGAATACAAAACATAACATCTTGATCATGGATAAATCCTCAAGAGTGTAGGTTTTATTTGGTGGCCAAACTATTTTTTAAAGATAATCAAGAAAACTATGTCTAGGGACAACATTTAGGAATCAAATCAGTTTGATATAGTTCAATACCTAATATGATATGCCCTGACAGTTCAACATAGGCTGAATTGGCAGTGAAGTTCTGGATTCTAGTGAGCTGCCGCTCAAAACCTATTTATCCTCTTTATCAGAGTACACTAGGGAGTCTAGCAATTAAATCTGTTCTTACTAATTCACTCTCAGGTGTGATGTACGTGAGTTGAATAAATTTTAAACTAATATATTAAATTATGACATGATATAATTATTGATATAATACTTTTAAACATAATAATTTTTAATATACGTATTGTAAATGATAACTAACCAATAAATTTTATTTATAACAAATCACAAAAGATGAAAAGGAAATAAAAATATAATATTTAAATACACGTGCAAAAAGAAATCATAGAGCGTTATATGTTTGTAGAATTCACACAATATGTTTGGTTTTGTCTAATATATGAATAAAAATCTATTTTTTAATTCCATTAAAAAAACTCTATTTCATAATTGCATGATTTAACTAATAAATTTACATATATATTTTTTTATGTTTTCTCATGGGTATTTGTTCGTTCCAGGCAAGTTAAAGTATGTTATTGTTATTGAATTTAAGTTGCATTATTGATATGAAGTAGTGGAGGTAATTTTTATCTTAATATGTTTCTCCATTCCACTCTATTTATACATAATACAGATTAAATGAAATGCATTGTGAGGTGGATTTACTTTCATACAAATACATTTGTTTTTATCAAAATTATAAATCTCATAAAAATTTAAAGATATTATAATTTAAATTCATAAAATACAGACATGAACAATATGAATTAATCATCATATGAACTCATTCAATTATTCTAATAAATACAACCTGATATTTGGCTTGTCTTATAGCATTAAACTTTGCTTTGTATGAGAATTGACCAGAACAATGTCACACATTACTACTTTATAAGCTAGAAGAGTGGCAGATAAAAGTAAAAAAAAAAATAC
Source organism: Datisca glomerata (assembly GCA_003255025.1). Lineage (NCBI taxonomy): Eukaryota > Viridiplantae > Streptophyta > Magnoliopsida > Cucurbitales > Datiscaceae > Datisca > Datisca glomerata. The sequence continues at coordinate 238,208 of QANY01011905.1, read as the reverse complement.
TTTCGTAAAATTTATTTTAAAAAAAACAAAATAAATTAATTATCATTATTAAAATCTGAGATTTCAACACCTGATTCTTTCTGCTTCTGTTCCTCAATCATCTTCCCCAATACCCCCCCCCCCTCTGCCACAATCCTGGTTTCCCGGACGAAAATCTCCCATATCAATTTCACATATGCTTCAATCCTATCGCTCTCTGGTAAATCTTCTCCTTCACTCTATTCTAGGGTTTTTTTTCCAGTGTTAATCTGTTATCTAATTTACGGTTGATTGAATTTCAGCTGTGGACTTTTCCATTTTCGAGCAGGCGATCAATAACCTTGCATTCATTTGCTTCAAACACTGTATCGAAGACTGTTACTCGGGTCTCCTCATTGAAGGTGATTACTTTCCCTTTTATTTTCTGTGTTAGGTTGACAGTTAGTCACCGTCTCTGTTCTCCCCGGCGAGCAAACTTGAGGGCACATTTTACATTTCTAACATTGTAAACAATAAAAGTTATCGTCTCCATCGCTGTTGTATGTCGGTTTTCTTACGTGGGGGTACGTGGGTCTACTTGTGTGCATTATTTTTTATTTTACCAATTCGTCAATAAGGATGTTGTAGAATTGTTTAGACATATATCCAAATTCGTCTTACATTTACGAGAAATTGCTTTGGAAGTTTAAGGATCTGAATATCGGTTGGAAATGTTTTAGCTATTTTTGTTGCTGAAAAGAACTGAGGTATATAAGAGGAATTCTCATACTGAATCTGAAACTTGTGTTGCTTGCTATATTCTCATGGGTGCATTCTCTTTTTTTGTAGCCCCATATAAACGTGTGTCAGTTGTTGGAAGAGGGAGGCAACAGCTTTCTCATAGTCTCGTTATAGTTTTCTGCTTCATATTTTTAACTTCTCTGAAATAATTGGCAGATCAGTTATGATTTAACAACTTTCTGTATTTTCTGAGTTGTTTTATGTGTTCTTGTCAATCCATTTAGAGCTCCTTGTAAATGGCGGATCTCAAAGAACGCCTACTTCCTCCGAGACCCTCATCTGCTGTTAATGTTAGAGAAACATCTTATCGACCAGCACCATCTGGGAGGCAACCCTTCCAAGGCGTGGATGTTCTTGGACTGAAGAAGCGGGGCCAAGGCCTTCGGTCCTGGATTCGAGTTGATTCATCAGGGAACTCTCAGATTATTGAGGTTGACAAGTTTACCATGATGCGTCGTTGTGATCTACCTGCCCGTGATTTACGCCTGCTAGACCCTCTATTTGTTTATCCCTCTACAATACTTGGGAGAGAGAAGGCTATTGTTGTTAATTTGGAGCAGATTCGGTGTATTATCACAGCTGATGAGGTCTTGCTATTAAATTCCCTTGATAGTTATGTGCTACAGTATGTAGTCGAGCTGCAGCGGCGATTGCAAGCTCCTGGGGCTGGTGAGGTGTGGCAATCCAATGGCCCTGACTTGAATCGCTGGAGGGGCAGTAGAAATTTGGACGATGTATTTGGTAGCACATCTCCCGATTATTTGCCATTTGAGTTTAGAGCTCTAGAAGTTGCTCTTGAGGCTGCTTGTACATTTCTAGATTCTCAGGTGTGTGTGCTCTCTCTCTCTCTCTCTCACTCACTCATATTATCATGTAAAACAAGAAAACAACTCAACCAATTAAGTTCGCATGATTTTCAAAATATAATTTTGGGACCAATCATGCCCGTACTATGATGAAGCCATCTTAGATCGTTTCATTATGGTATTGCAAATAGGCTATAGTCAATAATTTGCAATTATAACTCATTTTTATTGTCAATTTACCAAAGGCAGCAGAATTAGAAATTGAAGCATATCCCCTGCTAGATGAACTTACATCAAAGATCAGTACATTAAATTTGGAACGTGTGCGTCGATTGAAAAGCAGACTTGTGGCCTTGACTCGAAGAGTTCAGAAGGTATACACTACTCACATTTTTAATTCCCGATCCATGAAGTATAAGTAGCTAGAACCTTTTTTCTCATCTTTTTTTCTCTTTCTTGTGAATTGCACTTTTTTAGGTTAGGGATGAAATAGAGCAGCTCATGGACGATGATGGAGATATGGCTGAAATGTATCTCACTGAGAAGAAAAGACGGATGGAGGTATCATTTTATGGTGATCAGTCTTTGTTGGGATATAGATCAATTGACGGGGCATCTGTTTCTGCCCCTGTTTCCCCTGTTTCCTCACCTCCTGAAGCTCGGAAGCTTGAGAAGACTTTGAGTATTGCAAGGAGCCGGCATGAGAGCATGAGGAGTACAGAAAGTTCCACTGAAAGTATAGAGGAGCTTGAGATGTTACTGGAGGCATATTTTGTTGTCATTGATAGCACCCTCAACAAGTTGACATCAGTATGTATAGCACTTATTATACTTGTTTCACCAATCCTTAAGTTGGACGCAACAATATATTGATTCATTTTGTTTCTAATATTTCAGTTGAAGGAGTACATTGATGACACTGAAGACTTCATCAACATCCAGTTGGTATGTAATTTTTCAGCTATGACATCTTCATTTCCTTCTTCTCATCACACTTTCCACTGCTTGTTCTTGATTTCTGTTGCCTTCCTTGAAGTATATCCAAACTCCAAAGCACGGTTAAGTCATCTTCGAATTGCTTCAACGATTTCCATTCACATTCGAATAGTTTAGCTTCTTATGTCTTGTAGTTGCTACTAGCAGACATGGATAAGATGGTCTGTACTTTTCACGAAATGATATATTGGCGAGAAACATTCGTCAGATATTGCATTCATCGGAGTTTTTTTTATCCAAATTCTATTTACTCTAGGGCGGGAGGGATGGTTGTAGCGAGCATCTTAATCCTGATAGACGATAGAAAACAAATGGACCTTTAATCTTATTTTGATTAGATCAACAAAGAATGTCTGATTTGGAAAACTTGTTGGGAAATTTTGAATGCAGGATAACGTGCGAAACCAACTGATCCAGTTTGAGCTATTGCTCACAACTGCAACCTTTGTAGTCGCTATCTTTGGAGTGGTAGCAGGAATTTTTGGCATGAACTTTGCAATACCAATGTTTGATGACCCTGATGCTTTTAAGTGGGTACTTTTAGTTACAGGAGTAACTGGGATCCTCATATTCTGTGCATTTGTTTGGTTCTTCAAATACAGAAGACTCATGCCACTATAGATGATAAGGAACGGATAAACAAGCAGCATTCCAGGGTTTGGATGGAATGGAAGCTTGAAGAAAAGGTTTGCAAAGAACTTTATATATATGTATTTTTTAGGGAAAATTAAATAGAAATTGGAAAGTTATTCTTTTAATTTAATTTTAAAATAATTGTAAGAAATTTGGTATGATCCTTATGTCATGTATATCGTGTAAAAATAAAATGTAATCTATATTCATGAAGTATAATTTTCTTTTATCTACTTTTTTTTGTGATGGCAGCATACAATAGGACTGGCAAAATTAGGAAGAGAAATTACAGTAAGATTTTCATGATTAATTTTTTCAAGTATATATTTTTACTTGTTCTAAGCTCAATATATTCTAAATTTCAAACTATAATAGATTGGAACGAATAAATTGATCGATCAATCAATGATATAATCATCGATTGATCTGAAAATTTTGGATAAATCGTTGAGATGATCAATCGATTTGCCTCAATCTATTATTGGGGCGTTGAAATATCTTTGACTCATCTCATTGATTGATCCGTTAAGGGACAAATGTATTAATCAGTCAATCAATTATATATCATTGATTGATCTGAAAATTTTGTGCGATTTCTAACGATTTTTAAAATTCAGTTTGTTTTGTTGATATCCAACATTAATTGATTTTCTAAATTTTAAATATTATTCTGAGTATTAATTACTTCATCATTTAAGCATATTTCATATTGATATATCAACTATATATCATTGATTTACTCGAAAATCTGTCAAACACATCATAATTATATTAATGTTATTTTGATTTACAATTATTAATAGTTATATATGTTATTTACCTAATTTTTTTGAAAAAGAGACATTTCTTAAAACACTACTCTTAAAGTTATCTACTCCTAACGCAATAAACGTTCCACTTGTCTACTACACTGAGTCTAAAATACTAGATATAATCAACTAGCTGTAATCAAAATCACTTAGCATCTCACTCCAAATGTATCTTTTTCTACCACCATCACCATTTTTTATGGGATTCTTTGCATTTATTGTTACAGATGTCTCAAAACATCACATTTACTACCATTATTTTTGGGTTTGGTTTCACTAATTGAGAAACTTTTTCTTCTTCGCGTACCGAAGAATGTCTCACATACATAATCATAATCTTTAGGTCTTTGATATTAGACATTCTATTTGCATTCGTTGTTAATCCAACAAATATACCCACGGTAAAAAAAAAAAATAGTAAAAGGTGTAAACTATATATACAATACAACACTGAGTAAACAATTATATAACTCGTGTAAGGATTTATATAGCGTGTAAATACTAAAATTATTGTTTCTGACTTACTTTTTAAGACCAAACCCATAAAAATAAGTCATGAGTTTTGCCTCTCTAAAACAGTGTATTCCTCTCCTTTACTTAACCCATTAAAATTCAATACTTTTTGTAAAAAGAATTTGGGCTACTCTCTAAAACAGTAAAAGAGTAACCCATCTACTCAGTTGGCTGTCGGTATTAAGGGTGAGTTGGAGACTGATTTCGTTTGAAAGCACTTTCAGTACTAAAACATACTATTTTAGCTCATAATCTGTATCATCTATATCTATAATATATTAAAAATAACATGATTAAAAGAATCAATTTTGGATTATTCTATCTATGTATTTATTTTACTAATCATATAATTCCCTTTAAAAGTGCATGAGTCACACTCTTATCACTTGGTGTTAGCCTTAAATAAAATAATTAATAAATTCTCATTTATATTTACTCACCCATAAACCTTAAAAAATAATATTTCACTAATGTCTGTCATTGAATAATAAATTATTATGGAGATTGATGGGTTGTTTTAAAGTTTTCATGTTCAAATAATATTTATAATAGTTTAAAAAAATAATAACAAATATAACAACAATGAAATAATAATAGTAGTACTTTTTGTAATGGTAGTAATATACATATGTATACTCTATATAAACTACAATCTATTTATAATTCATAATATCCCTAATCCATAATTCATAAATTGGAGAATCAACAAAACACATTTATGGATAATTTATTTGCATATTATTTATACAATCTCGAAAATGATAACATAAGTGTTTAGTTTTCTAGTTGGTACTTTTTTATTTATCGTAACTTTACCAGTTAATATATATTTGAATATGTATTTTTATGTGTGTGTATATATATATATATATATATATATATTCAAGTTATATATAAAAAATTGAGAGATAGATAATAAAAGAATAATAGACGATCCATTAATCCAATTGCTAGAAGATTATAAATGGATACATTTTGAGAATTTCTTTGTAGATGAAAAGATGTCAAATGAGCTTCTTACTTCAAAAATATATCTTCCTAAAAAAAGGTCCCTTAATTATATAAGAATGAAAATTGGGAATTGAATTCATTCTATTATAAGTCCCCAAAATGCAAATAAAGAAAACAAAAGAAATATCGGCGACGTGACTTCCCATACACACTTATCTTTGGGGAGTATATAGTCATACCCAATTGAAAATGATGTTATATAAAAGCATTTATTTTCAAGTCTTTCTTTTTATGTAATGTATAATTGCGAGTCGATGACTCCTTCTCATTCCCCTTCTTCAAACTTTGATTCGTATTATTTATAAAGAAATCTTTGATCAATTTTGCATCATATCTAAGGATTTCTGGTTCGAGCCGAAGAAGCAATGCCACTCGATCATTATCAAATTGGCTTTATGAACAATAGGAATCGGCATTTGAAGAAGGGGAAGGAGAAGGAGTCCTTGACCCGAAATGAGAAGCAAAAATAACAAAACCGTGCATGAGACTTTCATCTCGCACGACTTGAAATGAATAGATAGATAATCTACTTTCATTAAGTGAATTATTAAGAATTAGTAATACTTTTTCTCTTTGGTATACTTACCAATTTTATTAAGGATTAAGGGAGTTTAGCAGATCCTGTGGGAAAAGTGTTACTAAATCGTTCAATTGAAAGTATTGATCCGATTCAAAAAAATTATGTTTCGTGATTAAATGATCCAATTAAAAAAATTATTTCTCTTCCTGAATGAGTATTTCATAAAAAATGTTTCATCTGTTGCTGAATAGCTTCGTATATAAGTTTAATAATATATGATTATTTTAAAATATGATACGTCTCATATATTAGACTTTATACTTACTTCACGTGTAACGCACGTGTGCTATTACTAGTATATATAAAAGTGTAGATGTGAGGGAAATATTTTTTGACAATACTACCCCGACTACCTTTTAAATTACCTACATTGTCCTTAAACTTAAAATTAGACATGCATACTCATTTGAAGAGTTTTATAGCCATTGGAAGAGTTTTATTGGACAAGTTTATCCTCACTTTTTCCTTTATAAATTCACTTACTTATACTTTTAACTTAAAAATTAAATGTCATGTTAGTAATAAATTTATTTAATAAAGTAATCAAATAATTATTTTTACAGTTTAAACTATATAATTGGTGAATATGTTTAAATTACAAGGTATTTATTATTCTTCATTGTAGAAATATAATATATGGTCTAATTTGACAAATTTTATGATAGTAAAACATGTTTTAAACAAATTTGACATGGTAAACACTAGTTAACAAATGCTAAATATGAATAACATATAATTTTATATACGTGATAAAATTATATAGATTTATTAGTTGACTTGATATGATTAATTCATGTAATTCAAATTAAAAGAGAAATATTTTAAAATGAGTAAGCATCTCATACTTTTGACAATAAATTTCATATTAATATCCGCGGTTATGAAAAAAAATCTAATTATATTCAATAAGAAAAATAAAGAGTAAGACGACTAGCTAATAAGTAAAATGAATGTCATGTTTAGAAAGTTACCAAATAAATTGATTTTCTTTAATTGATAATTCAATATGTATGAGAAATTGGTTTAACTATTACTAAATTAGAATGGACAAAATAATAAGAAAATAAATTATTTGTATCGTAGTTAACTTTTATTATAAAAATGAGATTATGTGATATTACAAAAAATTGAATTTAGAGACGTTAAAAGGTGAATTTTTACTATATTAATTTTCGGCCAACTTAATCTCACACTGTAAATTACAAACAAGTTAGCATGTGCATAATATTTTATATTCACGTGCAAAGCACATATTGAAACTAGTTTTTTCACAAGTGTTCTTATTTGACAAGTATTTTAAGAGTTGTAAGCACTTCTCTAAGAGACACTCACGAGTGTTTCATAAAATATTTTCAAAATACGAAGCAATATGATACAAAGTGTATACAAGTATTTATAACAAATAGAGAAAATTAAACTTTTGTTCCTTAAACTATTGCTAATATGCACTTTAAATCTTAAACTATAAACCGTTACAGTTTAAACCTGAAACTATATGAAACTTACAGTTATAACCCTCAAAATAGTTCCGTTTATTCTCCATTATTTTTTATCAAAATGACATTATTTTTAATAGCAAAAACGACATCGTCTTAAATAGCCATAGATAGAGGTGGTAAACGGGTTGGTCCTGGGTTGGCTGTGAACGACCCAGACGGTTCACAGGTTGGTCTTGTGCCTCTTCCAAAGGCTGAATGGTCTGGTCTCGGGCCAGCCTAGACCTGCTATCTAACGGGTCGGTCCGGTTATTTCAAACCATACTCACTCGGTTTCTTCTTAGCTAAAATGTGTTAAAATTGTAAAATTGTTCCAAGTGAGAGTTGAACCCTATGGAGAATGAAGGAAATATGAGAAGGTTTTGAAATTCTTGAATGAGATCATCTTCTCGTTATTGTCTTCTTCTGATGTCATCAGTCCAACCCCTTACATAAATAAACTCATTTTAGATAAAGACCATAAAGGTTGAATGGGAATAAAGTGAAAATTAATAAATATATATTTTATCTTCTTATATAGATATATCATATATATTGTTATTCGCATTATCTAATAACCAACGATATGGCATAGGGGTGTAAGTTAAACTGAGGAAATTGATAAAATTGACCAAATTGAACTTAATCGAACCGGTGTGGTTCAGTCGGTTATCGTAAGTGTTTTTCTTCACATCAGTTTGAAGTAGGAAAAAGGGCAGAAAATCAGTTCGGTTTACTGTTTATAACATTGAAAACCGCTTAAAAATGAACCGCACAGCAAACTTAATAAAATACAAAAAAAAAATGAAAAATATAGTGCCTTTAAGTGCCAGCTGTTGGAATTATGTCCATAAAGTATAGTGTAATAACTATTTATGAGTATTTAGTTATTTTTTAGATATTTTATTTTACTGAATTAAATGAATGGATGAAAGTTTTTCTATTCATTAAAGTGTGTTTATAATTTACTCAAGTCCTAAAACTATTGTCGACGTAAGAAGAGTAAAGACTGTGGGGTTTCCATACAAACTCTTTTGAAATAGTACATAATGCTATTCGCAGTCTGAGAATCGATTGAGAAATCGAGTTCGATACGACTATTAGGTTGAATCAAATGATGCCGATCTTGAGGCATAGGAGTGGAGACTCTAACGTTTGACCTATACATGTTATTGAATATATTGAATAGACCAGTAACAAATTATTTTGGAGTAAAACCGTTTATCTAACTCTAAATCTAATATTACACCTTAAAAGTATTTTTGTAATTACCTTAATCTTGAGATGAATGCAAAACTTGACCTAGTTATTTACGATCTTTGATACCTTAAATGAGTGAGTTCGAATTACCGGAAAATACATCGGTTGTTGGGATCGTGATTCAACTATGTTGGAGTTACGTGATTCACATATATGAAAATTCGTGGTTAGATTGTAAAATGTAACAATATCACATTATGCTTTTATTGATGAGTGTGTGAATAAATTAACCTGGTCACGTACTCGATGAAATATATCATTGAATAAGACATGGAGAATTATACGAGACAATTTGTTATTATGTCTTTCTTATTCATAGCAATAAAAAAGTTATGGAAATGATAACAAGAGGGGTAAAATGATAATTTTACATCACACTCTTGTTACTAATATTCACGAAAGGTAATATGTTAAAATATTATGTGAACCGTGAAATAAAAGTATTTATTTGCACCAACTGAAAATGTAACGCGCATGAATCGAGAGTTGATTTGGTATAGAGTCTATAGTGGAGTTGTACGATGTTAGAATTAAATAGGTCAGGAATTTATAGAGATAAATTCATCGGGTATTTGAATCTTATAGTTTTATTCATGTGGGTCCATTCGGTATCGAGAGCAGCTCATGAGGACATGAATAGAAGAAACAACATCAGTTGGACCAAAATATGTTTTAGGACCAAAATATGTTTTAGGGCCAAGATGTATTTTCTGAACTCATATGTGATGAGTGTTGTCACTTAATTAGTGAATGACAATTAGTTGATGTCCAAATTAATTAATTTATTATTTTTTAATTATTAGAGCATTAGTAAATAAGAGAAATTAATTATTTAATTGATGGAGATCAATTTAAATTTATGAATTTTGGATTGATGAATTTAGACACAATATAAACTTTAATGGAAGATGCAATTTTCGGCAATTATTGATTATGGGGTGAAATTTAGAAATTACACATATATGGGGTATATATGAAAAATTCAAAATTATATATATTTAGGTGATGGCATTAGGGTTATCTAACCTAAGTGTGTTGACACAACCCTAATCACATAGAGCATAAAAATGTTTCTCTTTCTCCCTCCTACTGTTGCCGCCGAAATCACCAGAGGAGGAGAAAAAATTTATTTTTCTTCATCAGTTATTTTGAGAGCCCACACTCAGTTCCTAACGACGTTTTTGCGAGATATACTTCCGAATCCAACAAGTGGTTGTTGGTGCGAAAACTAATTGAAGTTCTTAGATTTGAAAGTCAAAGAACGTGAAGTAATTAATAATGATTCTATCAATTCAGAAAGTCTTCAATACGATGAAAATGTATAAATTGTTTCTACCTCTTTTGTATACGTTTAACTTTGTGTGCATAATCAGATGTATGGTTTTAATATTTAATATGATTAAATTGATTGATGTAAATTTTTTGATATTTCACCAACGAACCGTACGTGGTTTAATGATATTTCCTCAAATCTTTTAAAACTTGATCCAACATCAGCGTGTGTGGTTGAAGTATGTCTTTAAGAACCTGAGGTACCGATTTTGATTTTTGCTTCCCCCGATCTTTATTAGTTTTCGGAGGGTTTTTATATTAAAAGGATAACTCACTCAAAACCCTAGAATCATTCTTTTATTTCCAGTGTCGTCTTTCTCTATATTTCATCTATCTTCTCTTTCTTTCTCCCTCCCTGGTACGCCTCTATCCCTCCGTCCCGCTACCATTTTTTATGTCTCTTCATCCATTCTTCTATTACAATCTCCTCATTCTCAACTTCATTCATCTTCCGATATTGCCTAAGATCGATTCCAGCCATGGCTCGGGGCTCTTCGTCGATCTCTCATCTCCGTGCTTTAGCAAGCCAGTACTTCGACCTTATCACGAATGCGACCGTGCCATCCATTTCTCCACTCATCGTCATTGATATTTGCTACTGAGATTTGCCACGAATGAGAATTTGTTTTTGAAATTCGCTACTGAGTTTTCATTTAGAAATTGTTCAAAATTTACTAAACCTTTTCTTTTTTAGATCTTTTTGTTGTCTATGCAGTGAACCGTAAAACCGATCAACTGAACCATTATTTCACGATTCCGTTTGATTTTGAGTCCTTCAGCAACTCGATTTGGTTTACCAAATAGAAAGTTGCATTTAACGATTCAGTTTCATCTAAACTCCTAAATTGAACCGAACCAAATCGCTTACACCCTCAATATGGCACCACATGGCGTGCCATGTGGAAGGTTTTTTTAACATTAAGAAAAGTAGTTGGGAGGCTCGAGCCCCTACAGGGGGAGGAATCTGACTTACCCAGGTCGTTCCTAAATAGCTCGGGCCACACAGACTAAAAAAGAGATAAATGAGGCCTGACACAAAGGCGCTGATAGTCCTATGCTAGCAGCATCATTAATTGTCAAAGATAACGTTCTACATAGCACCTTCCTATTTAAGATGAGCACCGGTTAGGGTTAATCGCCATGATGAAGCGTCGAGTCAGCACCTAATCGATCACATCAACCACGTCTGGCATGACTGGGGGTATATCCAAATTAAATGCACACTCCTTTATGTCCACTCACGAGATGAATATATTAAAGGCCACCCAAGCTTCTTCGACACGCATCCTTCTCCAAGGCTTCAGGTATAAATAATACATCTACAACAGTGCAAGGTAAGCAACTCTCCCCTAAAGAAAACTCTGCTAGAGGTTACTAACTTAGGCATCGAAGATACTTAGGCGAGCAAATCACCCCCGGTTCTCTTCATCTTGAGGAAACTTTGTCTGTATTTTATAGATTCTCAAGCTGAGAGAATTTCCATGAAAGAAGGAGATCGTATAAAGCTTCACTGCTGAACTTTTTGGTACAAGCAAATGGTGTCGTCTGTGGGAAAGAGAACTAAACCACGAAGGCTTGAGACTGTTTACTCCAAAACACTTGAGACTATTTACTCCCTCGTGAAGGCAGGATGAGTCTGACATTGTCATCCCCATCTGACGAATTCCAGGATGAGAGAGGAGACCCGCCTTCCTCCTCATCGAGGGAAGAACTCCCTACAGTCACACTAGTCACGCTGCGGAAGAAAAAAGACGCAGTGGGCTCATCACTCCCCAGAGTGGTGAAAAATTAAGGAAAGAAATTATGGCCCTCACTCACGTTGTAGCAGCCTCTTGCCAACAAGAAATTATGGCCCCTTAGTCACGTTGTATCAGCCTCTTACCAACAAGGGGAAAATGAGGATGATCACCTGGAAAAAGGCAAGGTGGCCCCCGACGTGGAAGAACAGACCAAAGGGGGATAAGACTACTCTGCCAAAATAGTTAGAACTACCGAATTGACAAATCACATCGATGAAAGCTCAAGATAATGGAATGAGATACAAAAGATCCAATTAGAGATAGAGGAGCTAAGAAAGGAACGAAGGCAATCAGTTGGGGCATCTATTGAGACTCTCCTAACACAAACGGAGCAAGCTCCCCCAAAAGTTTAAAATGCCCTCGATCACTCCCTATGATAGGCCCATTCCAACACTTGGAAACCTTCAAGGTCTTGATGGATCTACACCACATCCTGGAGCCTTTAATGTATAAGTTGTTTCGCTTGACGCTCAGCGGACCCGCCCAGAAGTGGATAGGAAAGCTGAAGCACAACTTCATTCATTCATTCAGTGAGCTTTCCAATTTTTTTGCTAGGCAATTTATAGGAGGAAGTGAGCGGAGGACGCCAACCTCCTACCTGATGACGATAAAGTAGCGGCCTGATGAGTAACTGAAGGACTACATGAACCGTTTTAACCTAGAATCCTTACAATTTGACAACGCTAGTGAGGAGATGATTGTATCCATGCTGAGAAGTAGGATCAGACACTCTAAAATGAGGTGGTTGATGGACAAGCACGACCATGTCTCCCTCACTAAGCTCAAAACCAGAATCTAAATATACATAAGCGCTAAAGAGGTGATCTGAGCCGAGTGGGAGCTGGAGAGGTCGAACACGGGAGACCCCTAGAAGGAAAAAAAACTGCATGAGGACAACAAAAGCCAACTTGCCAAACCCTCCGATCAGGCGCCTGCCTCGTTTGAAACCTGCATGCATTCTTCAAACTGGCATGAAGGGAGAAACCCCTACATGGTCAGCCTTCACCACCTACACCCGCATCACAGCCATCCATGCAAGAGGAGATTTTCAACGTCATCATGGATAAAATCATGTTATAACATCCCTAAGTCATACATACACATGATGAAATATAAGGATATCACAAAGTATTGTTGGTATCATAAGGATTTTGGGTGCAACACGGAGGGTGTTTCGACCTCCGTAAACAAATTGAGGCCCTGATTCAGAAGGGATACCTCAAGGAGTTTGTGGTCAGTCGTAGGAATCACAGAGATTGCAGCACCCCCAAACAAGAAAGAAGGGAGGAAAGACAACCCGAGCAAAGGACTAACTGACCACGCAGCCTTGTAAAGGATATTAAGATGATATTTAGGGGGCCCAACGCTTTAGCTCCAATCAAAAATGAAAAGTGGTAGCTCGAGAGGCAGGACACCCGGTGGTCTTCAGCATCATCCCACGACCACCCCAAGCCAAAGTAGATGAGGCAATAGAGTTCACCGAGGAATAGGCACATCAAATCCATCAGCCACACACTGATGCATTAGTCATCTTTACTTGATCTCAAATATCAAGGTTTGGCGAACCCTGATCAATGACAGGAGCTCGACTGACATATGAACTACTCCGCCTTCTTGAAAATGGGATTAGATCCCAAACAGCTCTGCCCACTCTCTTCTACCTTGGTAGGATTCGAAGGACACGAGATCATCCTAGAAGGTGTGATGAAGCTCCTGTGACCCTAGGTACAGCTCCACGGCTGGCCATCAAGTTAGTAGGAATCACGATAGTAAGGTGTAGTGAGGTGTACAACGCAATTCTTGGCAGATTTTTCATCCATAAGTTCAAGGTTGTGCCATCCACGTATCACAAAATCATGAAGTTCCCTACCCTTACAGGCATAGGACTAATGAAATGGGATTAAAGGATGTCTAGGAATGTTATGCGACATACCTCAAAAGAAAGGAATCGACCTCAGTGAAGGCACTAGCTTGAGTATCTACTTCACCCCTTAAGTAAAAAGAGAGAAGGGGAAAAATGAAAAGGAATAATGTAATTAAGCGAAGTTTATCAATAAAAGGCTTTTTTGCACATGAAGCAGGATCAAATGAAAAAGTGATGTATGACGAAGCGCTCTAGCTCACCATACGAGAAATGAGCTCTTGTTAGAGACAAAATATCTTGCTAGACTTCAAACAAGGAAAAAAGGATGTCTCGCAAAGCGCTCTAGCTCACCAGACGAGAAAAAGAGCTCTAGACGGAGTATAAGTGTATGGCTAGACTCAAAAAGGAAAAGGAACTCCAGTCATAACAGAGACTCCTGGTAAGACTCCAGAAGGAAAAAGGAATCCACTGACCCGAGCAGAGGATAACTAACAAGGTGTCTAAGGAGAAAGGCCTAATCGCTGAGTAGGAGTATCTGGTTTAAACTTTACAAAAAGAAGAGATGGCCTAACCATCCCTGTTAAACGTTAAAAGAAAAAAAAATCACGCTTATTTTCTCACTCGCCAAATGAGAACTTCGACCGGAGCATGAGTACCCAAGTAAATGAAGAACAGTTGAAACAGGTCCGCTCGAACAAAAGTTTGAAATAGTACCTGAGGGCAACGTACACGACTCACCGAGATTACGACAAGGCTGTTCGACCCGACCTCCTACAAATGGGGCAGACCACTAGGAAAGGAAAGGGAAAATGTAACCTCGTTACATGAATTATTGCTTAAAATATCCATGCAGTAAAAACGAGGAAAAATCAAAACTTCCATCCATAGTAGGTTAAAGCTCGATAAATATAAAGCTTTAGAAACTTAAGGTCCGACCAAAAGTTTGAGACCAACAAGGATTATAACAGAAGCAAGAAAGAAGATAGAGCCATAAAAACACTTTCTCATTTAAAAAGAGTAGGAAAAGGATAAGAAGTAACAACATAGAGAATAAAATTACAAGTATTAAAGATAACAACGAAGGCAGTTGGACCCTCGGCAGCATCGATGGTAGGAGCCAGGGGAGCCTCGGCAAAATCAGTAGCTCCAACCAGTTCTGATGGTGATGGAATGGCCTCATCCTCAAGTTGACTTGAATGTAAAGAAAGAGAAACCTTCACATCCAACTCGATGAAATTAGATCAACCCAATAGACTGGGGAGCCTGGGAGAGGCAAGCGGGGACCTGGGCGTGTATGGTTGAGCAAGAGGAGAATGCAACATCCTAATAGCCTTTTATGCCTCACGAGCACAGGTGCCATCCCCCTTTCATAGGCCAAGTCCACAAGAGTAAGTGAAGGATCATGAGGACAACTGAGAAAGCTCAAGTCCCACTTGAGATGATTACGAATGACCTCATCACAAAATCTCTTAGAACCTAAAGCAAATTTTATGACAAGGCTGTTTGGAACTTTGAGGACGTCTTAAAATCCTCCATCCCCTTGGTATGGCATTCAGTCCATTGACCGTAGTTCTCATTCGACTAAGCTTCTACCAAGTCAAGCTTCCTCTGAACTTCCCTTTCCTGATTCTCTGCCTGGGTTTAGGATTCCAAGAAAGATTTTCCTCAATGAGTTGGACCTTGTCCCTCAAGATGATCTCTTATTGTTGAAGATTAGTAATAACCCTCTCCCGATCAGACACATGTGCCTCTACGTCCCTACATGCATTGATAGTCCGATTGGATCCCACTTTAGACTGGCATAATTCCCTCTCAAAATGGGTGAGCTCCCCCTCGAGGCCCCTAAATCTGCCAACCTTCGTCTGGTCTTGTCACAAGCATAGCGAAGAGAGTTGAAGTCCTTAGTATTCTCAGCAAGCATAGCCTCCACCCTTGAGGATGTAGAGCAGCCTCCACTACTTTGTCCTCACAACGAAAAAGATGCGCTAGCATTGCTTCATTAAAGGCCATGATCTACAAAAAAGGAGAGAAATCGAGTCACGGATAAAATATGATGATAGGAATAAAGCGTTAGGCAAGAGGTGAAACTTACGTCAAGGGTATGCTCCATGAGGTTATCAGAAAGCCATGTCCTGGACTCATCGAGGAGGTTGATTCCCTTCTTAGGGTTGATGTGGTTGGACCACCAGTCCAACACTCTTGCCACTTTGTTTTGAGCTCGAGCATGGGTGTCAAGATGATCGGTCCCATCCGAAGACATCGGGATCCTTGCACTTCTGGCTAATATGAGACACATGATGGCTAGAGCCCGTCGCAGCAGGACCCTGAGCTTGAGGAAAAGACATTTCCAGCTCCTGAAAAATCCATGTTGATGTGATCGAAAGGAGCTCTTAGAGGTCCCCTAAGCTTCGTCGGTCTATGGCGGACCCTATCCTAAGGAAGGAGGAACAAGCCTGTCCGCGACACCCCTGACTAACTTAGAAAGAGGTGGAGCCGATGGTGACATCCCCGACGCCTTAAGTTGAGGAACTGGAGGAGGAGAAACAGTAGGAACCGTTTTTCCTTTCGACCCATCCAACTTCTTGGCTCGAAGCTCCTCCATTTTCTGAGCCTTGGAGGGGTCCAGCTCTTTTCTCTGCTTCTTAGGAGAATGATCATCTCTGACCATTCCTGCGTAGATGGAATCACATTACTAAAAGGTAGAATGACAATAGTAACGAAAGAAAAGTGACTAGGAATCAGACTCATACAATCAGGAGAATCAGTGGGCCCTTCAAAACTTGAAATCCCCAAGCTAAAGTCTTCCAAAGTAGTCTTCGACAGGAAGATCAGGTTGTAACGTCCTTTAGAGGATCCAAATACAAACCCGCTTGAAATAAAAGCTCATGTCTCAGAAGAATGTCGTAAGCACGAGCCTCAGTAGGAAGCTCGACTAGACAAGAAATTCAGGATTGAAGGTAGACCAAAAGTCCTCCTGGCCTCTTCTTAGTCGCTGCAAAGAAACAAGATAGATTAGTGACTAGAGTAAGTAATATGTGAACCTTCCCTTTGTAAAAGTGGAGTTCACCTGTGGTTCCAAAGATCCAAGGGACTAGGTGCGTAAACGCCGAATCCCTAGGAAGGCCATCCCAGAACCCAAAAATCATGAACCAGTTGTCCTTCCAATCCTTATACTAGGATGGAATTCCACTCACAGTCCCCTTCACCTCTCCAGTGCGGTTGTTGATGTAGTACCAGCCCAGACCGTGACGGGGTGCCCCTACGACCTTATTTTTGGACGAAGACTTTAATTGAAACATGAAGTCAAGCTCGTCCAATGTAAGGTCTTCGTCGAGGTGTAACTTCTAGAGCACCCAGTAATCGATCAAAGTCCTACAGGCATTCAAAAGAAGTTATGCCAGAGCGATACCCATGGAGGAGAACCATTCCCTCAGGAAAGGATGTAAGGGAAACTTCAACCCGCACTTCAGTGAGGCCAAATACAATCCAGCCCCCCGTGACGTGGTTGACTTACCTTCTCGCTCACTTCAGGTAGTCGCAATTGATCATAATCTGGAATGTGATTAGCCCTCCAAATCATACGCAAGTATTCTTTGGACAAAGAGCAAGGATATTCGTCAGCTCCCCATCAGTCATTATCTTCACTCGAACTAGTATGTGCCCCCGAGTCACCATGGGAATGAGTAGTTTTGGTTGGCACTTCGACACTGTCCATTCAATATACACACTCCCTAGAACTCTCAAGCATGATAGAAATCTGAAGGAAAGGTGAAAAGCAAGGATAAGGGAAAATGCTCGAAGGGAAGACAACTTACCACGATAAATCGGTAGAGGGAAACGAGCGTCGACATAGGAACAAGCAACCATCAGGTCGTCTCCCAAAACAACGGAAGGAGAAAATGCAAGAACCAACTAACGGATGATGAAACTAAACTCTAAACAAAACTAGAGAGGCGATAAAAGCAGAAGAAAGAAAGGAAAACGTGACACCGAGTGAAGAAAATGATCTATGTTTCTAGTGAATGAGGGGGTTTTTTCAAAGAAATTCAGAATCTTTCGAAAAGCATGAATGTTAAAGAAAATGGCAGTACCACTTATTTATTAGCCCTTACTCATACAACGATATGTATCATCGCGTCGATCTAACGGCTGAGATAGTGTCCGTCTGTGGGCCAACGAAATGATCTCAGGCACTTAAGCATCTCGAATTTAAGGGAGCGACAAGTGACACATCTAAGAGTCAAGCGTTACGTCGCTCTCTCTCTCTCTCTCTCTCTTGTACGTCCGTACGTTATCATCGTGGCTACTCTAGAGAATAACCGATTGGGAAGCTCAAAAGAGAACGTGTGTCACACATATGCCCGCATAAAATGACTGTCGGGGAGCAATTCCTATTAAATGAATAAAAGAGTCTTCAAACTTGGAGGGGCAAGGGCCAACCAAATCTTTGATTGGGAGCAACTACTATGGGCATTCCCTAACTACCAACGATATGACACCACGTGACGTGCTACATGCAAAAGGAGTTGGAAGGCCCGAGGCACCCAAGGGGGAGGAATTGGACTTAGCTAGGTCAGTCCTCAAAGAGCTCGGGCCACACTGACCAGTATAGACTAAAAAAAGAGGTAAATGAGGTCTGACGCAATGACACAACTAGTCATATGCTAGACACCATCATTACTCGTCGAAGATAGCGTTCCACATGGCACATTCCTATTTGAGATGAGCATCGGTCAAGGTCAATCGCCATGGTGAGGCGTCGAGTCAGCCTCCAAGCAGTAACATCAATCACGTCTGGCATGACTTGGGGCATATCGACATTAAATGCACACTCCTTTATGTCAGCTTGGGGGACAAAGACATTAGATGTTACCCCTAAACCGTCAAATCGAAGAAAGGTCATCAACTCACCCAAGCTTCTTCGACACGCATCATTGTCTAAGGCTTCAGGTATAAATACCCCATCTATACCGGTGCAAGGTAAGCAACTCTCCCCCTAAGGAAAACTCTACCAAACTCACTCGAGAATACGGAGTTATGCATTAGAGGCTCTTAGGTGAGGAACCCACCTCCAGTTCTCTTCGTATTGAGGGTTATTTGTTTGTGTTTTGCATATTCCCAAACTGAGAGAATTTTCGTGAAAGAATGAGATTGCATAAAGATTCGCTGCTAAACTTTTCCGTAAAACATATATATTGAATTAAGTACATTTATTATAAAAATATATAATATAAAGAATTTAAAATAATATCTTGAAACATAATAAAAATAAATATAAACATCAATCTAATAAAGATTGATGTAGTATGTAGGTAAAGAGTGACATCAATTAGGGTGGGGTCATAGGTACAAATTACAAAATGTTCATATTCCTTATATTTTACGAATTAGGAGGCCTACTTAACAGTTCGAGCCAAGCCTGTGAGCTGACCGGTCCAGTCTAGACTGGGCCTATGTATATGATTCTATCCGATCCAGACTGCGGGCTCAAAATACTAGGCCTGAAACGGATCATACCTTAGCCTGTGAGCTTGGACCAGATTTGTTCTGTACAGTCCGAGCTGGTACGGGCTTGGGTTTTAACGGACCGATCCGGCCAGTTTGACGGGTTAGATTGATCCACTTGGGATCTCTAGCCATGGATAACCTCTTTTATTTATCAAACACACCTAAAATATACTAAAACTCAAATCAGTTTCCCCATCACCTATTCATGTGAAACAAGCTTTCACTCCATTGAGCCTCCTCAGATCAAAAGAGCCTCCACATATTTAAATAATATCTATCACTTGAAAAAAAACTACTCTTCTTAAAAAAAAAAGTTTAGAGATCCAATTTTTTTTACATGTCTTCAGCTTAATTTCTCTTCTCGAAATGGGGGTTCGGTTTTTGAGATACTAACGTCTGACTTTCCCAATGGGATATCATTATCAACTGGCCGTGGAGGAAGAAGAGGGTCACCAGTGATCTCTCTCCCTCCCCTAGTGGTGTCATGGTGTGGTTACACAATTTTATCTCTCTACTTAGTGCATTCTAGCACTATAATTAGTGCATTCTTGCATTTATAATGGTGCTTGTGCTTTCGGCTCAATGAAGACACATTATCTTCTTTAGATACTTTCATTCATTTATATGGGTCCACCGGATTCAGATTAAATAACTAGGATAATTATACTGTACAATCTCTATACACAAAAGCTGCACTGTATTATAGCTTTTTGTCTTATTTTACGAAGAAAAATGGAGAAGAACGACTAATCCAGAATCTCGTAGATCGATGAGAATTACTGTATTCTCTCTAGCTATAATATTCTCAAACGAACCCACCAGGCCACCACCCCGTTATCTATCATTTCCCCAACACAATTGCAATTTAAACTATTTTTATTCTTTTTATAAAAGTTGGGTAACATGTGGGGCTGACCCTCTGGCCCCCATGCAGTAAGGGAACATAGTGTCCGCGCCAATACGTCCCATCACTGCACCAACATCGCGACGGAAGATGTAAGTAAATCATTTAAAAAAACCAGTGGGTGACTCTCGGGACAACATAATTCAGTATTTGTTTCAAAATTTCACAATTTTCAAACTAATCTCTCACAATCCACATCCCTTTAGATATTTTAGGACCACTTCCAAACTTTATTGGGACCCAATAAATAAATAAATACCAATTTGTTCCATAGGTTGCACAGTCATGAAAATCAAGTAGAAAAACTGAAGTAAAGCCAGCTACCTCCTCGTCAGTCCCCACTAATCCAATAAGAGAAAGCAGCAAGAGCAGCAGCACTGCCAACCAACCAATATCAAAAGAAAATTAAAAGAATGTACAGCTCGTCCCACCTCATCCTCTCCATCTTTCTCATCTCCGCCGCTTCAACCGTCTTCCTTGTTGTCGCCACTGACCATATTGTTGGTGCCAATCGTGGCTGGAACCCCGGCATCAACTACACTCTCTGGGCCAACAACCACACCTTCTTTGTTGGAGATCTCATCTGTAACCTCTCTCTCTCTCTCTCTACTTTCAGTTAAGCTATTCATTTAGAGTGGGTATTTTGCTATTATTAGCCAAAACCAACCATCTTTGTTCTTTCTTACTTTCCTAGAAAAATCAGGACAGACTGTTTGGTGATTTAACAACGATTTTTAGGGGGGAAGAGGTACAATAGCGAGAAACAATATTGTTTTTTGAAACATGTTTTATATCTGAAAAATGTTTGGTAGTAACATTCATTGTTGAAGAAGCGTTTTAGTATAATATGCTAGTTTTTTAATAGACAATGAAAACGGGTCCGGTTTATTCACATGTTCCGAGATCACTAGAGACAGTTATTCTTGTATTGACCTCAAAAGATCTGAACTTTGGGATAATGGGATGCAGCATTTAGGTACCAAAAGAACCAATACAATGTGTTTGAGGTGAACAGGACAGGGTATGGGAACTGCACAACTGAAGGGGCACTTGGGAATTGGAGCAGTGGCAAAGATTTTATACCCCTTAATCAGTCTAGAAGGTATTACTTCATTTGTGGCAATGGTCAATGCTTGAATGGCATGAAGGTTACTATTCTTGTTCATCCTCTTTCACCTCCTCCTTCCTCTTCTCTTGCTTCTAACCATTCCGATTCGTCTTCCGCGGTGGCTCCTGCTCCCCGGCGGCAGTTCAAGGCCCTGCTGGTCTCTTTGGCACTCCTTTGGTTCGGATCTGAGTGGATTTAGAGTCACATTGTTCTGTTGTATTGTTGATTTTTTGGGAGAATTTTCATTTTGGGTTGTTATTCTTTTTGAAGCATTTGATTTGGATTTGAATGTCTGAGTATTTTCTGTCTTCCCAAGTGGGAGGAAGAACCCTGTTTTTCTTCTATTTTGGTAAGGATGTAGTGTTGCACTTGTACCAATACTTATAAAAGTTGAAAATGCTAAGTAGTATCATATCACCCACTATTATTACGATTTGTTAGTATATTTAATCTTACATCACTTATAAAATGAAAATTAATGAGATACACATTATATTGAACTATGATGTGCATGTGTAATCTTACACAGTATGTTGCGACGCAATAGTAATGGTAAGCATCATAAAATTATATAGCATCACTCATAAAAGTTTTATCTTACACTTTCTAAGGAGTTTAGATATTCTCATATTCTTTTAACTGTTAGAAGTTTAGGCATATTGAGATTTTTCCCTTTTTTTATAGTTTACATCATCTCAACACATTTTCAGCACTTAATCATGCAAAACCACTTTTAAGTTTTTGAGTAAGATTATATTTAAAGAATCCAAAACGAAAATAAAATTAATTGTCCAAATCAGTCTAAAAGGATATCTTGTATCGTAAAATAAGAGAGTATTTCAATCATTTTCTTATGCTTATCTATATATTTGTGATAATTGAGATAATTGATTCCGTTTTTTTATAGTTTACATCATCTCAACACATTTTCAGCACTTAATCATGCAAAACCACTTTTAAGTTTTTGAGTAAGATTATATTTAAAGAATCCAAAACGAAAACAAAATTAGTGGTCCAAATCAGTCTAAAAGGGTATCTTGTATCGTAAAATAAGAGAGTATTTCAATCCTTTTCTTATGCTTATCTATATATTTGTGATATTCATACTATGTCTTAGTATTAATGTGAAGCATATGATTTAGGTGTAGTGAAGAAACGTGTGTCAGAGTGAAGAGAAAGATGGAAATAGAAGGATTTTGAATGCTATGTGGAAAATGGAAGGCCATGAGACTCGGAGAGAAATGGCTCTAAGCCCTTCTACAAACAAAAGACTAATTCACACAAATAGCTCTTTATCTATAATTTACATTTCATTCATATGCAATAACACTTGAACCATTCAGAAAACTCAAACTATCTCTATACATCAACAATATGGAAATGGATTCAGAGAATCCCAATGATTAAGGGAAGAAAGAAAAAACAAACAATAGAAGAAACAATGTGCAGTAAGTTGGTGGCAAACTCAGTGGTTAGAACAAAGGTTTGGGAAAAGAACGTAGGCCACAAGAGAAGGCCGTTTGCATACACAACTAGCGTTTACAGAACACAAGAAGTAGCTATATTATAAATATTGAATATAAAAATAGCCTGTAATTTTCTTTAGATAATATTGTTGGTGATAATAATCAGTAGGTATATCATAGTCAGATTGATACTTTTATAGCAACCTCAACTTAAATAAACATCTAATGAAGTTTACCAATTTTTATGAGCCTACTAAAGAGAAGCAAAGAGTGATCCCTATATTCTTATTATATCTCTATTACACAACATCTAATGAAGATTTTTCAAAATATTTTGAAACTCATAAAACCTAACGACATTGTATGAAGATTTTTGAAAATCTTTTGAAACCCACAGCTTTTTCTAAAAAGTCTCCTTTAAAATATGTAAATATCATCTATTACAACTATAATCTCTCTCTCACTAAATATTTCAAAAAATTCTCCATCTCTCTCGTCTTTCATAATTTCAAAAATTCTCTCAACTATCTTAAAAATTTTAACATTTTCCCCACACCTCGGAAAATTTCCCAAAAAATTCTAAACATTTGTAAATCTTGTGTGTAGATACTATACATATCCATATGTTTATATTAAATATGTTATATATTATAACATACATACATAGACATACATACATAGGCGTGTGTGTGTATATATATATATATAAACTTGTCCGATTGGTGAAAAGGAATAAATTCCTTCACTAGAAGAAAGGGGTTCAAATCTCACGGAATCTCCTTTTTCATGGAATCTCCTTTTTCTGGTGTATTTACGATTACCAACTGTTTATATTCAATGGAAAAGGAGATTCCGTGAGATTTGAACCCCTTTCTTCAAGTGAAGGAATTTATTCATTTTCACCAATCGGACAAGTTACATTGGTCATGGTTACTAACTGTTTAGTTTACTAATTCACACCACGTGAAAATGAAATGCTTTTCCATTCCATGCCTTTAACTTGGTTGTTTTGAACATTTCATCCATCATCAAGCCCTCCCGTGAAGAAAATAGATTCTCGTGTTTGTGAAACAGGAGAAAGTATGTTGATCGTGTGTCATTAAATTATTTTTCAACAGCATAAATCAGATAATAGAAAATTATTATTATATTTTTTATTTTCATGCCAAGCAAATCTAGAGGTTGGGGTTGCTCTTCTGTAACAGGAAATTAATCGTCTAGTGAAATTTCCCGATTTCAATGAGTACGGGTAGGGGTGTAAACGAGTAGGGGTGTAATCGGTTCGGTTCGATCGGTTATTTGGACAAAAATTGAATCGACCCGAAACTTACAGTTCGGCTCTGTGTCGAACCGAAATGAACCGTGAAGGTCAAAAGAACCGAACCTAACCTAACCGTGAGTTTCAGTTTGTCGGTTCGACACTAACCGTGTAAAAAATACTTATAATCTACAATAGCAAACCCTAAATCTGCAAAAGAAAACAGATTTTAATCTGTAGACGTAGAGAGCTCGAGATGGAGTATTGAAAAGGAATTAGACTGGCAGAGATGGGGAGAAGAGAGTCGCTCGCAGACAACATAGATGGGGAGAAGAGAGTCGCTCGCAGACGACATAGATGGGGAGAAGAGAGCCGCTTGCAGACGACAGAGATGGGGTGAAGAGAGCCGCTCACAGATCTACTTAGATTTGCTCAATTATGGTATGCTTCGAACCCTCTCTCTTCGAACATATTCTTACATCAACCATGATCTCCAACCAGACCTCGACATCTCTGTACAAACGTTTCATCACTTAGCGTTTCATGTCTGATGAACGAAGCCATCCTCTTCGGTCCACCTCTCGAGAAGATTTGAGGGTATGAAAAGAAGAGAGAGAGGGAATGAGAGAGAGTTCAAAGAGAATAAAGGGGGAAAGAGAGAGTTCGAAGAGAAGAGAGGGAGGGAGGCAACATGTGAAATGCTTTTAGGGTTTGTACAAATAATTTAGTGTATATATATATATTAATAAAAATAAAAAGATTGATAAAATGATTCACGAGTTAAGGAATAAATCTATTGAGTCATCTTCTTTTGTTAAGGTTATTAACCAAGACAGTAGTTCAGAATTTGAAACAAAGTCTGGAAAAATTAGTGAAATATTTCAAGAATTGAAAGTAATTAACCAATACGATAATTCAGATTCACAAAGTCATAGATAAGAATCAACCTATTAAGCATCTACAATAAGTGAATTTTCAAATATTAACAATATTGAAAAATAGATTTAGAAATTTAGAAATTTAGAAATTAGAAAGAAAATGGCATAAGAAACTCATGCCTTTTGATATTCAAATTAATGATTCTTCTCTTGTTAATCAAATTTCTCTTTCTGCAGAAAAATTATATGAATGGAACATTGATGGACTTTCTGAACAGGAAGTTCTCAATAAATTACAGCACATGACAATGATAGCTAACAGCTACATTACCGACCATAATTTACTTCATTAAGAAATAATACATCTTCTAGTCACAGGATTTACATGAATGCTCTATCCCTGGTGGGAAAAACATCTCACAGAAAAATCTAAAATTATCATTCTTTCAGCAATAAAGATTGATAGTAAAAGAAACCCAATTATTGGAGAAAATCAGGAAACACTACCTGATGAAATTAATACACTCCTTTATACAATTATTAAACATTTCATTGGTACGCCGAGTAATATTACTTCGCGTATTCATGATCAATTAACCAATCTTAGGTGTCCAACCTTAAGTGATTTTTAGTTGGTATAAAAATATATTTTTATCCAGAATTATGCCAAGGGATGATAGTAGTCAACCATTTTAGAAAGAAAAATTTATTAATGGATTACCCAATTTATTTACACACAAGATAAGAACAGTTCTGAGTAGTGACCTAGGTAATATAGATTATGATAGTCTAACCTATGAAACAATAATTAGTATAATACAAAATGAAGGATTAAAAATGTGTGTTGATACGAAAATAAATAAATAAACAAAATAAATCTGCTGAATATGAATTAGGTAATTTTTGTAAGCAATATGGTTTACCCTTTATTGCCCCTACTCAGAAAAATAAAAAAAATTCACACTTAACCCCTAGAAGGTATCACAAGCTCTATAAGAAAAATTACCACAAACATAAAAATAAAAGTTTTGACCAAAACTTTTCTAAGAATAAAAATTTTGATAAACGTTTCTCTAGAAATAATAATTATTCCAGAAAAAGGTTTAATAAAAATAAAATTAATCAATTAAAAATCTTTGAAGAAGATAAACATGAATTGTTTAGAATCTTAGAAACAATAGTTAATAATGAAAGAAATAGTGAAGATTTAAGAGATTATGAAGCCTCTGAATCCTCTGAAACTGATCTCTCAAGTTCTGACAGTGATTCTCCTAACATTACTATGGGGTGCAGGGATAGTTGTTGTTAGATTTAATTTGTAAAATTAAAAATCTAGAATTAAAACAAGAATACCTTGAAAGACTGAAAAAGGTAATTCTGAAGAAAAAAATATTAAGTCTAATAATAATAATACTGCAAGTCTTTCACAAATCCTTAAAAAATTCAGTAGGGTAAAAGGGAAAAAAATGAAGTTACCTTACAGGAACTTCAAAAAGAAATTAAAAATATTAAAATAAAAATAAAATAATTAAGGAATTTTAACACATAAATAAAGGATAAATTAAACTTTTTAAAAGTAGAAAATTTAATTAATAAACAAGAATTTAGTAAACCTAGTAAATTACTAATTTCTGATAATGAGGTTGAAGAACCTATCAACTGTCAAGACGATGAAAATTTCATCTAAATACTTAACCACTTCAAAATAAAAAAATGGCACATAATGGTCAGAATAATTATTCAAGATTTTGATTCCACAATAATGGCTCTTGTGGATTCAGAAGCAGATTTGAATTGTATGCATGAAGGACTAGTTCTTCCGAAGTACTTCAAGAAGACGAAACAGTCTTTGTCTTCTGCCAATGATAACCAAATGCATATTAATTATGAAATCCTCAAAGTTCATATTTTTCAAGATAATATATGTTTCAAAACATCATTTGTCTTAGTGAAAAATATTACGGATAAAATAATTTTGGGCTTACCATTCATTTCTTTATTATATCCTTTCACAACAGAGTATGATGAGATAATTACTTATCCCATGGATGAACCTGTTAAATTCAAATTTCTTTCTTTTCCTCACAATGAGAATTTGAAAATTTTAAAATAGAATTTTGTTTTAAAATCCATAAATACACTCTCTTATAAAGAGAAACAATTGGGGTTTTTACAAGAAGAAATAAAATTGAGAAATATTGAAACACAACTTCAGAAACCTAATCTTCAAGATCAAATTAAAATCTTTAAAAAAGGAGTTCATCATCTAGTGATTAATTATAAGCATCTTAACAATATTGTAGGATGTTTAAAATATTCAATACCAAACAAAAGAGACTTAATTAAATGACTTATAAATGCTGATATATTTTCTAAGTTTAGCATAGAAATTGGATGTTGGCAAAATTAGACAAATAGATTGAGAAATACAATATTATATTTGATCATTATAATTGAAACATAATGTCATTTGATCTTAGATTTGCTCCAAGTAAAATTCAGAATATAATAATTGAATTCTGTAATCAATTTGTTGATTTCTCGAATGCCTACATTAATAACATTCTTATTAAACAATATTGGTTAAGTTTCTTGATTATTTATAATTGTGAATATGTTAAACAATACTGAAACTATTTTAAATTATTTGCCAGGATAATAAAACTAAATAATTTAGTTGTCTTTGCAAATAGAACCAAACTATTTCAGAATAGATTTCCAGGACTTGAAATTTATTATTTCATTAATCAAATCATACAATTTGCCTTGATTCAAAAATGTCTTTTAAAAATTAACTGCAAATCTACAAAATGTATTTTGAATGGAAAAATATTACTTCCAAATAAATTCTTGTCATGTAGCAGCTTATTCTCAGTACTTTTAATTTCAATGTCCAATTTATTAATTATCCAATTCCTGACCTTCTTTCTTATAAATTTATGCAAGGAATCATTCCAAGATTCTACAATAGAGGAATTTGAGAATTCTGGCCAACTAGAATACGGAAATGTAGAACCGAGAATACTCAATCAAAATTCTTTTAAAATCAAGAAGCTTCATGGCAGAGCAACCGCCTTTTGTTCAAAATCTCCATTTATTAATTGTGGTCATGATGGATTTGAATATTCAAGAAATGACTGGATTAATGAATTAGATGAATGTTTAGATGATTTTGGATTAGAGGATGACTTCAATGCAACATTAATTCAGTGGTATGAAAAATGTGAAAATTTTTAACCGTGAGCAGTTTGGGACAATCAATATTTAAAATTGAATTTTCAAATAAAATAATAAAAGAATTTTTTATTTCAGAAGGAATTTTCTTCATCATGCCTGATGGATTTCAAAAGAGTCAGAGGCATGCAGTAGAATCCTTAACTGAAAGAATCAGTATTGCATTCAGAAATCATGAGAGAAGGATAAATTGTTCAATCATAGAAGAGTATTTGACTCAACAATTGACCCTTAAGGCCCAAATCAAAGAAGAGTCTTCTACTCCTAACCAAGCCCAATCAACAACACTTGGGTCCAACATATTCAATCACCAATCAACCATGGTCAACCAATTTGGCCCTTTCCCAATATCCTTGAATGCCCAATCAATTTCAAAATACAAGAAATCATCATTTGATTTTCAAAAAATGGTCAGTGAAAATCTCTTTCATATTGAGCCTCAATTTACTAATTTGAAGGATCCTACTCAAATTGCCGAAGACCATTTTATTCCTAAATTTCATTATGTCCCTGGATATAATCCTTAGTTTCTACAGAGACATTTTCTTAAAAACAAAATTCATAAAAATTAACCCAATCAGAAATTCTAAGGAAAGAATCATTTACATTCTTTATTTATCCTTAGAATCACAACTATGGAGGATTGTAGGATCCATCCTTCAAGTTCCAAAACAAAAATAAAAAATAATATAATTATTTTGACTATATTGATGCATGACATAAGAGTTTCTTACATTAAAATAGTGATTTCTCACACTTTTGATTTTTAAATTTGATAACACTTTCAAAAATAATTTCCAAATTGGTTCTTAAAACAGTGGTCCATTCATGGTCTTACCTTAGAATTTTTTCCAATTGATTTACAACAATATTTCAATTTATTTTTAAAGATTTACAAGCCCTCACCGATTGAGACTTCCTTTCCCCAAATATTTTATTTTTCAATACAATACAAAATACCTTAGATTTTGAAATGACAATACTCGATTGAAAGAGAAATCTTCACTATAGAATATTATGTTAAATGGTGGGATAAGTTGAATACCTAGAAAATTATTGCATCCATCGATAATGAATTTGCGAGTATACATCCCAATATGAGACTAGCAAATCCTTTCATCAAGCTCCATTAAAAATTAATGAGTCCATTGACCTAACTCAACAAATAAAACTATCTAGTCCAAAATCTTCCAAACCCGAATCAAAATCCGAATTCAAACCCTCTTCAAAGAGTAAATCAAAGGGCACAGATCCAAAGTCCAAATTAAAGAAAAAATTACTCCAAGAAATGCTTCTCCTTTTGGAGGGAAATAATGAATCTGACTTTGAATCACTTACAGATTCAAGTTACTAAACAAAAGGAATCCAGGAAGACCACTCTTCAGCGATTGAATAACTCATCCAATAATGATGATCTCAGTAATAATTTGGACAAAATAAATAAAAGAATTTATCTTTGGCAAAATGCCAATGTATGAATAAAAATAATTGATGAATCATGATAACACATTGATTCAATGCAATGGTCATGATGATCTCCAAGAAAAGACAATTATCAATAATCAAAAGCACAAGAGTCCAAAACAACAATTATCAAGGACCCAAATATACAGCAATATTGATTTTCAAGGCATCAATAATGACTTCCAAAGATGAAGGCACTAAGACCGAGATATCAATTATCAAGGAATCTTTATATCTTTGTCTTTTTCTGTAATTATTGTACTAAATTGTCAAATAATTAGGCAACTATTCATACTTTTTACTATTCTTAGTCAAAAGTAGACAAAAGTAGAAATGTGAAATGTTTTTACTTTTATAGAATAGAATAATTCAGATAAGTGATGAGTTCTCAGTGAGCTCCACTTTCCTTAGCTATAAATATGCAGGTTTCTCCCATTTGTGAATTAGAACTCGTTTTACAACTCTTACTCTTTGAGAGCTAAAACTTGTTTTGTGAAATAAAGCTTTCTTCTTCTTCTCCTCTTTTGTAAATATTTTCTTCTTTTTTCTTCAACATAAATTAGTGAGTAAGAGCACTAATTTATTGTTGCTAATAAACTCTGTTTGTGTAAGTTTTTAATTTTACACCACAATACAATTTTTGTAATTACTATTTGTTAATATCGTTTTTACTGTTTATATTCTTGCATCTTAATATCGCCTCTTTAAATTACTGTTAATTTCGCGCCTTTTGGTATCAAAGCCAAACCTGGTAGGGGATAACACTGTTCATTTACTGTTTCTACTTCAATTTCTGCATAATTTAAACTATTCACCGCCTATTATGGCCGACTATTGATATTATTGTTTGCTTATTTGCTTACTTCAATAATTGCGTATATCTAATCTCACTTTTCACCCAAGTGGTTGGTTATTCTTATAATTGATTATTTCTATGTATTATTTGTTTACTTAATCTGTGAATCTTTTTATCAGATGCTGACGTACCGGCTTCTATTTGGTTACTTTCAGTGACCTACGTAAGACCTCTTAGATATGTAAAGTCTGGGGGTAGGGTGGTTGTAGAGGTGGAATGGAGAAGAGTAAAGCCTAATAGGAGGTTGTAAAAGTCATCACAAGGTTAGTAACAAAATACAGTATGAAATTATCAATAATACGAATAATTTAGTTAGTTCAGTCATGAATAAAATATTTAAAAGTATTTCTTATAGTAGTAATATGTCTACAATAACCTCAATACCCGACATAATAAATGATGAATATATTGAATTATCAAATGATCAAGTAGATCATAGGGTATGGAATATACCAAAAATTCCCAATAAAAATATTTATAAATCAACATAGTCTGTTGCTTTCTTCAAGCCTCAACATCATGTAAAAATAATTAAAAAAATATATGCTCTTGGGAGAGAGCATGAAACATGTCAATTACTTTCCTCTGATGCAATAAAGCATCATATTCAAGAAGGATATAATTTCTTTCATTTTAATTTAGTCCAGATTAGAGTTAAACCACTTACAAGAAGATGGCTAAATACCCCTGTCTTGCTAGCCTTGCGAGATGCAAGATTTACAAATTTTAATGATAGTATTTTAGGATTAATTGAATCATCACTTTGTAATGGTCCAATCCATTTTGATTGTTTTCCAGATTTGTCTATTAGTTTAGCAGATCCCCATATTTTAAAATCATTAACTTTAATATTAAAACTAGTGGTTACCAAGTCCTAGAAGCCCCCCAACCTCTAGTTTTAATCTTCAAAATTCATTATAAAGTTACTAAAACAAATATAATTTCCAAGCCATCAATAGGAGTCCAAAAATCAAACCCTATTGATTTAATCTAACCATAGTAATGTCAATATTAGAGTTCCTAAAATAATTAGGTGGTCTAATATTAATTTACCTTCAAATTGACTTTTAACTAATGAGAGTTAACCTACTCCAATACAAAGACCAATTGAAGATATAGATTACATGAAGCAGTACATGGATGGTACTATTAAAATTAACTTTCAATCATCTTCTAGTTCTAATCCATAAATTAGGGAGTATAACCAATCTAGTACCCCTAGAAATTCTTTTTCTGAATCATCCATCAACACTAATCAAAATCTTAGGGTTCAACAATTAGAGCAAGGATTAAAAAATTTATAAATTAAAAATTTAAGACTTAAAGACATAACCATAAGTTCTTAAGTTAGTCAACTAGTTTTTGATAATAAGTCCGATCAATCTGACGAAGTTGAAGCACCCACTGGATCGCATTTCCAAGGAAGCCTTCACTCTGTTAATCATCAACTCTTAGTTTTGAATATAGGAACACTGAGTCAAGAATATAAACCAAATTGAGAAGCTCTAACTGAACACAATAATGACCCAGCCAATATAGATAGACATAATAGGTTTAGAGATTCATATAATATGGATCAAAGAAAAATTATATTTGCTGAATGGAAGGCATTCATGCAAGAATTTAGATTTTGATATATTTTTCCTTGATTATCTTGAAGATATTTACGAAAATTATATCAAAGTAATTTTAAAGTATAAATGGGTTAAGGAAGACTCTACTGTAGTATCTACTAGTCATCATTCTCCAAAAAAAATCATGAAGATTCTTTAATCACTGCTTCTCCTTTCAAAATTACAAAGGAATAAGAACCAAACAAAAAAGTAGTTGAACAACTCAATTACACTAATAAGAGTCTAATTATAATAGGTAAACAATTAGACAATATTGAAAATAAGGTTGATGTTCTTAATGAACCTAAACCTAATGAATCCTTGAAAGAAAAACCCTTAATAAATCTTTCAGATAAAACCACTTTAAAAATTATTCTAATTAATAAAAAGATTGATAAAATGATTAATGAATTAAAGAATAAATCTATTGAGTTGTCTTCTTCTATTAAGATTATTAATCAAGACAGTAGTTCAGAATCTAAGTCTGAAAAAATTGGTGAAATATTTCAAGAATTGAAAGTAATTAACCAAAATGATAATTCTGATTCAGAAAATCATAGGTCAGAATCAACCTATGTATCATCCACAATGAGTGAATTTTCAAATATTAATAATATTGAAAAAATATTTAAGAATTTAAGAATTAATAAATTATAAAAAAATGGCATAAGATATCTATGCCTCCTGACATTCAAATTGCTGAGTCTTCTCTTGTTAATTAATTTTCTGCAGAAAAATTATATGAATGGAACATCAATGGACTTTCTGAACAAGAAATTCTCAATAAATTACAACACATGACACTGGTAGCTAACAACTATATTACCACCCACAATTTACTTCATGAAGAAGTAATAAATCTTCTAGTCACATGATTCACAAGATGCTTTATTCCTGGTGGGAAAAACATCTCACAGAAGAATTCAAAATTGTCATTCTTTGAGCAGTAAAGATTGATGCTGAAGGAAATCCAATTATTTGAGAAAATCAGGAAACAATACCTGATGAAATTAGTACACTCATTTATACAATAATTGAACATTTTATTAGCACGTCAAGTAATATTACTTCGCGTATTCATGATCAATTAACCAATCTTAGATATCCAACCTTAAGTGATTTCAATTGGTATAAAAATATATTCTTATTCAGAGTTATGTCAATGGATGATAGTAATCAATCATTTTGGAAAAAGAAATTTATTAATGGATTACTTAATTTATTTGCACATAAAATAAGAACAGTTCTTAATAATGATCTAGGTAATATAAATTATGATCGTCTAACTTATGGAATAATAATTACTATAATACAAAATAAATGATTAAAAATATGTGTTTACATGAAAATCAACAAATAAATTAGAAAAGAAAGCAAAACTGCTAAATATGAGTTCGGTAATTTTTGTAAGTAATACGGTTTATCCTCTATTATCCATTCTCTGAAAAAAATAGAAAAAATTCCTGCTTAAACTCTAAAACGTCTCACAAACCCTATGCGATAAATTATATATATATATATATATGATTTATTTATACTTCGTTCTATTCGAAATCACATGAGTGCCCTTTTATTATTAGCGTACGGTACAGCTTCAGAAGCCAGTAAGCCACCTCGTTCTCTGCCACTCTCTTTCCCTCCTCTTTGCTCTATGCACTTGAAATAGCTCAGCTGCGATCTACAATGGCTGACTTCTTCATGCATTTTATCTGCCGCAATTCTCCCGTACGCTTTCGCTTGTACCCTTTTCATTCTTTTTTTTTTCATCTAAACTAAGAATCTCTTAGTGTTTCATAAAACGCCTTCGCATTTCTTAGTTTCCCTGTAATTGTCGTTTGTATTCCTCAACAATAAAGGAGCCAGATTTATTGTCTGGGTTTTTATCTATAATCCTGTTGCGAATGATAGAAACCATGGAAGCTGTGGAGTTCATATCAGTTGTTTTGTTATTTCCTAAAAGTTAAACACTTGCTTCAATTTAGCCCAACTGGTGGAGTCTGGGTGAAAACCTATTACTAGTTGTGCTAAACGATCATATCAATTAGTTTTATTTATTTTTTGTCTCTGCTATGATTTTAGCATTTAAACAGAGCATTACGATGAAGTTCTTTCTTAAAAGCAGTTTATGGCTTCTACTTATTGAACATCGTGGGACAGCATATTTAGCTTCAAATTCACTGTGACTCTGTTATATATCCTTGATATATTTTAAGTGGGTCTGGTGGAACTCCTTATCTGATTGCCTACATTTACTTCTAGGAACTTAAACACTAATAACTTTAGACTAATACATTTCACCCTCGACTTGGGAGTTATTAATTGTTGAGACTTACAAGAATGAGGTTCTTGTTGTGATCACTGTTCTGTTTCTAATTTGCAGGTATGGGATCGCAGTCGGTTTTCTGATTGTTTCAGAAATATATATCCTTTTTGTTCAAGTACTAGGTGTTGGTTTATTAATTAGTGTCTTTGATATAATGACCCATATTTGTTCCTCGGATTGTTTTGTCCTAACAATTCATACGGCTTTAGAATTTGGAGTGAATTTTGTGACTGTTTTTATGATTTCACTACTTGGACTTACTCAAAGGAATGCCGGACCAAATAGGAGGGTATGTTCCATATCTTATATGTTCTCTCCAGTTGTAGACAGGAAATGTAAATTGTTAAACTTATGAATTAAAGAACAGATTGAAGTCATCGAAGTTGGTTATGATCAGATTGTGTAGGAAACAAAGGAAGGAAAGAGAATGGGGAAATCCAATGACTATCTGAAATTACTATATAGTTTTCATTTATATCATGTTAGATTTTGCCAACCTTAAATGTATTTTTTTAAGTTTTGAAATGGATCTGTCACTAGTTAATATAGAAAGTAACTGCAAGTTCACAGATTTCTCACAACTTTAAGTTCACTATCACTCATCTGATGAGATTACTTTTGCGGTCTATTTTCTTGTGTTGAGTTGAGTAGCTAAGGTATTCCTTCTTTCCAGAGGTTCATTAAGTGGAGTTTTATCCTGTGCTAATGATTATTTCTGTATTCAGATAAACCCATCAGAGAAGTTTTACTTGAATCTTCTTCCCGTTCTTGGCTCATGCCTTTCATTTGTGGATATAGTTTTGCTTCTGAAAAAAGCACTTAGCGAAGACTTGATCGTATATCATGAATGGTTCTCGAGTTCTTCTCAGCTTGCAGTCTGGGTAAGGTCTTATAAGTTGTAGTTATGTGATCTTAGTGTGTTTCTTTGCTGTATCATTGTAATATGATGAATTGCTTTTCCAAATACGTAGGCATCTATTATACTCTGCTCAAAGTTTGCCAACTTCCAGCACATATTTAGCAATCAATTTCTATGTCTCTGGTGGATCGCTAAAGCACTATTCGGCATTGTAATTTTGCTGATGAATTTTTCTTCATTTGAGGTACTCTTTTATCTCTCTTAGCAATAACCTTCCATGTACTATTCTACATTTCTGGGTCAATCTTCTTATTATAATTTTATTATATTGCTGCCTGCTCTTCTTTACTGAACCAAAAATAAAATACAAAAAAACTAAATAATGACGAAAATATGTTGGCTGCATTGTAGTTTTTCCTCATATTAAGTAATGCAGACGTCAAATGGTTGCAAGGGCTCAGTTTTCTAACAGATAATTTCACCAATCATTTGGTGTCGTCTAGAAGTCATAAATTAGTTTGAGTCTGACTATAATGGTTCTTTAATTCCCAGAAAATTTCTAAAGGTTGTAGTTAACTGAGGTTCTAGATATAGAGAGGTTCTCTACAAATATATAAGATACTTGTGTTTAGTAATTGAAGTTTTTCCTCTAGTCGCATTATAAAACTTTGGAAACTATGGCAAGAGCTGAGTTATTTTGATGGGGTTAATTTATCAATATAGGTACTATTAGAATTAACCTGTTTTCTGCTTTATATATCCAGTAAATCTTATAAAAATTAACCAGTGAATAACTCCACAACTTATAACAATGTATGCGGCATAGATCTTCAGAAGCATTAAGGAGACGTCTTTTGTCTTGTTGGATGTGATGTTTGCGACGTCGATTAACGTTATCAAATTAAAGAGGGAATCTTCCGCTAACGGGTATGACATGACATTTATTCTCTTCTGATTCATTTCCTTCTGAATGATAGTTGTTCTATACCATTATTTCTTGGTCTCATCAAATTATTTTAATCACGAACCGAATTTAAGATTATTTTATCAAAAGAAAAATGAAGTAGGTCATTGTTAGAACCGTTTTGAAAACAATGTTGAGTTTTGCAGTTTTTACTTGTCGAGAGGTGATATTAGTGTTTGCTTTCCTCTTTACCCAACCTTTTTTCTTTCAGATTTCTTTCTTCTCACTCATTCCATATCATCATTGTTATCATTTTTTTGATTAGCCACATATGTGCACACTATTTTGTTAGTAATCGAAATTATTATTACTCAGCCAGGAAATAAAATGGTCTACCGAGCATGCTTTTGTACGGACCATAGTTCTTGAAATACTGTTTACATTGCTTTCCTTTTTTTTTCTTTGATATCAGTTACTGATGTTGATACACTCCATCTCTTGCATGTATATAGTTATGTGAATCTTACAGTTGGGCTCAAATCTTCTCAAGGCTACTTAACTCAATAAATCATTCTTCTATACCTTGACTGTGTATCGTATGGCTCTTTAGTTGAGTTTCAACTTTCAACAATGCACCTGAACTTTGTTTCATCACATGTTTGTCAAAATGCATCTTACCATATGAAGAAGTATGTCATGTTAAACTACTTTTTCTCCAAGTTTGTGTTTTTATATATTATGACATCACTTGTTAATTTCCCATGCTAGAATTTTATTGACCATTCTGTATGCTTGATCGTAGTTCAATGGAAGAATCGCTTCTAGCAGGGATGGACCTGGAGGAAGGTCATCTTAGGGACTATGTAAGTAGCAATTGTATATTAATAATCTCCCTGATCTTTAGTTTGAACTTCCTCTGGGGAATATATTTTTCAATAATATTCATGACTTCTTCCCACGAGTACAAAGTCGTTTGCAACTAAGCATTAGTGATTTTATGTTCTCATGAGAAGATCATAATATTCTATCAAATGATTTTGGGGGAAATCATAATATTCTATCAAATGATTTTAATTCATATTTCTCTAGACGTATTTGTATGTTTCTGTTTCTCTCTTTATCTTTTCACTACCATCTGATTCCATTGAGCTTTATGTAACCACTTTTCCTCCCTTTCGATGCTTTTAGAGGTGGAATTTTCTAGAAGATATGATGGAATTCTGCTAACACATAATCTATTTTGATTGTTGAAACACTAGTGGGACGCAGGGTAGATTTTTCTTCTCCATATTCTTATTAAGATTCTGAAAATTATCAAGTGCTATGGGTTCCTTTGCTTCATTCAATTGCCTCTATTTCATCTGTGATGAAGGTTATTATGTTGGTTATGCATTTCTTTAGATTGATAATTGAAAAAGCTATTTTTTACCTTTATCATTGCTTTTTACTCTTCTTAGTTTTTCACCTAGTAAATGCTTACGCTAATTGATTGTATTTTTACTTGGCTCTCAAGGAAAAGAAGCCAAGCTTTTGGATTCTTATGACATTCACAACCATCAGTTCGGTAATGAGACATGGTGCTATAAAACAGCTCAGTTTTGAAGATTTGCTTGAGCTTCCAACCGACATGGATCCCTCTTCCTGTTACAAGAAGTTATCAAGCTGTTGGAAAGATCAACAAAACAGTGAGCTTAACAGTCTATCCTTGTTTAGAGCAATTTGTGGGGCATATGGGCGGCCATACCTTCGTCTGGGTTTATTAAAGGTACTTGAGAAGCTCATATGTTTTGAGACATTGTTGGCTCCATCTAGATGGACATCAATTCAAATTATTTTATTTCTTCTAATTTCTTAGCTTGTAAAAAGAAAAACATAGTAAAATTTTTTGCTTTATTGTTAAGAAATGTTTTTTTATTTTGCTTACATCTTGGGTAGAAATGTTGTATTCTCTCAGCATGCAGAGAAGAAAAGGATGTACCTTATGCTGTATTCTTGTTGGGAAGAATGTAGTGTGTCTTTATATGAAGTTCAGTTTATTGATAATTTTTATATTTCTGCTGTTGGAATGTTGTCCCACATTGCATGGACTTGCATATTTTGTGTTAGTTATAAGGCTCTAGTACCCCTCTCCTTAACACCTAGGTTTTAAGGAGTGATCGGGTTGGGCTTTTTAACTTGGTATCAGAGCTTGATTGGGCCTTTGTTTGGCTGCTTTAGTTCGGTTCTTTGTCCGCTTAGTTCAACTACCGTTTTGTTGTCCAGGAGGATGTGTTGGAATATTATCCCACATCGCATGGACTTGTCCATTTTTTGCTCTAGTGATAAGGCTTTAGTACCCCTCTCCTTAACACCTAGGTTTTAAGGAGTAATCGGGCTGGACTTTTCAACTTGGTATCAGAGCTTGGTTGTGACTTTGTTTGTGCCGCTTTAGTTCGGTTCTTTGTCCGCTTAGTTCAGATTGTTTGGTATGCAACTTAGTTCGGCTATCGTTTTGTGGTCCAGGAGGGTGTGTTGGAATGTTGTCCCAAATCGCACGAACTTGCCTATCTAGTGTTAGTTATGAGGCTCTAGTACCCCACTCCTCCTTAACACTTAGGTTTTAAGGAGTGATGTGATTGGGCTTTTCAACTTCTGCAAAGTTGTAATATAATCAATTGCTGTAAATAGCGATTCATCATGTTCATTTTTGGGTCTTCCTTGTTAATTCTAAGACAAAATACTTCCACCTTTTTCCAGATGCTGAATGATTGTATTGGTTTTGTTGGACCATTGCTTCTCAATCGGCTTATTCAGTTTCTTCAAGAAGGTTCTCTTACTATTGATTGCTTTCATATTTGTAAAATCATGATTCACATCCCTAATCTACTAATGTTCTGCTCTGACGATTTGGTTTTGGTAATATGTTCTAGAACAATCAGTAGTTCGGGTACATTGGCAGACTTAAGTGCTAGTTGAATTTGAGAATGAGAATTCAATTGTCTGTAGAATTCTTATCCAATGAGATTGATCAGCTAGAAACTTGAGAACATAGGAACTTCTATGTTAGTAGGAGTTGCATAGAGGAAAAAAAGATCGGGTATGGAATCTTTTGTAGGATGGAGTTCGGGAAAAATCTATCATCCCCTTAATGGGAGCTAATTAGGATAATCTTATGTCGAATAGACATAGAGGAAAGAAAGTTTTAGGTTCGCACCAAAGGTGGTCATGAGAACGGATACAACCATAGCATTTAGGAATTTAAATCACGTTATGTGTATGACATGAAACATAAGAATTAAATACTACTAGAAATTAGATAAAGCAAGACAACAGTAGCGCACATCGGCTTGAAATTGATAGAATAACTATACTAGCAGGGTAAGTTGGAAATACAAGTTAAGAACTTTTTGCATTTGCCTTTAATAGTTTAATATACTCATCGGTCGTTGTGTTCAAGATGAATTGTAAAATTAAGCGCAATGTTATTAGTTAGTATCACTCATGTTTTTAACGTGTAGCTCTTTGCTTCATGTGTGTCAGTAAGATCAGCCAGGTTGATGATATCATATTGATTATGAACCAGCATCATTCTCTCACTATTCACTTTATGCACAGTTTTACTTATGCCTTTTGACATTCAATCTTGCGAGTGAACTCAGTGAAGAAATATATACCATATTATTCCCTCAAGTTTCCTATGAACCGAGAGCAAAAATAGAGTTTTAACATAAAAGCATCAAACTTGAGACTTCATGAGTTAGCGTCTATTATTTATACTAGTTTAATCAAAACATTTTATTAATAGTATTATTGAAATGAACACACACTGGCTAAATCTTTTATTGCTCTCCGTTGTT
Source organism: Datisca glomerata (assembly GCA_003255025.1). NCBI lineage: Eukaryota > Viridiplantae > Streptophyta > Magnoliopsida > Cucurbitales > Datiscaceae > Datisca > Datisca glomerata. The sequence continues at coordinate 198,160 of QANY01011905.1, read as the reverse complement.
TTTTAACAGGTTCTACGAATTTTGATGGCTATGTTCTTGCTGTATCCTTGGGCCTCACTTCGGTCCTCAAGTAATCTGTCTCTTGGTTAAATTTTAGTGTCTTTTATCCATTTGAACTCTCATTTAAAATTTTGCTCTATGCAGTTGATTTTCGTTTGCCCTATGTATATGTGTGTGTGTGTGTGTAACATATTACAGAAAGCTTTTTTGAAAAGAAAAGGCGTTTTATTGTAACTTCTGAAGCTGAAAAAGTGAAACTTCGTCATGGTTGCACTTAGTAGATCCATAGGGGGTTTTGTTCTCGTGCTATATTTTTTTTATGGAATAGCATGGGACATTGCAGAAGCATTTAAAATTTGGATCCTAGGTGCAGTTAACTGTGTTGACTTGATGGATGTGTTATTTTCTTTTATGCATTTACCCATTAAACATTATTTTTATTTTTGATAGATTGTTTGCTACCAGGCCCTGTTGAGCACATGCACAAGAATAGTAATTGTGGCAACTCTTTTCCATATTGTGCAGATCGTTTTTAGATACACAATATACCTTTCATCTATCGAAGTTAAAGCTAAAGTTACGATCTAGTCTCATGACCATTACCTATCAGAAAGTAAGCATTCTCTGTCTTTCCTTTCAACTTACTACCATTGTGCAATAGTATTACGTAGTCGGAATGGTAATAACGTTGAGAATATGATAAACTTCTTGAAAGCAGACTGGTTGAAATCAAATCTCATTTTTAAGTTGAACCTTGGTTCTAGATATCTGTCTTTGTTTGTTTTAAATAATTTGTAAGTTCCTGCAACAGGTCTTATTTGCGTGCTTTCCTGTTTCCCTACTTTTAAGGAAGTGCATAAAATGCTAGAAAATGGAGTCATATTCAGTGTATTTTGCAGCTCTGTGTCCCACTCAACTCTTTCATTTGTAACTCTTTCCCTTGAGCTTGGCTTTAGTGTAGTTTGCAAGAATTTTCAGGAATTCCCACATGGTTATATGTTATGTTTTATACTTTCATCATAGTGCCTATCTGCCAGCCTGGCAGAGCGATCAAAATTTTCTGAGGGAGAAATTCAGACATTTATGTCAGTTGACACTGATAGAACTGTCAACTTGTGCAACAGTTTCCACGACATGTGGAGGTACTGAAACTTACTGTGCTTATATTTGAGCTCATGCAAATATAGTTTACTCATTTACTTTCTGTGGTAAACAAATGTTGATTTCTGATGATATATATGAATCTAGAAAATCATACTTCTTCCTTTGAGATTATAATTAAGTTTTTTCCCTCTTTTCCGTACATCTTAGTTTCTTCTCATGCCCATCAGGCCTTGAATTTCAAGGTAACATTATAGTTGGTTTATTTCGATATACGTCCTTACTCTTGTCTGGAGATTTTTTTCTGAAACATTATCGAAATTTACTAAATATAATCATGCAGTTGACACATCTCTGTGAGTTATTTGATGCACTAATTAATTAGGTTCTCAGTGACTGAATGCTGTAAAAATTATAGAGTGGGCCTCAAAGGTTGGACTGGAATAGTACTTCATGGACTTGATTCATAAAACTAGATGGGACTTACACATAACAAATGGCATGAGGTTCAATTACCACTAAAACCAAGAATATTTTCTGTTATCTTTTGACCATGTTGGGGATATAGCATACTCTTGGAGTAAGCTGGGAGATTTATTGAGTATGTTAGGAACACAACATAGTGTTTAATTAAGTGCGATTTTCCATGAAACTTCATTTACATTCTTTTGAACTACTCTAGATGATGGCTGTTTCAGCTTGCCATTGCAAATTGGAATAGCATTGTACCTGCTGTACGTGCAAGTCAAATTTGCTTTTGTATCTGGAGTTGCTATTACCATCTTACTGATACCGGGTACTTAAGTTTAAATAAATTTGTGATTATATATGAGTAGCAGTTATTAATATATGTTGATTGGAATATATGGGTCTCTGCGGCATTGGATGAATCATTCTGATAGTTGTGCAATGAGTTTTTCTTCTGAAGTGATTAACTATATATGAGAGTGAGGGAGTAGAGTAATGTTTATGCAAATCATGTATGATTATTAAGGTGACCCAAATAAAATCGGATTTTCAGCTTCTGGTGTAATCCTTGAAGTAATAGCTTCCAGAATGTTTTCTATTGTTCACTTGATCCATCTGAAGTACATGGCTAGTTTAGTTTACTGAAAGTTGAAAAAATATTTTTCAATCTTGTAATTCTAATCAGAAATACAATCCTCAAATAAGCGGTAAAGTAAACAACCATCCACGGTGGTTGACTGTGCCACATGAGATGTGGTCGCTTGATCTTCCTTCCCTCGAGGCCTACTATCCACCCAGAATAATAAAGGCTAAATAATTTATATTTAATCCCTAGAAGCTGAGTATGAGCATCTCAGCTTTCTTTGGATTCGGTAGATTTTAAATATTTAACCCTCTGAATTGGGAAGGTCAGGTGTTCTGTACTCCCCTTTCCTTTGATTTCCTTTCTTTAATCCAAAGTGTTCAAGCAGTTCTGTTTTTACACTTTTTGTTTGGTACCATATCACAACTTAATATTATTCCATCATATATATGTTTTTATTTCACAAACCAAAAACGGTCGTTTTATGTTGAATTTCTTATGTACAGTGAATAAGTGGTTATCTGAAATGATTGCAAGTGCTACTGTGAAAATGATGAAGGAAAAGGATGAGAGGTATCAAATTTTATGTATTCCTTGTGTACTGGAAGTAAATGATAAAGCTAGTACAAGTTGAATCCTTTTGTTCCTTGACAGGGTAAGAAGGACGGGAGAACTTTTGACATACATTCGCGCGTTAAAGATGTATGGGTGGGAGCTTCTTTTCTCCAGTTGGTTGATGGAGACAAGATCTTTGGAAGTGGCCCACTTAAGCGTATGGCTGTGTTCATTTGAGATTGCTGCAACTAATTAGCTCTCACGGGCAATGCTTTACTTATGAAACTTTTTATTCATTTTTATCAGACAAGGAAATACTTGGACGCATGGTGCGTATTCTTTTGGGCAACAACACCAACTCTTTTCTCTCTCTTTACGTTTGGGCTTTTCGCATTGATGGGATATCAACTTGACGCTGCAACGGTAATCTACTTGTTTCTCATGCGCACGCTGAACTTCAGTGCTAAAGTTCTGCTTATTCCTATTTTCTTTTCCTTTGACTTTTTTGTTGTTCCTTTTATCCAGTAAAATAATGTGTTAATTGTCAAGTAAGCTGATCTCTATGAAACTTGCAGGTCTTCACATGCCTGGCTCTATTTAATACTTTGATTTCTCCTCTAAATTCATTCCCATGGGTCATTAATGGATTGATCGATGTGAGTTTTTCATGTGTTATGAGTTCTGAACTAAGCTTTTTACTCTTGTATACATGCTCGTTATCAATACTGATTGCAGATAAAAAATTTCTCTGTAACAGGCTGTTGTATCTATGAGACGATTGAGTAGGTTTCTTTCTTGCTTTGAGAGCAAACCTGAAATGGAGGCGATGGATGATTCTCTTTTCCCGTTTTACTTGAATGGTCAATCTGCATCTACCTTTGAGGATATGGCTATTGTCATTTCCGATGCAAGTTGGTCTTGGTCATGCAGTGAAACAGAGGAACCAAATATTCTTTTGAATAACGTAGCTCTAGGAATCCGCAAGGGTACATTTGTTGCAGTTGTTGGAGAGGTCAGATACATGCATTCACTCCTCCATACCCCTATCTGCCTTACTGGTTCCTCTTCTAATAAGCACCTGGAGTTCACAACTAACATTGTCTAGAACATAATACTTGAAATTTGGTCACACTCACTGACATGAGATATTTACAGCGCATCATGATGCTAGAAACGTGAATCTGATGTAACATGGGCGTTTATTTTACAAGCATCAAGTGATTGAGAGTCTCATAGTATGACATTTAGATCAACATTGACTTAACTTTTTGTTCTTGAAACTTCATCTGCATGAGATGAAACGTCAACAAATTGTTATTTTTTACAGTCTAATTCTTTAAACACCATGAATTAGTGTGTCATTCAGATTTAAACAGCCTAGAATTGTGAGTACATTATCTTCATTCTGACTGGTTAGTTTTGAAATTAGTAATATATGATATTGTTTCGTGATGTTTGGTTGACATGGATAAACCATAATAACATATGAGGCACAGGATGGTTAATAAAAATATATCACCAAATCATACGAACAGATGTTTAATATGACACTCTATGCTACTAGTGACTCATCGTTTTCAAGGTGCTGGCAGTGGTGTTATTATTGGGATTTGTCCATTTGGCCAAGCCAAGAAAGTTCATCAAAATTCAAGATCTAATAAATTATAGAATCATAGAAACTGTTCTTTCCATCTCACTGGAAGTACAGATTTTTATAGATTTGTTATCTTACAAAACGTCCAAAGGACATGCATCTGTTCTTTACTAAGCTGGTCAAAGTTCTCAGGTTGGCTCAGGAAAGTCATCCTTATTGAATGCGATATTGGGAGAAATGCGGCTTATCGATGGTGCAGTTCATGCATGCAGATCAATAGCATATGTACCACAGGTCACTAGTCTTTGTTTTCCGTGGCTTTAAAGTATCTGTTTCAGAATGGAATTCTTATTGTTTTATCCCTTACTGTTTGAGACTGTAGGTCCCGTGGATCTTATCTGGAACAATTATGGATAACATATTGTTCGGGAAGGATTATGATTCAAAAAGGTAAATATTGTCCAATGTCTGACCAATTTCCTTTTTACTTGGTAGTTCAGTCTTCACATCTCCATTATTTTAGAGTAAATCTTGTTTGTTTGTTGTTTACTACGGATTTCTGATTTTTCCAATTTGGGCAGATACTCAGATACTTTACAGGCGTGTGCTCTAGAGATAGATATTTCATTAATGGTCGGAGGAGACATGGCTCATATTGGAGAGAGAGGAGTCAACTTATCTGGCGGCCAGAGAGCCCGTCTTGCTTTGGCTAGGTAATGACATCTGTCCGTGCTTAAATATCACAAGCTCTAAATTGGATATCATCATTGTTAAGTTAAACTCATTTTCACTTGTGCGATGCACAGGGCTATTTATCATGGATCCGACGTTCTTATGCTTGATGATGTACTCAGTGCTGTTGATGCACAGGTTGCTCAGTGGATATTGTATAATGCCATTCTTGGTCCCCTGGCTCAGCAACAGACACGTATACTTTGTACTCACAATCAACAGGTTGCTGCAGTGGTCTCTGGTTTTGCTAAATACATATGAGAGAAAACCCAATTTGTATTGTATTTAAGTTGCGATTCGACAAAGGGTTGGGAAATTCCGTGTTAACGATGATAGGAATGTCATTATTTTGCTGGCATTCATTAACAAAAGTACTAAGGTGTAAGAAAACCCAGCCTTGCTTGCGAATGAGTTTTACTTCTCCTATCTTCCACAGGCAATTTCTTCTGCTGATATTGTCATCCTAATGGACAAAGGTCAAGTAAAGTCGGTTGGAGAGTCACGCGATTTGTCTATTTCGTCATATTCTGCAGAACTTGATTCATCCCCACACATTAAAGGACAAGAACGCAACGAAAGTTCTACTGGATCCCAACAAAGTCCCGTTGGAGAGAAGGATACCATGTATATCTCAAACGAAGCGCATGAGATTGTTGAAATTGAAGATGAGCTACGGAAGAAGGGCAGAGTTGAGTTTAGTGTGTACAAGTGAGTACAAACATAAAATGCTTAATAGTTTGCTAAATACTGCAAAATCCGATACTTATAAGTTCTAACTCATTAGCAATTGAACCCTTCCACATGTTTTTTACAATTCTGGTCATTTTTGTTTTTTCCAGGAGATATGCTGCATCATGTGGTTGGTTCATTACAGTTACGATTTGCCTTTCAGCAACTCTAATGCAAGTCTCTCGCAATGGAAATGATCTATGGCTTTCATATTGGGTCGACACCAGTAGGACAAGTGGTCAGATGGATCACTCAACATCCTTTTATCTAGTAATCAACTTTCCTTATTTTCTACCAAATCAGAAGTGCCCATACTTCTGTCCAAGCATGCTCTTCATTTGTTCAATAATGGAAAAGATGGCAAAGTTATAATTACTATTATGTCAAATTTGCTGCTTTGCTAATATAGTAATACAAAATTGTTTATTTATGGTGCAGGTTATACTCTGCATCTTTTGTGTAGTAAATTCATTTTTTACATTGCTGAGGGCATTCTCATTCGCATTTGGCGGTTTACAAGGTGCAGTTAAGGTACATGATACAGTTCTTAGTAAGCTTATCTTTGCACCTGTGCAGTTCTTTGATCAGACACCAAGCGGAAGAATTTTAAACAGGTCAGAATAAGATTCATGGAAGGAAATGCCGTTTCAGACATCATATTTTATCATGCTCTTACATAAACATTGTACTTCGTAGATTATCTTCAGATCTATATACTATCGATGACTCTCTTCCTTTCATCCTCAATATCCTCCTAGCAAATTTTGTAGGCCTGCTGGGAATCGCTATAGTTTTGTCTTATGTACAGGTCACCACCTCACTTTGCTCATTCACTGTTGTGATTTTTTTACTGTCATAAGCAATTACAAGTTCTTTCTAGATATTTTTTGAGTAGATGTTCATTTGAGGTCTTTCTGTTCTTATTTAGGTCTTGTTCTTGCTTTTGCTATTACCATTCTGGTACATCTACAGAAAGCTTCAGGTATGGTCTAAAAATTGTAAACTGTTATAGCTTCCGACACGTCCAAGATTAAATGTAGTTCAGAAGTAATAGAAATTCCTAAACCTAGCTTATGTTTTGATGTTAGTTGTTTAACATAGATGATTGGAAAAAAAAAAGATGAAGACTGAAGAAAGGATTGTGTATCAAGTTCTTAACCTGCAATAATTCTAGGAGTGTTCAATTGGATGGAGTAACACAAATTCAATCTGTGTATTTGAGATTCCCCTACTTGTAAAAACATTCAAACTGAAAGACATTATGAAAATGGAATGAGCTCCGCACAGGAGCATTTTTTTTTCTAGATGAAGAATTTGTGTCTAGGACTCTAAATTTCAAAGCAATTGATTTTAGAAAAAGGAGTAATGTGCTCAGATTCTAAATCTTGAAGCACATGCTAGTATGCTAGTTATTTGACTCTTTTTTGGTGTCTGGTGATAAGGGGTAAGTTAGATTTTCGCACAAGATTATGGTTTCTTCTGATATGTTCGTAAGTTTCTTTTTGAATGAGTTTGATAATCATCCATAGAACCAATAATCAAGGATGAGAATCACATGTAACATGTCTGAGAATTCACTGCACTCAATGTTTATGATCCTTCTCTGTTGTGCATCTCCAATTAGTTTAAATAATTGAAAAAGATATCCTAAATAAATGACACTGGTATGATTTTGTGATCTCAATAGCTGTTGTCAACAGAGGCGACAAAGTGTAGACTTGAATGCATTCTATTAATAGAAAAGTACAGTTATTCTACAGGTCAACATCACGAGAATTGCGTAGACTTGACAGTGTGTCACGCTCCCCCATATATGCTGCCTTCACAGAGACGCTCAATGGATCTGCAACTATTAGGGCCTTCAAGTCTGAGGTAGAATTTTGTTCATGTCGTCTCTATCAGGAATCAGGGCATTCCACTAATGATGGTTTTCTCGTATTTGTTGAGTTTCTAAATTAACCTTGTTTCATACCTTATGTTATTGAGCCCTATTCATTCTTGCTAATGTCAGATATCTTAGGACTAATTAATACTTGTTTGTGCAGGACTTTTTCTTGGCTAGATTTACCAAGCATGTAACATTGTATCAGCAGACATCTTACACAGAACTAACAGCAAGTTTATGGCTCTCGCTTCGTCTCCAGGTACATATCTCTGAAATTACCAGCTTATGTATCTTTTCCCAAACATAGAGCAAAATTCAGCCTTGTTCACTAGCACCCGACACCAGCAGGTTAAGTGCTCTTTTTATAGTCTAAGGCTTTATCCATCTCTCAACATTACAGTAAAAGCAACCTTGTGGTTAACTGGTTAGACCTTCAGTTTGCTCCTCAGAGATCACTAGTTCGATCCACACCCAAGGCCAAAGGTTGACTTGGTCGTAACTTCAGGGCCTGTGGGATTAATCGGGTGCAAGCTTGGAAACCTGCGTTATCCCAAAAAAATAAAAAGATTACAGTGAAAGCTTCTCTATGCAGTATCATTTAGCAGTTTTCCCTGTTTGTTCTTTCACACTTACTATTCTAACTTCAGTTCTCCAATATTGCTTCCTTACATTTAACTTGAACGAAAATCATTGTGATGGGTGATTGAGAAATTTTAAATACGGCATTTACTTTTTCAAATTTACTAAATAACCAGTCCAAGGGTCAAGAAAAGGAGAAAATCTTTCTTGCAAGGAGGGGAATTATGTTTGTCTGTCAAGACATCAAATTGCATTAAACTTTACCCATTAAGTAACGCAAGTTCTTCTTTCAGTTGTTAGCAGCGTTAATCATCTCCTTTGTTGCTCTGATGGCTGTTATTGGATCTCACAGCAGTTTCCCGATCACTTTTGGTACACCAGGTCTTGTATGTTCTTCAATCCCTCATTTTTCTTCTCACATTTCAGTTAGTTTCCGTCAATGTCGGCAGAGCTGAATTATCGATTGACTTATAGATGATTGACTATGATGTCACTAGTTTGTTTTGAGCTAACAATAGATGTTTGTTCGATTATAGCACATTAACGCTCTGCAAATATGATTTTTACACTGAAAGATATGCATAATTATCAGTTCCAGCTGTTAATGTGAGACAGTATCTGCATGATAACAGTCTATTTTAATGTGGAAAGTAGGGAGAGTTTAGCTTTGTGTCCCATTGATCTCTTCTAAGCTTCATAAACAATATAGTTCTTTCCGATGTCGAGCTGACAAGATTTAGTGGGTTAGTTTTGGTGAGAAAAAATTCTCGCAGGTTGTAGTTCCAACTTGCTGGATATCATGTCCAATTTGGATTTGAACCTTTGGTTATATCATACTCGGAGAGTAATAATGTGATACATTTTTCGTAGGTTGGACTGGCTCTCTCGTATGCTTCTCCAATCGTGTCTTTGGTGGGGAACTTTTTATCAAGTTTCACTGAAACAGAAAAGGAAATGGTAGCCATGGAAAGAGCTATGCAGGTACAAAAGCTAAAAATACTTGCTTTAAGAAGAACAACCAAAAAGCTGCTTTCGCACGTATGAAAACACGAAAAAAAATGTACTCACATTCGATTATAATTTTCTAGTACATGGATATTCCTCAAGAAGATCTGCACGGACGCGAATTCTTGGATTCAGAATGGCCATATCATGGACTGATTGAATTTCAAAATGTTACCTTGAGATATAAACCTTCTTTGCCTGCTGCTCTCCAGGATATTTCTTTCACCATCAAGGGAGGAATGCAGGTTGGTCTAAATCTTAAAAATAATGTGGAAAATGCACTTCAATTTCGTTTTTTCACGACCATAATATTTTTTGTTTTCCAACAGGTTGGGATAATTGGAAGAACAGGTGCTGGAAAATCTAGCATCTTGAATGCCCTTTTCCGCCTTACACCAATATGTACTGGACATATTTTGGTCGACGGTGTTAACATAGCTGACGTCCCAGTTAGAGTTCTTCGTTCACACTTTGCTGTCGTTCCTCAGACTCCTTTTTTGTTTGAAGGATCAGTAAGGTAATTAAAATGTATTTGTATTTGTTCTTTTACGTATAGTCTCAACTCGATTTCCGATATCGATTATAGAACTTCCTTCATGACAACGTAATTTTGACGACTACAATTGGGCAGCTATCTTTAGACTAACAGATGTACTCCTGTTAAATGATATGCAGGGATAATCTAGATCCACACCGAGCATACGAAGACTTGAAAATTTGGAAAATTTTAGAGAAATGCCATATCAAGGACGAAGTGGAAGCACTTGGAGGCTTGCATATTCGTGTGAAGGACTCAGGGATCTCGTTCTCGGTTGGGCAGAGGCAGCTTCTTTGCCTTGCACGCGCGCTTCTCAAGTCCTCAAAGGTTAATCGGAAAACTTTCGCGATTGGTCAATAATTCTAGATAAGCTCGTCAGTCGTCCGTGACAAAATTTTCTCACCGACAACATTTCAATCTTCAGGTACTATGTTTGGATGAATGCTCAGCAAATATTGACACTCAGACTGCATCTCTACTGCAAGACGCCATCTCTAGTGAATGCCGAGGCACGACTGTGGTCACGATTGCTCACCGCGTCTCCACCGTCATAAATCTGGATAGTCTTCTTATTCTTGATTATGGGACCCTGGTATGGGTTCTTTGCTTCCCTACTAATATATTACTCTGCACCTTGAAAGAGAAGGGCAATTGGAAGTATTCTAAATCAAATTGTTTAAAATCTATTATCAATTCATCCTTTAAGTGTTTTTAATTGTGTCATGTAGGTCGAACAAGGAAACCCGCAGGATCTCCTACGCAACGACCAATCTAAATTTTCAAGATATGTTAAGGCATCTACGATGTAAGGTATTTAAATAAATTAAAATACTAAATTAAACATTAATTAGTTTAATAAAATAAGAGTGCAAGTGTGAGAAAAAAGTATTTCAATTAGAGTAGGAAAGTAATTTTATTTGACATTAGAATTGCAATGGCTTTGTAAATTAGATTGCTTTCATTTTATTCTGCAATTTAATTACCTTAAAGTATTCCAAATTAGGATTGTAGTTTTATTTAAAAATTATTCTAAACAAATATCGTAATTCAATTACAAAATGATACAAAAGTAATGCGAAACTATGACATCTATAAATATTTAGGAAAAATTATAAATTACATTCTTAAACTTTATAGTTGTCGTCATTTATAATCTTGAACTTAACCCTAAACTTTAGTTCTCTATCTAAAACTAACATTCCGTTTAATTTCAACTAACTACTGTTAAGTTCAAAACGGTCCCGTTTTATGAAAGACCAAAATGACACCATTTTGGACAATCTCTTTTCTCCTCTTCTACCCTCTGGTGCTCTACGAACATCTCTTCTTCTCCCCTCTTCCTCATTTTCAACTTTCTTGTTGATCTCTCCACCCCTCTTTCTCTTCACAAGAAAGTTGAAAACGAAGTTGAGGATTATAAATGACGATAACTATAAAGTTTGAAGGTATAAATTATAATCAAATATTTATGACCCACGATACGTCGTAGTTTTTTGAGAGTAAAAGGAGTTGAAAAACTCAGTCTGATCACTCCTTAAAATATAGGTGTTAAGGAGAGAGATGTTATAGTAGTTTTATAACTAACACATATTGAGTAAATTTAGACGATGTGAGACAACATTTAAACAAAAAAGATGTTAATATTTGACGTTTTTGCTTATTTACTTTATACAAAGTCATTTTTCTAAGTTTAAAAAATACGGTCAATGTAAGCTTTAATGATATTATGTCTTCTCAGTCAGAAATAACAACAAAACTGCAACAGTTGCTCACTTGATAAAGCATTAAGCAAGAGGCCAATGGGTTTTGTAATCTAGAAGAGCTTCATGAGCATGTGCTTCTAATATATGTCAATTTTTAGGTTTGTAGTGTGGATCTCATTTTTCTAAAGCCTTGAAAATTCGAGTGAATAGTCCAATTATTTTAACATGTGGTTCGTATTAAAAGCAACGTAGTCTTTCGTAAATACATTATTTTATCAAATACTCACAAATAAAATATATTTTACCTTTTTCTTTAGAGCAATTATTTGACTTTTCAATTTGGCATCTCTTAGGTTCTTCTCTGTAAAAGGAGAGAATTGATTTTCCACAACTTCTAATTATCACATGGAGTTATTTGGTGAGTAATTTTAAAAAATAAAAAAAAATTCAAATTTCAACAACTGAAAAAATTTTAGTGGTCAAACAATAGAACAAGAATATACACATGGCGCGCGTGACCCCATAACGCTGTTGAGTATTACGCGCTATTACAGTTATTGTCTTAGCGTCTTGGTGACGTAAAACCCTAGACGAACAAGAAATTAGTGCGATGTCAGCAATAACAATTTTCTTAGCATCTTGGTGAAAATCAAGACAGATAAGGAAGTATAATGCCACATAGCATGTTTCTCTCAGAGAGAATATCATTTTTGTAAATGATTTTTTTTTCATATGAGAATTTTTTTATGAATAATTGTAATAGCGCACTAATTTATGTGAAAAATCTTTAAAGTGAAGAAAAATAACGGGAATATTATTGAATTCACTTGTATAAATAATTTTACATAGTTGTTGATGAGAGAAGAGAGAAATGACAGTACATTTGGTTAAAGTTTGCTTAGGTCCTCCCTCTCTCCGCTTTTTCTTTTTCATGTGCTTGTACTTATACGCCTGGTGATGATGATAATAATAATAATAAAAATATCAGATGAGATCAAACTTATGATAACACCCATTTGTGGGATCCTATTTATTCTTTATCTTGCATCTGTCACACAGCCGCCCATCAATCCCTACCACATGGCAGTTCTATGTGATTTTGAGCCAATTAGTGAGAACCATTTGGTGACTGACCAATATGTCTTGTCCAAGTGATGCAGTTTATCCAATCAATCAGGGCCATTTGATTGTCAGTCTGAACCCTCATTTTCGTTTTGATGTTATGTCATATTCAGGAGGTAATGATTCCCCGTTCTCGAGATGTTGGTTCCCGCTCATGAGTCCTAGGTGAGTCTCTTTTGTTTCACGTGATAGTGAAGTATTTTTTACCTGTTCAATTTTCTTTAGCAACTATAGTCCTAACTCTTAGGCCTCGTTTAACAGTAAGGATAATATTGTACTAAATATATCAGATTAGACTGTATTGTATTATATTTGATTAAATAGTGCAGCTCAATGTTTGGTGTTGTATCGGTTTAAAAACTATGCTACTTGCACACCGTTTGGCACATGCCAGTAAAGAATTGTAAAACTGTCATTCATCATTTATTTCTAAAGCTGCATGTTATTTTGTATTTCTGATCATAATTTTTTTTCATATTTCCAAGTAAACAATACATTCCATAATATTAACATATACATTCAATTATGAAATAAAATGTGAATATTTAATAAATATGTAAAAAAAATCAATAAAAAAAAAATTCACCCTAAAAATCTAGAATGACATCATCACATTAAAATTCAAAAAATAAAATATTCTTTCAATTTTATTAACATGCAGGTTTGAAAATATTTTAAAATTTTCTTTTAGTTTCCTACTCCTAATCCTGCAAGTCTCAGTGTTTAAGACTGTATTAATTAATACGGTGATAAAAATATTATTTAGTTTAATCATATTAATTAATTTAAATAAATTGTTAAATCAAATAATATTAAAATAGTACTATCCAATAGTGACTATCAAACAACACCTTAATGCCACATACTCAACTCAGACAAAATGGCGTTTTTTTAGATAATAAAAATATGTCTTTTTTTATTATTGTTTTAGTGTCTTAGTGACATAAAAAGCAAGGTGAATAAGAAAGTGTCCGGATAAAGGATAAACTAGAGGTGGGGAATTGACACGTGTTGGGCAGAGCACGGCGGTGCAACCGAAAGTCGACACTTGCCAAGAATTCTGGCACTTTTCTCTTTAAACATAATTATTTAATTTTGGGATTTGCTTTTATATTCGTTTCGTATATATATGTTTCTTCGGTGGAAAAGATTTCACACTTTAAATTCAGCATTAGTATATAAACTAACTACATTAGGTGAGGGACCAACATATTTAGATTCTTTAATTTCATTAAACCAGAAAATTAAGGTATGAAATCTTGATTTTTTAATAAGAAATAAGTATTCGATTCTATTGCTTTAGTGAGTGGAGCTAATCTTACACCATTATCGCATATCCATACATCATTATGTATACGAAGATTAGTGCATGCAGGAGATTTCGTCACATTTGGAAAATATTGAATTTTCAACCCTTAAAAATAGTTAAAGTCGTTTCTTAGAAACATCAATTAATCTCAAATTATCTTGTCAGAGCCGATTATAAAGTTTAATTAGCAACTTTAGTTTTCATTGCAATCAAGATTTAAATTGGGATTAAAGATTTGTGTAGACCCTTGGGTAAGTATCATGGAATGGTAGAAAGCAAAAGGTAAAAATAGATATTAGATATGTGTAGAAGCATAGCTAAGCCTAAATTAAGTTTACTTAAATAGTAAAAAGATTAAGGATATAACAAGCACTTGGTTTAGTGGGAAAAATTCGACCACATGCCTAAACACATTAGACATGAGTTCATTCTATAAAGTTATGGCTAAACCTACTTTAAGTCTCCATTTCGTATCATAAGTCTAAACTTCAATCTCAACATAAATATAGTGAGGTATGTGCAAATGTGGAGTGATGAAGTGAAGTAATGCTCTTTAATAGTTTATCGAGTACCCTATCTGCTTACCAATTTTTTAAAATTAAAAAAAAAACTGGTGATAACAATTATTAAACAAGAAATGAAATGGACAAAAGAATCAAAGTTACGTAATAATGAAGCATGTGAGCACTAGAAAGGGTAAGTGTTGTATAGTCTGTGGCCTGAAGTAATATAAAAACTTTCTAGATAAGGCATCTACCAACTTTACGTACTGTTTCACCATATAGCATTCATGTTTTCCCTTCCCCCCTTCATAAATATATGTATATGCCACATTTCTTCTCTATGGGTTTTGTTTCTTTATATATGGGTTAGTGTTGATCAACGTTACACTTTAATGCTTAAGTTGCAAATTTTACGTGATTGAGAGACATAAAGCCACAATTTTAAAGTGTGGGTGTTGAAGAAAACCTTAGAGAGTATTACAAAATAAAAGAGCGTAGATGAAGGAGGAAGAAGATCAAGAAAGGAAGAAGTTATTAGAAGAAAGATACATCATTGACCTTTCAAAATCCAGAAGAGTCCAGAGCTTAAACAAGAAGCAGATCTCTCTCTAAAGAGAGAAAAAGATAAAAAAACACCCCTAATAACAACAACATAAAATATAAAGTATTTACAATAAGCCCTTTATGTTAACACCCCCCACAAACTTGTCCTAGAATCAAGAATAAGTTTGTCCTTGAGAAATGAGAATTGAGGAGTGGAAATGGGTTTTGTAAACAAATCAACTACTTGTTGTTGTGAGGACGCATGTTTGACAATGAGGTCCTTTCTGACAACTCTTTCTCGAACGAAGTGAAAATCTATCTCCACGTGTTTTGTACGAGCATGTTGAACCGAGTTCGAGGCTAAAGAGATGGCAGATGTATTAGCACAATATAATGTTAGAGGTTGAGATTGATAGACATGGAAATCTTTAAGGATTTGTCTAACCTAGCTTAATTCGGCAGCCGTGTCAGCCAAAGGCTTATGTTAGACTTCTGTAGATGACCGAGCCACAATGGCTTGTTTTTTTTCACTCCAAGAGATAGCATTGTTGTCAAGAAAAATAACAAAGCTAGATGTTAATCTCCTATCAGAAAGATCACCTGCCCAATCAGCATCGCTAAAGACCTGCAAAGGAAGAGAGCTAGGTGTAAATAGAAGACCATGATCAATAGTAGGAATAAAATATCTCAATATGCGTTTAACATGAGCAAAGTGAGTAGTGGTGGGTGAGTGCATGAATTGACACTCTCTATTTACTGCAAAGCTTATATCAGGATGAGTGAACGTTAAATACTCTAAAGACCCAACAAGACTACGGTATAATGTGACATTAGAAAGAGAGGATCTAGAATGACTATTAAGAGGAGACTTAGAAGAGCAAGAGGACTGACATGGTTTGGCATTAAGCATGCCAGCCTTCAAAAGTAAGTCTCTAGCATACCTAAGATGGTTCACGAAGATACCACTAGAGTTTCTATTAATTTCTAAGCCTAAAAAATACTTGAGAGTACCAAGATCAGTCATATAAAAAAACATTGCAACTGAGAAACAAGCTGATCAATGAAGACAATATTTGTGCCACTAATGATAATGTCATCAACATACAATAAAACATAATTAAGAGAAGTAGAAGTAGCACATACAAAGAGAGAATTATCAGCATGGGAAGCAGAAAAACCAAGAGAAAGAAGATGAGTAGCAAACTTCTCAAACCAAGCCCGTGGTGCCTGTTTAAAACCATACAAGGACTTGTGTAACTTACACATAAAATCAGGGTGTTATTTATCAACAAAATCTTAAGGTTGACACATGTAAACCTCCTCAGCTAAAGAGCCATGTAAAAAGGCATTTTTAACATCAAGTTGCCGTAAAGACCAGTTATAAGTAGCGGCTAAGGAAAAGAGAATTAAAATAGTAGGTCTTTTAATCACAGGACTAAAGGTCTTATTATAGTCCAACCCATCCTGTTGGTGATAGCCCTTGGCAACTAATCTAGCTTTGTACCTAGAAATGGTGCCATCAGGGTTGTATTTGAGTTTGTAGACCTAACCTTCAAAGTTTTTATCGGGAGGCAAGGGAACGAGTGCCCATGTTTTTTGAGATTGAAGGGCATCATATTCAGTTTGCATAGCTTGGACCCATTCTAGAATTTTAGAAGCAGTAGTAAAACATGCTGGTTCAGAAGGTAAAGAAACATGTAATGAACCAGAAGCAGCTAAAGCTTTCCTTTTAGAAATTCCAGATTTAGATCTGGTTTGTATATGATGGACAGATTGTGTATAAGTGTGTGTAGATGAAGCCGAAGCATGTTGAGTAGAAACAGGAAAACAATAGACATGGCAGCAGAAATATCAAGAAAAGGATGGCATGATGCACAACATGTCTGTCAGAATGTAGATTAGTAGGTGTGATGCATATTAGTGTCCAAAACAGAAGGTATGTGAGACAGAGAGAAGGAAGTATGATCATTACTATATTGCACAGTAGAACAAAGTAGTGGAGAGGAACAATAATTAGCTAATTCAGTAACAGCAGATGCATGAACTAATTCACTGATAACAGAGGCAGATGCAGAGACAACAGTGTGCAAATCAGAATGCATAACAGAAGGTGCATCAGAAGGCAAAACAATGTGCAAATCAGTATGTGGAGGAAGTAAAATATCAACACTAGTAGTGTTATCAGCACTAGAAACATCAACACTAATGTTTCCATCGGACAGAAAACCAGTTGAAAGATCTAAATTATTCACATTATCAACACAAGTTGAACCAGCAGAAAACACAGTAGTAGAAGAGTCTCTCTGAACAGGAATAGTAGGACCAAGAAATGGGAGAAGAGAAGCATACCTGTTAGCCGAAGTGTCAGAAGTAAGATTCTGAGAGGTGGGTTGCACATTCTGTGCAATAGAAGCAAAAGGGAAGCACTGTTCATAAAAAATACATGTCTAGAAGTATAACATTTTTTAGAGCCAAGATTATAACATAGAAAGCCTTTTTGATCATTAGCATAGCCAAAGAAAACACACTGAACAGATTTAAGGTAGAATTTATGCTTTATGTAGGGCCTCAAGCTAGAATAGCATAACCCTTAGAAGTTTATAATCAGGCAATTTATCAAATAATGTTTCAAAAGGTGATGCATTATGTAAAACAGTGTTAGGCATGCGATTAATTAAATAAATAGATGCAGCAAAGGTAAAGTTCCAGAAGGATGGGGGAAAGGAGGCATGGTGCATCATGCTGAGGAGTATAGGGGCAAGTCCGTTGATGTGCTATACCATTTTCATGGAGAAAGACTGAAATTGAAGGCTAGTGTACTCGCCACCCCCATCTGTGCGAAATGTTTTAATTTTAGTTGAGAACATGTTCTCAACAAGGGCTTTAAACCTTTGAAATACAGCAAACACATAATATTTTTTAGCTATTGGAAAGAACCAAGTGTACCTAGACATATCATCAATAAATATGACATAAAACTTATGTCTAAGTAAGGAAGAAACCGGGGAAGGCCCCCATACATCATTGTGAATAAGAGTTAAGGGAGATGAAGAAACATATTCAGATAGAGCAAAAGGAATTCTAGTCATCTTATTCTCAATACAACTAGTACATATAGATTTGTCAATAGTAGAGGAAGTACATGATAAATGTGCTTTATTTAAAATCTGTCTAATAATAGTGTGTGTGAGATATCCTAACCTAGAGTGCCAAAGCAAATCATAAGTTTTAGCACCAAGCAAAGCAACACTTGAGGTAGGTGAGCATGATGGAAAATGATAAAGACCATTGATACTAGGCCCTTTATGCAGTATTTGGCATGTAGTTTTGTCCTGAATCCAAAAGAAGGAAGCATCAAATATAAAAAAACAGTTATTATCAAGATAAAATCTGTGAACAAAAAGTAAATTGGATGATAAAGTAGCAACATAGAAAACTTTCTTTAATGGAAAAGAAGTGGAAGAAGTATGAATGTTACCAGAACCAGTGTGAGTAATTAGCAGGGTCTGCCCATTTCTAATGGAGATATTATTTTCTCCATGATATTCAAAAGTTGAGAACATGTTGTTAAGGTCGGGTGTAAGGTGAGAATTACAACCCGTATCAGTCTACCATACCTGAGATTTAGTGGGTTGAGAATGTTGAGACATTGTTGTTATGGCTGCTATATTGGGGGGTGGGTTTCTGCCTTGATAGGAGAACTTGCGTCTGTGGTAACAGTCAACAACACTATGCCCCATCTTTTGGCATATCTGACATTGGATTCTTCCATTGTGGGAATAACTTTGAGTATCTTGATTGTTGTTAGTACTGTTCTTGAATGACTGATTACCTTGTGAAGGGGGAGCTCCAAGAACTACCAGTAAAGATTGGGAATTCCAATTAGGATTTCTACCTCCTCGAGTTAAATTGAACCTATCACCACCTCTATTGCCTCTGTAGTTTCGTGAACCTTTACCTCAATTGGTACCACGATAAAAAAAAGATGCAAGTAGAGTTGTATTTGGAAAGACTGAATCTTGACGTTTTTGTTGAGTTTCTAAGAAATGTTCTTCAGACTTGAGAAGGACATGTACTTTTTCAAAAGAAATAGGTTCTGCCCGAGTTCTAATTGATATTCTTATGGTGTTATACTCAGTAGATAGACCATTAATCGTGTAAATAAGGATATCCTCATCAACAACATAAATAGAAACAACAACCAATTTATCCTTTACCTCTTTATCATTTGAATATAAGAGTTAATGCTTTCAAAAACCTTCTTTGTGATTGACTGCAAGTCTGATTTAAGTTGTAGTATGTTCGTCCTTGACATAGAGGAGAACCTGCGCTCGATTGAACCCATAGCTCCTTCGATGTTTTTCACCCAATGACATAGGATAAGACAATAGGTGAGAGGGTAACATTGATCAAGGTCATAAGAGCTTGATCTTGTGCCACCCACTGGTCAAAACTGGGATTTCTTTACTCAGAATCATCACTGTTCTAAATCATGGAGAAGGATAGCAATGCGATCTGTCTGCATAACCGTACACCATGTAGGCTTTCAGTATCGTTGAGATATGGTACTTCCATAACACGAAATTGTTTAAGTCTAATTTGATTGAAATCAGATTACAAATATTAGAGAGAAGAAAAATGGGGGAGTGAGAATGAGTTTTAGAAATAGAAGAGGAATTAAGGACGATAAAACTTTGAGTAAAGGTTGAAGAAGGAACAGTTTGGGAGTCAGTTTGAGAATTGGCTTGGGATCCAATTCCAGCAGTCGTGGTTTCAAGGGTTTCAAAAGAGAGATTTTCTGATTTTTTCATGGATCGTTAACGTGAGTCGAATTAGCTCTGATACCATGAAGAAAATCTTAGAGAGTATTACACAATAGAAGATAGTAGATAAAGGAGAAAGAAGATCAAGAAAGGAAGAAGCTCTTAGAAGAAAGATACATCTTTGACCACTCAAAACCTAGAAGAGTGAGAACTCAATCAATGTGTGAAGTCACATTTATTGTTATGGGGTCACGTGATCGCAATGAATTTTTTAAATATATTAATTTTTTTTAGATTTTGAGTCTTGGACCCCACTGAAACTTTTGAAATACAAACTCTTACTTTTTTTTTTATCATTTTTAATCTACTATTTTGTTTAATCGAACTCCTTCTTTTATTTTGAGAGAATTATTCACATGAATTTGACTTGAAGATAATCAGATTGTTTAAATTAGAAATGTCATTTATATTAATTAGTTGTATACTTTTTTGCACAAACTATATGCTAAAACAACGGTATCAGATAAAATTTCAAATAAAGCGTGTAATGTATGACTTGAAAAATATATAGTAAAAGAACCATTTTGTAAAAAAATTATCATATATCTAAAAAATATATCATAAAAATATAATATACCATAAAAAATGACCTAATTGAACTAAATTTATGACTTCACCCTTGTGTGCGAACTCATCTAGTCAACACTATACATACTTGGCCGCCTGATGATTCTCTTACTAAATGAGATGGCTTTATTATGTCAAAAATTACCTTCATTTTAGATAAAAACAAAAGTATATAGTTAATTTAAATTAATGATGACAATTGGTATACCCACTTTTCTTTTTAGTAATTTTTTCCTTAAAGGGTAAATATATTTCACGTAAAAAATATAGTATTGATAATATCTAGATAAAGTTTTCATTTTAAATATAATTTTGTCACATATTTTGAAAAACATCAAATGTAGCACTTTTAAAAAATATTTAATTAACCTAGTAAATTGATTAAAATTTAATAGTGTTTCTATTTAATTAGACAAAGAACATGGTAGAATAGAGTAGGAAGAGAGATAGTAGAGCTCAACGATTTTAGGTAAAATGATAAACTTTCATTAACGCTTTAGTTTGACTAATACACATATATAGAGAGATTATAAAAGTACACTAACTTAACAGATTTAACTAACTAACATAAATAATCAGGTACATGCAGTTAATACACGTAGAAATTACTCCATTTAGGTTAGCCATGTCAACTGTATTCTCTATCTGTATAATCCTTATCATTCCCCCTTAAGTGAAAGGGGGAGGAGACCACTTGAAGCTTGTTTTTAAGGTACTGAAAGTGTGCTAGAGCTACTGACTTAGTGAGAGTATGTGCAATTTGATCATGAGAAGGTACAAAGCAGACTTCAAGGGTCTCAACCAAGTTTTATCTCAAATGAAATGAAGTTCAATCTCGAGATGCTTGGTTCGAGCGTGTAGAACAGGGTTATAAGCAAGAGATATGACACTCATATTGTCGCACCATAAAATGGAAGCAAGAGGAAGAATAATGTGAAGTTTAGTGAGTAGTGATTAGATCTAAGATACCTCATTTGTGGCATTTGCTAATGCACGATATTCACTTTCAGTACTAGAACGAGCAACCACCTGTTGCTTTTTAGATGACCATGAAAGATGAGAATTACCCATAAGGCTTCTGTGGACCTGCGATCATCCAAGTTAGATGCCCTATCTGTATAGCCTTCTAAAAGAAGAGATTTTGTAGGCTATAGAGTAATACCATAATAGATTGTACCCTTTAAGTACCTTAGCAGTCGTTTGCAGGTTTTCCAGTGAGTAATTGTTGGTTGTTGACAAACTGACTTAGCTTATTTACCAGAAAGCTTATGTCAGGTCTTGTAAGAAGAAGATACTGTAAAGCTCCGACAAACGACTGAGCGAGTGTACACGTGGTTTCTGCCTTCATGACCAAATTTTTTATGTCTGAAGAGAAAATGAGTAATCTGGAACTAAGGTACGAGCCTCAGAGAAAAGGCGAGGACCTTATGACTTATGTCAGACAGTTCAAGGATAAGGCCCTCGAATGCCGTGAGAGAGTGGAAGAAAGAGACATCGGTAAAGATGTGCATATGTGGGATGCTTAATAGGAATAGAGCACATATGAAGAGCCTTGACATCACCACGTTCTCCTACCTCAACATGGTTGCTCAATGCACCAACACTTCAATGTCCAAGCTGAAAGCCATAGAGCAGGGTGAGCGCAGGGGGCGTACATGGAAACCAGCGAGGTACACACCCTAAGTGGCTATGGCGCAACCCTATGGGTGGGGCGCTAAAAGGAGCAGAAGCGAAAGGGATGCTCTATCGCCTTTCCCTGCCCCATGGATAAAGTAGAGGTGCTTTTGGACACTTGGGTAAAAGACAAGGTCGTAGGGAGACCTTGGGTGGACAAGTTGCCTACTAGAGAAAAAAGAGTACGCGCGGTACTGTAGCTTCCACAGGGACACCTCCCACGCAACGGAGGACTGCATGACTTTGAGGAAGATCTTTCATGATAAACCAAAGAAAGGGGAGATCATCACAAAGGATATGGAGGTTGTAGGGGACGAGCCATTCCCACAACATGCTAATGTAAATATGATCAGTATGGTGGGAGCACCCTCTTCATCATGGAGGGTCGTGACGGACGAAGAAGAAGAAGATGAAAGTAGGTATATGGACATATATGCCACCTTCATAGAATCACTATTGAGGATAAGAGTTTGCAAAAACTTTTTGACACACTAGAGCTAGAAAAGAGGCTTGGCGTCAAGTGACATAAACGTTGGTGAACGTCTCTGAAGAGAGCAAGGCCGGGGCGCAGTGCTATTTCTCCCAATCACCTTTTAGGAGAATAAGGAGAAATGAAGAGGGTTCCATCACCTTCAGCAAAACTGACCACATGGTGAAGAGAGTTGGGCACAATCGCCATTTCTACTTGGAAGCCCTGGTCAACGAAATGCAGGTCAGGAGGGCTGTCGTTGATAATTGGTCCGGAATCATTGTCATGTCACTCGCTACCTTTCATGCAGAGGCAGGTTAAGCAGTATATCATTATCAATGGCTTCTCATCATCGCCTGTAAGAATGTTGGGGTACGTCAACGTTGAGGTGCAAGTAGGGCCAATCCGCACCACAAACTGCCTTCATGTCATTGAGTCCGAGACAATCTACCATATCTAGCTGGGAAGGCCTTGGATACATTACCATAACTGTGTCCCTCCCATGTTGAACTAGTGCATCAAGTTCAGGTGAAAGGGAAAAGACATCACCATAGCTACCACGAGGCGTTGTTCGACGAGGCTAGTGCCCATTTGTTTGAGGCCACCCTGTTTGATGAGATTGCTGCCGCTGGTCCTAAGGAAGATCACGACCATTACCTTGCCAAAGTAGGAAGACATACATGGCAAGGCTAAAGTCACAGATGGTAGTGAAGTAGTCACTAGGGTGACACTGCCAAATGGAAATAGGGCGTACTGTTTATGATGGTGCGTGGGGTCAGGAAGACACCCCAATCCCATTGACGGTGTGACAAATGACATAATGTTAGATGAGGCATTTGTGGAGCAACAAGGGCTGATGAGTGGGACATACGTGATGAAATGCGAAGTGCCAGAGGAACCTCTGAAACCAGTACCACCACTATCACCAGATGAGTTAGAGGAAGTTTTCTTTAACGGGAGCCAGGGCGGAGACCCATCTTCCTTGCAAGAAGTTTGACTGAAGGTCATACACGGAGATGCCAAGGTTGGATCCCTCCTTGGTAACACATAAGTTGGGGGTTTCTATGGCGCGTAGTACCGTCAAGCAGCTGTCGTGACACTTCAGCCCTGAAGTAGAATTACAAATAAAAAGCCCCAAAGGGGATTTTCTTTTGAGACTTTTTTTTCACATATTTATATAATATTTACATTTTATTTAGTATTTGAATGTATCTATTAATATTATTCTTTCTATATTTTAAAGAATTTTTAATAATGGAATGTATGGTTTACTTGAAAATATAAATATTTTTGTTTGTGATTGAAAATATAAAATAATATATAGCTTCAAGAATAAATTTGAAAGAATTTTACAATCTAGTACTAACATGTACCACGTGTACAAGTAGTATAATTTTTTAACTGGTATAGTCAGTTAGCATATTTGTCTTCTTTACCAGGTCTACTATGTGACCTACTTGAGAAAGAAAGAAACCGATATCCTTTCGAATTAACTTCTTCTCAGAAAATGGTGAACTGGTCCCAAAAGCTTGAGTGAGAAGACCTTGTTAAGATCTTGGATTAAGGTGTGAACTTTCATGAGATGACATCCTGTGACAAGAATGTCATCAACATAAGCTAACAGAATTAGTGTACAAGCTCATTCTCTATAAACAAAAAGAGATGAATCTAAAATTGTATTCTTAAAGTCTCGTTTGAGTAAAGGGGATTGTAGCTGGTCATACCAAGCCCTTGGGGTTTTCTTGAGACCATATAAAGCTTTTCTAAGATGACAAACATGTGTAGAATGAGTGTTGCTGACATATCCTTCTGGCTATAGCATGAAAACAGATTCTTGGATGGAACCATTCAAAAAAGCATTGTTCACATCCAATTGGTGAACTTGCCATCCAAAAGAGTATAATTTGAACTGTAATGGGCCTACAGGGCTGAATGTCTCAGCATAGTCCAAGCCTGGTGTTTGATGAAACCCCTTAGCATCCAACCGTGCTTTGTACTTCTAGACACTTCCATCTGCATTATACTTCAACCTGAAATCCCATTTATTACCAACAAGGTTCATAGAAAGAGAATAAGTTACCAAATCCCAGGTGTGATTCCTAATAAGAGCGTGAAACTATGAATCCATATCACTTTTCCAGTTTGCATTAGATATAGCATGTTTAATTGAATTTGGCTCTAAGTTAGGTGTTAAACAAGCACTGTTGTATTTGGATGTAAGCAGAACGTTAGGCTTCAAAGATCTTGTCTTTGAGCGTGTAACCATTGAGTGTGTAGGTTTTGGCACAGGTAATTATGTATCTGAAGAAGTGTCAGAGGGAAAGAAAGGTACTTGAACTAGAGGAATTATATTAGTAACATAATGAGAAGAAGTAGAGTTAGATGAAATTGAGTTTTGAAGAGAATGATTCATACCTGAAGTAGGACCTTGCTCAGTAGAGACTTGAGGAATATCTTCTGAACCTATCGGTGTGATTGATGGTTGAATATCTTGAGAGAAGAGTGGAGTAAATTGAAAACTTTCACCTGATGTAGTAGATAAATGGCAGGATATTGGGGAGTTTGAGATTGATTTAGGTGGAAATCCTTTGGAGTATGGAAAGAAAAATTCATTAAAAACAATATTAACAGCAATGTATATGCATCGTGAAGGATGGCGATATAAGTAACCTTTATGGGAAGGAGAATAACCTATGAACACACACATCTCACTTCTAAACTGTAATTTGTGTCTATTGTAAGGTCTTACGTGTGGATAACAAGCACACCCAAAATACTTTAGAAATTTATAATGTGGTTACCTGTTATAAAGCATTTGAAAGGGTGAAGAATCTAAAAAAACATCAGTTGGTAACCTATTAATAAGATAAATAGAGGTATGGAATGCATGCCACTAAAAAGATAAAGGCAAAGAAGCTTGTGCAAGTAAAGTAAGACCACACTCAACAACATGTCTATGCTTTCTCACCACTCTCCCATTTTGATTATGAGTGTGAGGGCATGAGCATCTAAACTCTATTCCATGTGAATGAAGAAAAGTTTCAAAAACTATAAACTCCCTTCCCCAATTTGATTGTAAGACTTTCAGAGAGGTAGAAAATTGTTTTTTTTTGCGTAAATCTTGAATTGCAGAAAAATTTGGTAAGCTTCTGATTTGGACTTTAAGGGATAGATCCATGAATATCGACTGAAGTCATAAAAAAATAGTATATAAAACTTGGTATCCATCTTTAGAACAAATGGGGGCAGGTCACCACAAGTTAATGTGCACTAAGTCTAGAGGTTTTTTGGGATTAGAAGTAGATAAAGGATGATGTTTAACATGACTCTTTCCTCTAGGACAGTGTAGATATCATATTTTATCCGGTCTAATACATTAAATATACATACTTTATATTTTGGCTCATGTAATAGTCCAAGACTATATGTATAATTTGAAAACTAGTCCAATACTAAAATAAGAAAAGCGGTCCAAGGAATAAAAAGTAAAAAGTAAAAAAAAGGATTAAAAGTAAAAAAGGCAAACCCTAATTTTGCCTATAAATAGGGATGAGGTCTTCACTTGAGGGGGGTCTCTTTGGAGTAGAGAAAAGGAAGCCATTTTTTTAAAGTGAGAAAGAGAGGTATTGAAATGAGAAAGAGAGGTGATTTTAGAGAGAGGAAGAGGTTCTACACTTCTATTATTTTCATCTTCTTCCATTCTTTTTCTTAAGGTAGCTTAAATGTCTTGTACATTTGCTCATAATATATCTTGTTCATCTCTCTTCTTCATATTCATGTAGTTATCATCCATGATCATCCCCTTTGCTATGTGATTAGCAATGACTAATGAGGGAAGGAAGGAAAAATGGTAATTAGAAGATTAAGTAGTCAAAAAATAAAAAAATGGACATATTTATGTAAAAAACATCTATTGTTTTCCATCATTTTTCTTTCAATTTTTTATCATTTATTTAATATTATTATTATTATTATTACTATTATTACTATATCATAATATATTATATTATAAAAAAGTAAACAACATAGGAGATTTTCCACTGTTGCATTTGCAACATTTGCAACCTTTGTTGCAATGGCTTTTCCTTAATATTTTTTGTTTAAATTTCTTTCTCTTTCATTTATTACATAGTGTTATTTTTTACTTTATGCTTGCATGTATTATTTTTTTATGAATATTTTATATAATCTCAATATTTTATGTTTTCTATAATTTGACATCCTATAACTTTATCTCTATTCTTTTACTTCCCTTTTGTTGTAATTATTAACATTTATTTTCTTTACAATATTTATTTATTTAGCATTTTATATCGTCATGCTTATAATGTGATTCTTGCATTATTTCCTTATTATTAGAGTTAATGTTCAAGTATGTGTGGATTATATTTTTTTACAATTAGATTTAAATTTTGTTACTTCCATTATTTAATTTTCACTAAACAAAATCTGACGACGGACTTTGAGATTTTCGGAATACCAAACTTCTCGAACTACTGAGGTGAGGAGTCATTCTTGGGATACCGAGAATAACTCTGATAATGCTTTGATTTAAAAGGATATAAGAATACAAAAAATAATTTTTCAATGGTCTTTGAACCACCCATTAAAAGTAATTTATTTTGTTCATTTTTATGATACAAAATGCATCAAATGGGACATTAAAAAACGAATCCCTTTAACCTTTGCCTTAAAATAAAAAATTGGATAGCATTTGATTAAATTTGGTAACCATTTTATAATGGATGTTGTGGGGTGCTAATACCTTCCCCACACACAAACGACTCCCGAACCAACTTTGAGTTTTCGTAGACCAAAATTTTAATTTTAAAATTGGGTGACCAATCGCACCCTAAAATGATTGGTGGCAACTCCAAATTTATTTTTCCTTCAAAAATTGATTTTTTTAATCGCCACTCCGCGTCGCGCACGTTGCGACAACTTGGCGACTCCACTGGGGACAAACAATTGGTCTAACGATCTTTAGATAAATAGAGAGTCAAGCCAAAATTTCATCGTATGCTATCCTTTTTTATTGGTTCTTGGTTTGTTTATATGATTTATTGTTTTTTTCTAATTCGTGACTGTAGTTGTACATAAGTTTTTTTACGAAGTATATTTCTTTACATAATTTCTACTTTCGCACATATACACTAGCCCTATACTCGGGCTTTCCCTTTAGGATTAGCGAGAATGAGTAGTGGAATGCCTCCGTGGAACTACGATTCCCGTGCAGGCTCACGAAAGTTCTCACTCAGATTGACCATTTCGGGATATCGTTTGGGGGCCCCTGTTACTCTGTTCAGATAACAGTGTGGACAACCTGGGAGCCTTTAAGAGATTTTTAGAGCCCAACCACACATGTATTATGTTTTTAGAGCCCACCTCATGACCAACGTTAGATTTCTACTGAAATATGATATCATGATCAATTTTGTGCATGTATATATGTCTTGTGTCACTTAAACATGTCTTTTCTTCATTGTTTCACTTCTAACTTCATCTTTGTATTTTGCATACATGTATCATGCTGCGTAATAGGGATTGTAAAGAAGTATTCAATTCATTCATATTTTAGAGACCATGACTCCCACTTCGAGTGTGATAGAAGATCAAGTTACGGTAGCCCAATGGTCAGAGGAGTCGCAGAAACATAAAGGAGATTGTCTGAAAAAAGAAGATGTTGTTCTTTTACCATCAATCACTAAGATGGAGTTCTCACGCATTGACTTGGAGAGGTTGAAGAAGATATGTAAGGATTTTTCACCAGAGCTGAAAAGTTTGTTTGTCAGAAAATATGGTCACATAGGTTATCTGTTGTATATTGTAGTCAACGTTCCCGTCCTTGAAGCTTTAATGCATTTCTGGGACCCTCATCATAGATGTTTCACCTTCGGAATAATCGATCTTACTTCCACAATTGAAGAATATCAAGCACTACTGAATGCCCCGTTGCAAAATGCAGACAAAGTTTATAACTATGACAAAAAGCTCACATTGAAGAGAGCTTTGTCTAAGCTCTTGGGTACTGTCCATGCGTCTGAGATTGAGAAAATGTTGAAAATTAAAGGGGAAATGAGTGTGTGCCGTTGGATTACCTCCTAGATCTCACCCAAAATTTCTTGAAGGAGGATAAAGGCATGACTCTTTATGCTCTGTGTATTTATGGCACCATGTTATTTCCAAAGATACAAGGTTATATGGATGATAAAGTGATAAAAATGTTCCTTCAAGTCGAACATGGTGTTAACCCTGTTATCTCAATTCTTGCTAAGACTATCCGTTCTTTGAATCACATCTGAGTGTCAGGAAAAAGGAAAGTTCATCGGCTCTTCAACTCTTTTGTGTATTTGGATTCTCAGCCATCTAAGATGTCCGCTAGATTTCAAATGTCCTCAAGTTAAGTTCTCAAGTTCATGGATGAAGACGAGGATCCCTATTACAGAATTTGGAATGGCCAAATGGAATCCGCAGTTTCCTACAAAAGGGGCTTGGTTCTCATACCTATCTAATTTGAAAGATGAGGATGTTATTTGGAAAGCCCATTGGATGCCGTTAACACCAATGATCTACAGATGTGGTGATTTTCAATGGGTTCCGCTCCCGGGACCATGGCGTTGTACTAGTTATGCTCCACTAATGGCACTCCATCAATTAGACATGAGACAGTTTGTCCCCACTACGCATGCATTGAAGGATATTGAAGTTAGTTATGATTCTCAAGAAATTGAACAAAAACTGCAGCAGCTGATCGGAGCTTGGAAAATAACAAGAAGGATGTGAAATGAGAAGAATCGCATGAACTGCACAAAGGAGTATGAAGCATGGCTTGAGAGTAGAAACAAAGTAATTATTGCCTTACCAGTTGAGGATGTACCATTAGCCAAATCATTGGAAGTTCATCAAAAGATTGCTAAAAAGGAGGAGTTATATGAGTTATATGAGGAGCGGCAAAAATTTCTAGCCTTCTTGGAAGAAAATAGACGACTAGCAGTCGAGGCGAATTTTTCTGAGAAACACAGAATCGAAGCTGAAGAACGACTGAAAAAGTTAAGAAATAAGGTTGAGGATGGGGCATATCTGAAGAGAAAAAACTCAGAGTTGGGAACTGGAACTCGCCAATTAAGCAACAAAATTAGAAAGATGACGGAAGACAATGGGAACTTGCAAGGGATAATCTACAAACAAGAAGATCAAATCGTGAAGTTAGAGAGGAAAAATAAACTGGTACGAGAAATTCTAGAATGGGTGAAGGGAAATGTTGATAAGAAAAATGCGTACATCGTCGAGTTAGAAGAGCAATATGACGCACTACGATGAATCGTTGATAGTTTGCAAGTTGATTTAGAGAATCAGAAAGTTAAGAAGACTGAGTCAACAAATGATTCTGAAGAATTATTGAAAGTCATCGCAAGCCTTGAGCACCAAGTTAGAGCTTATCAGAACGTGGAAGAGAAGTTGGCAAGAAACAATGATGCTAATGTCGATATACTGAGATATGATTATCAATTGCTACAACAAGAGTACAACTCGATTCGACAACGATCTGGGCAGGCTGTGGAATCGCTTAAAGGCATGGCTGTGAGAGCGGTAAATTTGACGGAACAAGCTTCATTTTTGAAGAGAAATGTCTTGCCCATCCATCCTAATGGGGAGAACTTGTCTAAGTTTTTGGAATAAGTCAATCGGGATTTGGGTCATTTTGGTCGTTTTGTATGAACTCATATTATGAATTAATGTAATTGACTTTTACATATTCAAATGTAGTGGATGACTCTACTAATTGAATGAAATTGATCACTTTAGAACTTTCACTTTGCGTAGTATCATTTCTCATGCATAAATTTACTCTCATTATTTCTTCTTTTTATTAGCAAAAAATCTACATCTCATTGCTTTATTTTTATTTATTTTAAAATTATTTTCCAAAGATAGCCCGATAACTTTGACATCCCTATCGAACTCGAGCTCAAGTTACGGTCATGGACGAGCAAGAAAGAGAGCAATCGCGAGAGAAAATGAAGGAAGAGATTAGTGAGCTAAAAGAGCAAATGGCTAAAGTACTCGAACTCCTCGCTGCAAGTAAGGGAATGACCTGTTTGGAAAATCCAAAAGGGGCTCAATAATCACAAAATCAATTACCATACGATACTCCATTTTACCCTCCTGGGTTCACTCCAACCTATCAACGTCATCAGGTTGACTAGTTTCAGCATGCTTCACCACCAATAAATATCCAGCATCATCCATTTCCAAATGTCCAGGAAACAATGCAGACAGGAAAAACTGGGTACAACCCATCCGCAATGGCATGTGATCATAACCAAGCTTTCACTCCACAAGGCGAACTCATTAATTAGCCAATCATCATAACCGATGTTGATGACCCAAAGATGCAGAAGCCTATTACCAAGCCAAGTGACGATCCACGATCGAAAGAAAAATTGGACTTTCTAGAGGAGAGATTACGTGCTATTGAAGGATCTGATATATACGGTACCATTGATGCCACCCAATTATGTTTGGTACCTGATGTGAATATCTCACATAAATTCAAACTACCTGAGTTTGAAAAATATGATGGTAGTACGTGCCCCAGAAGTCACCTTATTATGTACTGCAGAAAAATGGCCGCTTGTGAAAATGATGATAAGCTGCTGATTCATTTCTTTCAAGATAGCTTGATGGGAGCCGCATCTCATTGGTATATCCAATTGGATAACCAACATATTCAGAGGTGGAAAGATCTAGTAGATGTTTTTTTTAAGACAATATAAGTACAATATAGACATAGCCCCTGATCGTTTGGACTTACAAAGGATGGAGAAAATGCCCACATAATGCTTTAAAGAATATGCACAAAGGTGGATGGAATTAGCTGCTCAGGTACACCACTATTGTCAGACAAGGAGATGGATGGAATGTTTATTAACAACTTGAGACCTCCATTCTATGACAGAATGATTGGGAACGCTTCAAATAACTTCTCTGACATCATAGTGATCGGTGAAATGATTGAGTACGGGATAAAGAATGGAAGAATTTTAGAAATCGTATCAGATACATCATCAGTAAAAAAAGGGCTTCCATTGAAGTGAAAAGAAGAGGATGTGCCGATGATCAATTCCAGGCACCCATCACAAGCTGTGAACCCGAGATAAGGATTTCCAAAGTATAGTGAGGGGTCCAAATCTGTGACATCATATGTGGCAAATACCGTACAAATTCCGTACAATTATCACTCTCAACAATCAGCATTTCAAAACAATCCGAGACCGGGTTTCAGACCATCGACTCACCAGTAAAATGTTGGTCAGGCTGATCAACCTCTAAGAAGAAATAGAAATAATCAATGTTTTATCCAATATGATCTAATCCCCATGTTATATACAAAACTCTTACCTCTATTGATACAGAATAATCAATTGGTGCCAATTCCTTATGAACCTCTACAACCACCATACCCAAGGTGGTATGATCCGACTGCTCGCTATGATTATCATGCTGGGGCAGTGGGACATTCGACTAAGAATTGCACGACATTAAAAGATAGAGTACAGGCACTGATCAAGGCTGGATAGTTGAATTTCAAAAAGGTTAATGGGAATCTAGATATCAATTCCAACCCTTTACCAAATCATGAGAATCCTACCGTAAATGCAATTGAGGAATATTTTTCATATGGAAAGAGGGACGTGGAAGATGTGAGCACGTCAATGAAAACACTTTTCCATCTTCTTTCTAGGACAGAGTACACCTACCCAACACGCTCAGAGGATGAGGGCGTTTCTAGGAAGCATATGCATGACTTCGATTGTTTGTTTCATAAGAATATGACAGGCATACAATTGAAGAATGTCCTGATTTTAAAATGGAAGTGTAAAAGTTGTTGGATGGAAAGATACTTACAATAAGTCACAAATGAGAAGTGGAATACCAAGAAGATGACTCTTTAGTCCTCATGATAACTAAAGAATCATCTGAAGTTAATGTTAAAATGTCGTCCTATATCCCAAAACCTCTAACAATACATTACGAGGAAAAGTCAACACCACTACGTCTTATGCTCCGATGCCTATCACCATTCAAATACCGGGTGCGTTTGCTTACAAAGATTCAATAGCAGTACCATGGACGTACAAATATGAGGTCATTACAAGCGGTAACGATAAAACTCAAGAGCTAAATCCGTCTGTCCTCAATTTTCCTATAACTAATATTTTGGGAGTATGTGGGATGACGAGGAGTGGTAGATGCTACACGCCAGAAGTTTTGAAAATGGATAAAAGCGATGTGCTTGAAAGGCAAAGGAAAGGGAAGGCCAAAGAAGGTGACAATGGTCATGAATTCCAAGGAGAAATGCATGGCAGCCAAGTGATAGACCCAGATATAATAAGAGGTACGGAGAAAGAAAGAGCAGTGTTTGAAGAAGAAGCATGTGAATTTTTGAAGATCATCAAGCAACGCGAGTATAAGGTGATAGAACAACTTAATCGCTCACTTGCTCGTATATCTTTAGTGTCACTCTTTCTGAATTCTGAACCACATCGCCAAGCATTATTGAAGGTTTTGAATCAAGCATATGTCTGTCATGACATTACGGTGGAGAAGTTGAGTGAAATTGTGGGAAATATTACCTCACCAAATTTTATCAGTTTCACAGATGATGAAATCCCGGCCGATGGTACTGGGCACACCAGAGCTCTACATATATCCACAAAATGTAGGGATTATGTTGTTGCAAAAGTATTGATTGATAACGGCTCATCTCTAAATGTAATGCCAAGGTCCACACTAGCAAAGCTCCCTGTGGACGCGACACATATACGGCCGAGCATGATGATAGTAAGAGCATTCGATGGTACCCGAAGAGAAGTAATCAGAGACATAGAGATACCTATTTGAATCGGACCATGCATATTCAATATTGTTTTCCAAGTGATGGACATAAATTCAGCATACAGTTTCCTTTTGGATCGACCATGGATTCACTATGCTGGGGCGGTACCGTCTTCCTTACATCAGAAGCTGAAATTCATAATGGATCATAAACTCATTTGTATATATGGGGAAAAAGATTTATTGGTATCCAAGTCCGCCACCATGCCATATGTCGAGGCGGTATAGGAAGCATTGGAGTGCTCATTTTGATTCACTCTACTAGTAGGAAACCCTCTCCAACACCAAACCCATCAAAAGCATCTCAGATGGTTGCAAAGTTGATGATAAAAGGGGGATACCAGCCAGGTAAGGGCCTCGAGAGTGAGCATCGAGGCATAAATAAGTTAATCGACTGGGACAAGAATGAGCAAATGTTTGGACTTGGATATAGATTGAACAAGGTTGATAGAGGGAGAGTGGAAGCTCAAAAGAAAGAAAAGAGGATTGCTAGGCTTGAAAATAAGGAATTCGATGTGGAAATGGCAATCATACCCCATATTTCTAAATCCTTTAGAAGTGGGGGAATTTCATTCGAAGAACCGGTTATAGTAGAACAGTACAACCTTGAAGATGATATCGCCGAGCTTTAAATATCCACAATCTTGGAAAAATCATCAAGTGCAAGTACAAAGGACTTGGTTTCTCGATACAATTCAGATCATGAGCTTAACAATTGGGACGTCACCGAGCTACCAGTGCTTCTTGGAAATTTTTAAGAGTAATAATGCCAAAATTCTAATAATTTTGCCCAAGGTCTTAGGAATTTCGTTGTTATAGGCCTACATTTTCATTTGTTTCATGTCATCTTTTTGAATTAAAGTCTCAAAACTTGTTTCGTTTCCTTCTGTTAATGATAAATACAATTTCAGTTCTTTTTGTTCTTCCTTTCATGTCTATTTTTTCCCATATCTAAATGATGTTTATACTCATGCATTGTTTATTTTCTTTTCTCACCTTCCTTTCATCCAATAATCTGGTTCAGGTTTGAGAACGAGGATTTTGAAATCAAGAGCATAAGCAATAACTTTGACAATCTCATTCTTAGCGTAGAGTCAGATGAAAGTGACGAGAATAATTTCAAACCATTTCCAGAAATGTTAAGAATGGTAGAGGAGGATGAAAAAATAACTCAACCATATCAAGAGTTAACGGAAGTGATAAATTTGGGATTAGAGGGAGAGACGAAAGAGGTCCAAATCGGCACTTCTATGACAAGCCAAAGTCGTCGAGAATTAATTGGCTTACTCAAAGAGTATATTAACGTCTTTGCATGGTCTTACCAAGATATTCCAGGTCTAGACACTGATATCGTGGTTCATCATTTGCCACTTATGCCCGAAAGTAAACCAGTGCGACAAAAGTTAAGGAAAATGAAACCAGACATGCTGGTACAGATCAAAGAAGAAGTTAAAAAGCAAGTAGATGCGGGTTTTCTAGAAGTAGCAAAATACTCTAAATGGGTTGCTAACATAGTCCCATCTCTGAAGAAAAATGGGAAAGTAAGGGTGTGCGTCGATTATAGAGACTGAAATCAGGCAAGCCCAAGGATAATTTTCCATTGCCCCATATCGATGTCTTAGTAGATAACACTACAGGACATTCAACCTTCTCTTTCATGGATGGTTTTTCGGGGTATAACCAAATCAAAATAGCTCCTGAAGACCGTGAAAAGATGACTTTTATAAGTTTGTGGGGTACATTTTGTTACAAGGTTATGCCATTTGGTCTGAAGAATGGAGGGGCAACTTACCAATGGTAACACTGTTTCATGATATGATGCATAAAGAAATTGAAGTGTACGTTGATGATTTGTTTGCGAAATCTCGTCAAGGGAAAGATTATACAGTCACTCTGCGAAAACTATTTAGACGGTTGAGAAAGTTTCAGTTAAAGCTTAACCCGACAAAATGTACATTCGCAATGTCTTCAGAGAAACTACTTGGTTTTGTCGTGAGCAAGGAAGGAATAAAATTTGACCCTGACAAGGTTTGAGCTATCATTGATATACCGCCACCTCAAACTCAAAAGGAAGTTAAATGTTTCTTAGGTAGATTAAATTACATAGCCCGTTTCATCTCACAACTAACTGCAACTTATGAACCTAACTTTAATCTTCTCCGTAAAAGTGATATAGAAGGATGAAATGATGATTGTCAAATTGCTTTTGAGAAGATCAAGCAATACTTGCAAAATACGTCTATACTTGTTCCTCTAACTCCAGAGCGTCCACTCATTTTGTATCTTACAGTAACAGAAAAATCCATGGGTTGCATACTTGGTCAGCATGACGCTTCTGGAAGGAAAGAACAAGCAATATACTATTTAAGCAAAATGTTCACAAATTATGAGGCTAATTATTCGATGTCGGAGAAAACGTGTTGTGCATTGGCCTAGGTTGCTCATCGGCTTAGACAATACATGTTATACCACACCACTTGGTTAATTTTAAAGATGAACCCTATCAAGTATATCTTTGAAAAGCCGTCACTTTCTGGACGGATTGCTAAATGGCAAATATTACTCACAGAATATGATATTGTCTATGTCACGACGAAGTCAATAAAAGAAAGTTTACTTGCTAATTATCTGACAGATCAACCAATGCAAGATTGTGAGATTATGATGTTTGATTTCCCTGATGAGAGTGTTTCAGTCATATTCAAAAATGAAGAAGATTCTGCAGACCCAAAATTGTAGACAATGTTATTTGATGGTGCATCTAATGATGTAGGGCATGGAATTGGGGCAATCCTCATATCACCTGAGGGGAATTTTTTTCCATTCACGACAAAACTATGCTTCGACTGTACAAATAATGTGGCAGAATATGAGGCATGTTCCATGGAAATTCAAGCAGCTTGTGATATGAAGATAAAGAAGTTTCGAGTGTACGAAGATTCGCTATTGGTGATACGACAACTAAACGGAGAATGGGAAGCTAGAGACTCTAAGCTAATACCTTATAAAAAACATGTCACTAAGTTAAGTCGAACTTTTGAAGTGATCTTATTTGACCATATACCCAGAGAGGATAATCAAATTGCAGATGCACTGGCAGCTCTAGCATCCATGTTCACCGCAGACTTTAGGAAGAAGTGTAACCCATAAAAATTGAGAAGCGAGATTTTCCTGCTCACTGTATGAATATTGAAGAAGAGCCAGACACAAGACCATGGTATTACGACATCAAACAGTATATAAAGAACGAAGAATATTCATCCAAAACTTCTGAGAATGATAAACGCACTATTAGAAGATTGTCCATGAGTTTCTTCTTGAATGGTGAAATACTCTACAAAAGAAACCATGATATGATGCTCTTAAGATGTGTTGATGGAAGGGAAGCAAATCAAATCATAGAGGAAGTTCATGAAGGATTTTGTGGAGTTCATGCTAATAGATATATGATGGCCAAACAAATCTTGAGAGCATGATATAATTGGTTAACTCTAGAATCTGACTGCATCAAGTACGCCAAGAAATGTCATAAATGTCAAATTTATACGGATAAAATTCACGTACCCGCATCCCCTTTACATGTAATGGCCGCGCCTGGGTCATTTTCTCTGTGGGGCATAGACGTCATTGGTCCAATCACACCCAAAACCTCTAACGGGCATCGTTTCATTTTGGTCTCTATAGATTATTTTACCAAATGGGTGGAAGCAAGTTCATACTCGAGTGTAACCCAAAGTGCGGTTGTTAAGTTTATTAAAAAAGAGATAATTTGTCGATATGGTCTACCTGGAAGGATCATCACAAAGTTAATTCTGATACAATCAAGAAGTACTTCGTTTGACCGCTCTAAGTATGGGAAAAGTGAAGTTAGGCAAAAAAAATGTTTAAAAAAAAGCTGTTTCGAATACTGGAGAAATCATTCCTCCATTTTTTTCCCAAATCATCGTTTGTAAACATTATTCATTATCAATGAAGAGCCTTTTTTTTTCTTTCTCAGTTGACAAATACATATACTTCATCTTATCCTTATTTCCATTATTTCTTATTCCTCTCAATTCTAAGATATCATTAATTACTCTTGAAATAACTTAGAAGCATAAACTTGGTTAGGTGAAAGTTAATTAAAAAAGAAAAAAGAAAGGAATAGGAACTAAGAAAGGTTGTCTGAGTACGAGGGAGAATCTAAAAAGTAATCACGAGAAAGTTGGTATGCACATAACGAAGGCTAAAACATGATTGGAGGATTGCAATTAAAATACAGAAGAGAAGCAGATAAATTATTCACCACTGACATGAAGCCAAATACTGGGGCATAAACTAATAAATAAGGATGTATCATTTTCCTAAAAGTATGCTCGATACTTCATTGCGAGTCCATGATCTTAAGCCAAGTGATTGTTCTAAAGGGTGTTGGATATGACTAAAAAATCATCATATAATTTTTTTATAAAGGTTCAAAATCATGCATAGCATGCATGCATTCAAAATCACTACTTTACATTTATGTTCAAGAATTACATTGCATAGACATGCACCACATTAGTTGTTCTGACAAATTCAGGTGCATGACTTAATGATATTCTTTCGACATTCACACATGATTTTCCAACATTTAAAGCATGCATTATTCTAGCTTTTGTTGTCATATGAGACTTGCATAAGCCAACGTCAACATCGATTAATATGGTTAAATCGAACCCGAATTGAGTCGAGGTCGAACCTGTATCTATTCAGGTCTGTTTTTCTTTCAAATATCTTCGGTTAAATCAAACCCGACTTTTTCGAGGTTGAAGCCCGGTGTCGGCACTTGGTCCATTTCTGTTTCAAATATCTACGGTTAAATCGAACTCGCACTAAGTCAAGGTCGAAGCCTGCATCCATCCAGGTCCATTTTTCTTTCAACTATCTCCGGTTGAATCGAACCCGACTTGGTCACGGTCAAAACCTGATGTCAGCGCCTGATCTGTTTCAATTAATATGGTTAAATCGAACCCGAATTGAGTAGAGGTCGAAGCCTGGTGTCAGCGCCATGTCCATTTCCTTTTTAATTAATGTGGTTAAATCGAACCTGAATTGAGTCGAGGTCGAAGCCTGTGTCTATCCAGGTCCATTTTCCTTTCAAATATCTTCAATTAAATCGAACCCGACTTGGTCGCGGTCGAATCCCGGTGTCAGCACCGGGTCCATTTCAATATGTACGGTTAAATCGAACCCGCACTGAGTCAAGGTCGAAGCCTGCATCCATCCAGGTCCGTTTACTTTCAAATATCTCAGTTAAATCGAACTCGCATTGAGTGAGGTCGAAGCCTGTGTCTATCCAGGTCCATTTCGCTCCCATTCCATCTCACAGAGCCTTATTTAGTCGAGGTTTCTATTCCCTATTTCATATATCATTTTCTTCAACCGATCAAAATACTTATCATTTTCTTCAACCGATCAAAATACTCATCGTTTTCTTCTACCGATCAAAATACTTATCTACACCTTTGTACACCTTCTGAGATCAAAAGCGTGCTCAAAGGGGGGCAGCTGTAGATATCGTATTTTATCCGGTCTAATACATTAAATATACATACTTTGTATTTTTGGCTCATATAATAGTACAAGACTATATGTATAATTTGAAAACTAGTCCAATACAAAAATAAGAAAAGCGGTCCAAGGACTAAAAAGTAAAAAGTGAAAGAAGGACTAAAAGTAAAAAAGGCAAACCCTAATTTTACCTATAAATAGAGATGAGATCTTCACTTGAGGGGGGTCTCTTTGGAGTGGAGAAAAGGAAGCCATTTTTTTTAGAGTGAGAAAGAGAGGGATTGGAGTGGAGAAAGAGAGGTGGTTTTAGAGAGATGAAGAGGTTCTACACTTCTATTATTTTCATCTTCTTCCATTCTTTTTCTTAAGGTAGCTTAAATGTCTTGTACATTTGCTCATAATATATCTTGTTCATCTCTCTTCTTCATATTCATGTAGTTGATATCTTTTGTATCTTTTTTCCATACATAAGTTGATTGTTCATTCTTTATCATTTATCATACTTTAAATCTTAACCCTTTAATTTCATGCATTGATGATTTCTTTACAAGTTGGATAATGAGATGTATTTGTCTCAACTCAATTAATGAGGATGATGATAATTTTGAGGGGTGGAAAAATTAACTCAATGTGAATGAACCCTTTAATGGGTTGAAAGTGTACACTTGATGCAAAGATCCCCTAAGATAATTTCTCACACATAACAATGCATAAAATAGAGAATAAAACCTCTCTACAAGATTATGCAAATATCTAAGTTTTGAAATTTTCAATTTTCCTACAAGTCTTTTCTTTTTAAAAAATTATGTTCATCATTTTTGTGACACTTGTTTGAACTAATTATCATCCATGATCATCCCCTTTCTATTTGATTAGCAATGACTAATGAGAGAAGGAAAGAAAAATGATAACTAGAAGACTAAGTAGTCAAAAAAATAAAAAATGGACATATTTTTTAAATTCTATTGTTTTTCATCATCTTTCTTTCAATTTTTTTATCATTTATTTATTTATTTATTTAATAATAATAATATTATTATTATTACTATATCATAATATCTTATATTATAACTAAGTAAACAACAGAGGAGATTTTCCTCTGTTGCCATGTTTTGCAACAGAGGAAGCTTTCCTCTGTTGCACACAGTTGCAACAAAGGAAAGTCTTCCTCTGTTGCAGTTGGAAAGCCCATGGTACTACCGTGGCTTTCCTTAATTTTTTTTGTTTAAATTTATTTTTCTTTCATTTATTACATAATGTTATTTTTTACTTTATGCTTGCATGGATTATTTTTTTATGCATGTTTTATATAATCAATATTTTATATTTTCTATAATTTGATATCCTATAACTTTATCTCTATTCTTTTACTTACTTTTTATTGTAATTATTAACATTTATTTTCTTTACAATATTTATTTATTTAAAATTTTTATATCGTCATGCTTATAATGTGATTCTTACATTATTTCCTTATTATTAGAGTTAATGTTCATGTATGTCTGGATTATTTTTTTACAATTAGATTTAATTTTGTTACTTCCATTATTTAATTTTCACTAAACAAAATCCAACGACGGACTTTGAGATTTTCGGGATACCAAACTTTTTGAACTACTGAGGTGAGGAGTCATTCTTCGGATACCGAGAATAACTCTCATAATGCTTTGATTTAAAAGGATATAAGAATACACAAAATAACTTTTCAATGGTCTTTGAACCACCCATTAAAAATAATTTATTTTGTTCATTTTTATGATACAAAATGCATCAAATGAGACATTAAAAAATGAATCCTTTTAATCTTTGCCTTAAAATAAAAAATTGGATAGCATTTGATTAGGTAACCATTTTATAATGGGTGTTGTGGGGGTGCAAATACCTTCCCCACACACAAATGACTCCCGAACCAACATTGAGTTTTCATAGACCAAAATTTTCATATTAAAATTGGGTGACTAATCACACCCTAAAATGATCGGTGATGACTCCAAATTTCTTTTTCCTTCAAAAAATGATTTTTTTAATCGCCGCTCCGCGTCGCACGCACGTTGCGACAGACAGGTTTCATAGAAAGCATGACTTTGGTTAGATGTTTTAATGTTGCACATTTTAAGGATTTAAGATACTCTCTTTGAAGAAGGATGGCCAAGCTTCTTGTGCCAAAGATCAAACAAATTACTATAATTAGCATGCATATTCCTTATGTTTATCATATAACAATATGAAAAATGATTGGAAACGATAAGAGGTGTGATTTTATTAGCAAACATTCTTTTACAAAGGAACAAAAGCAATTGGTGCACATATGTCATTTACATCAGAAGCTAAAGATGCAATATTATAGTGTAAAGAAAGAAAAGTAGTAATCAATACTATCTATCACAACTGAGTCATTACTATGACCTTCTAAACTAGAGAACTTATTTGACAAAGGAATATAAGAAACAAAAGACTTGGAGTGGTTGGGAGTATTTGGAAGATTGGCTTGATCAGTGACAAATTGACAGGTTAAGGCAACTGTTCTCTTCTATCCAGGCACCAACAATTCATAGAGGCCTTTCTTAAGTCTCCCTTTGAGAAGAACCTACTTCGTGGTCTCATCCTTAATGAGACAGAAGTTAGAATGTAACTCAATGTAAATTGGATTATCTTTACTTAATTGAGATATACTAATGAGGTTCTTTTTAATACCAGGTACTCTAAGCATTGATTTTAGTTTGAGAATAAGGGCACTTTTGGAACAGGGAGAAAAGAAGAACATATGTGTGTGATGTGTAACATCGTACCATCACCAACCATCAATTTTTCTTTTACATTGTAGTCGTGTGCAAGATGGAGATTGCTTAGATCAACTGTCACATGATTTATTGTTGCACTATCCATGTACCGGCCTTGATCATTGATAGTATCAGATGAAGCTATCATGGT
Organism: Datisca glomerata; assembly: GCA_003255025.1. Lineage (NCBI taxonomy): Eukaryota > Viridiplantae > Streptophyta > Magnoliopsida > Cucurbitales > Datiscaceae > Datisca > Datisca glomerata. The sequence goes on along the minus strand of QANY01011905.1, from coordinate 156,316 downwards.
TGTGGGATTAAAGTTGTTATTTGGTGCTAGAGAAGATGAACTATGTGCCTGAAAGGCTCTACCAAACCTGTAGTAACAAGTTAGAGCATCATGACCACTCCTACCACAGACTTTACACATGAGTCTGTTAGAGTTTCTTCCACATCTCCCTCTTCTTCAAGGGTTTGAGTTTCCTCTAAAATTTTGTTGATTGTTCTGTGACTAGTTTCTTCCTCTTCCATATTCATTATTTTGACCATTTTGTGGCCAATTATTGTTATTTCTTCTTCTCATTGTACTGCCAGCATATTTGGCAGACATTGAATTCCTAACATTCATCTCAATCTCAGTGTTCATCCTTTCAATTATGAACTCATGACTCATTAAAAGTGCTTGAACTTCTTCAATTGTCAAATCCTCAGCTCGAGAAAGTACATTTACAGCTACCGAGTCAAATTCAACTCTTAATCCATTCAAGATATGAAGTAGCAATTCTTGCTCATTAATTGGATTACCTGTAGCAGCTAGGCCATTAACTAATGTTCTCATTTTATGTATATATAAAGTATCATATATACATATACATGTAAATACAAATATTATATATATTATATATTATATATGTATATATAATATATGTTATATATACATATATATGAAAAAATAAAATTTTATATATATAATGAGAGTGAGACAAAGTGAGAGAGATACCGAGACAGAGAGGGAGAGGGAGAGAGATAAATGGTAAAGATATTGAGGGAGAGATAAATCTAGATTTTCATTTATATATTGAGGGGGTGAGAATGGTAAAGATATTGATGGAAAGAGAATGGTACTTGTTTAGATATGTATGATCTCCGGAGAGAGAGAGAGAATTAAAAGGGTATATTACTAACTAATTGACAATGATTATACAGATAGAGGATACATTTGACATGGCTAACCTACGTGGAATAATTACTACGTGTATTAACTGCATATAACTGATTAGTTAGGTTAGGTAGTTAAATAATTTAAGTTAGTTTGCTTCTGTAATCACTCTATACATATGCGCATTAGTCAAACTAAAAGGGTTAATGAAAGTTTATCATTTTACCTAAAATCGTCGAGCTCCACTATCTATCTTCCTACTCTGTTCTACCCTATTCTCTGTGTTGGTATAAGAGCTTTAGGTTACTGCAGTGGCAGCTGACTCAAACGTAAGCTCAGAGAAAAGTTCAGCTAGTACAGGTGCTGAAACTTCATCTTTAAAAACTTTGAACTCAACACTGAAATCCTCCCTCTTGATTAAACTTGATAGATATAACTTCATGTTATGGAAGTTGTAAGTTGTACCTGCTGTTATTGGCCATGATATGGACAAATTCCTGTTTGGAAATGGTGAAAAACTTCAGCAAAAACTAGCTGATGGTAAGGAAAATCAGAAATATATTAGCTGGATCAGAAATGATTAGTTGTTGCTAAGCTGACTTAGATTTTCTACGACCGAGCGTGTACTAGGTATTGTCTTACAATATACTCACTCCAAGGAACTCTGCAAGCTCTTGAAAGGTGCTACTCAAACCAATCAAAAGCAAGGATCCTACAACTAAGGAACAACTGCAGACCATGAAGAAAGGGAGTCTATCAATCGCAGATTACTGTGATAAAATGAGAACAATAGCTGATGGTCTAGCTTCTCCAGTTAATCTAATTAATGAGCAAGAATTGCTCCTTCATATTTTGAATGGATTAGGAGTTGAATTTGACTCAGCAGTGTAAATGTAATTTCTCAAGCTGAGGATTTGACAATTGAAGAGGTTCAAACACTTCTAAAGAGTCATGGGTGCAAAATTGAAAGGATGAACATTGAGATTGAGATGGATGTCGGGAATTCAGTGTGTGTCAACTATGCTGACACTATGATGGGAAGAAGAAATGGCAATAATTGGCCACAAAATGGCCAGGCGAATGGAAATGGATGAGGAAGAAACTGGTCACAGAACAATCAACAAAATTTTCAAGGAAACTCAAACCCTGGAAGAAGAGGGAGAGGTGGGTCCATAAACATTGGTTATTTTTTATGATTATGAAACTAGTTGTCTAGTTTTGTATTAAGTTTCTAAAACCTTGTTAGTCCTATATAAAGCCTAAAAAATACTTCTACAAGGGACATACCCCAAGTATACAACAATCACTATAGTGCAGGAGCTCAAACCTAGATTAATAATTAATACAAACAACACTATCTTGCAAACAAAGGAGCCAGACTCGACAAATAAGAACACTGAAAGGTAACACCAGATCAAAGATACAAAACATGAACTAAACTCTGGAAGGACCGTGCCAAACAAACCAAAGCATGAAAGAACAATGACTAGACAGAATATAACACAAACACCATAACCATAACAACCTACGCATAACCATAGTGATTACCTCAAAATGCGACACCAAGATGCACAACTGCAAACAACCAGAAACCCAACACAACAAACCAGAGGTCGGGCACCAAAAATCCAAGAACAAAGCAACGACTGAGAATCACACATCGACAAAAAACATACGACCTCGCAAGAATCACCCTTGACGTTGGTTGAATCCTGGGAGGTTCATCCATGCCAGGTATAGCACATGCAAGAACCTGGACATTTTGAACCAAGCCCAAACTCGAGAGACACTAGTCAGAACAGAAGCAAAGCAACGACGAGGAGCAACGTGAACTCACATGCCCTACGAGATACAAGACGAGAGGGGAGGGCACAAATAATGATATGATAAATAGAATAACATTTGGTTGGGAGTCTAAGTTTCTCGTGACCTTATTGGTTTACTGACATAAATTATGTTGTTCAAGAACAATAGGTATGTAATGGATGCAATTGAAGAAAACAACTGGAATTTGAATCTGTGGTGTATAAATAAATTCTTTATTAACACAGAACAAGTTCAGCAAGTAATTTTACAGTCGGGGGGGGGGGGACAACAGGTCAAAAGTCACGAGGGTCAACAAAAATCAGTGATGAAGTAGATCTAGATCTGATCCAATCCGACGGTTCACATTTCTCACTCTCATCATCCCCATCAAGCCTCTTAATACACCACACGTCTTCACTCCAAGAAAACCTCCTCCAATGAGGGATTGCCACTCTAACTGGGTCACCGGATCCCACCTCAGCCACCACTGCCCCACATCCAACATCATCTTTCCCCATATTATGGACGAAGTCACAAAGACCCTTCATAAGGTTGACCCCCCCAGATCCTTCCATAGATAACCCATACACAAAATAAACCCCAAATTGCGCAAAAACATCTGGGATTGAAGGTACCCTAAGCCAAGGCAACCATGAATCCAACACTCTTGTCCCCTTACAACACCCATATGTCAACTTAGAAACTCCCTTCACTTGCATTTTGAACACTTCTTTTGTATTCCATACACTCAAAATCGCATAACTTTGAGGAAGGCTGCATTTTTTTGAGTCCCATTTAAAAAGTGCCCCCTTTGGAACAGCCATGAACGTGCCCAAATTTAGATTATTTGATAAAATTGCACCGACGTCGTCAGGAAAAAACTCGGAGTTGGCGAAAATTTGGCGATAGATTGTTTCGGCTAAGTATGGATTTATTCGGATGATCGTAATGGTTGAGGATATTGGCTTGTGATGTGCATGGACAGGTTGGATGAGCATGATGGGTGATCGGAATTTGATGTATGAACATTTTTGCGTGAATAAATTGATGGAGGGCTGATTTGTGCAGTCTGTCGCCATGTATGAATACTCTGCTCCGTTTTTCTTGCTCCATTTCTCTAGCTTCTCTACTAGCTTTTTGCCAATTCCAAACCTCCTGCATTACGTGATGGTCGTTAAGAAAATTACGATAATTTTAAACGTTTAAAATTAGTAAAAATTAAATGACAATTATTTTATGCATATACATATTTTAATTGAGTGTGTAAGTAATTCTAATGAAAGAGATGTGATAGAATAGTTAATTGGATGAGAACTAAGCAAATTTAGTGGGATAATTTTAAATTTTAGTGATAGGAATAAGATGCACTGCGGCATATAAATATAGCAATTTGTCATCGCAGTCACATCAAATCTTCATGGCTTGTTTTTTGCCAATAGAAATATGATCTTATTAAAAAAGAAGAAACTAAAAAAAAATATTCGAAAATAACGAGACAATACAATCCGAAGGGAAAGGAGCAAACCGAACAACATTAATCCGATACCTACACCCTGATTTAACTAAAAAATCAGCAGTCATGTTAAGAGATCTGTGACAGTAATTGAAAGGGAAAAACTTGATATTCTTGATCAAATGAGCTATATCCGCTATGGATATAAGGGTCTTCATGACTAAAAACGTCATTCTCTTATAATTTTTTTAATTAAGTTTCTAAATCAAAAGTAAACAAATTAACATAGAATTAGATTCAAATTCTTTATCGTCTGGGAGTTTTAACGACAAAAATATTTGATAATCTGATCAATCCGATTAATTATGAACATCTTAAATCTTACTAATAGAAGAAGTTTAAAAACAAAACAAAAAATATTATCAATCTGTCAGTTGGACCCAAGTACATTCTTTTTTATTTTTCAATATTATTTGTAGAAAAGGAAATAAAAAGAAAATAATGGATTGGGTGAACCAGGAGGTGTTTGGAAGCTTAGAAATGAGTGGAAACAAAGAGAATTAATTAAAGGGACATTTCGTCACACATATTAATAATTCCTAAAAGTAAATTGCTTTTAAAGAAGTGTTGAAAATTGAAATGCAGATTAAGCTTAACCACAAATACATGCTAATTTTATTCCATTTTCCTCTATCCGAGGAATATTACACTTCTCTTTAATCTTCGAATCTAATCTTATCAATTTTTTTATCCCATCCCTAATTTAATTAATTAGTTAAATTAAATTAATTGCGGATGGTGCAGAGAGAGGGATCACCTGTGTGTAGGAGAAACCCTAAGTCCCAAAATATAAGCTAGCTTTACAAAACATGAATGCCCTCTTGTCACATTTTTAATACACCCTCGGATCACCCCTACTATTTCATTTTCTTCTCCATACTCTGCCACCTGTCCATAATTTGTTAATACCCATTAGAAAAAATATCAAATTACCCAAAATCAGAGAAAAAATATGTGTATGTGACGACTGTATGAGCGATCATATGTATTAATTTTCACTATTTTTCAAGATCAGATATAGTAATGACCGAGTTCATATGAGATACATAATCTTGTATTGAACTCTCTCACGTTTCACTATTTTTCAAGATCAGATATAGTAATGACCAAGTTCATATGAGATACATAATCTTGTATTGAACTCACTCACATAGATAGTTAGGTAAGATTGATTGACATATTCAATTTATTAAGCCTTCAATATTAAGACTTCGTAGTTACCAGCATGACGTGCAAAGGGAAGAGGCGAATGCGGCAAATGGGATCACCCAAGAGGTCAGTGACAAGTGAAGGCTTCCCTTTCTGACCAATATCACACCTCCTCTCCATCTCTTCCACTCTATCCTTGTCTCTTCCTTCATCGTATTCTCTCACTACAACTAAATCACTTTCTTCATTCTTATTTAGAAGAAAGAAGTTCGGGAAATGCTCGTCCGATACTTTGCTCAACATGGATACAAGAGAGAGAGAACGAAACCTAAATGAATATGTGTTGAAATATATTGTTTGTAGCTTAAATTCTCATCTCTCTATGTCAGTATATATAAGTAGTGTAGAGGATGTTTACAAAGGGTATATATACTGACGTGGAGTTCATATTTTCTCTGACTAGCTATTGTTGACCAAATATATTGTTCCAATTATTGTTATAATTAGGTGCGTTTATAATATTGTACCTTTTTATGCAGCAAGAATATTATACAATGAAAAGAGAGAAATTGGAGTCCTGCAGACAACTGGTGATTATGATTACTACCTGATGACGACGATCATTATGACAATAATATTGCTAATTATCATCTCCTATACATAATATATAATGGCAATATTATTTTTTACAAGAATAAAAAAATCTCCGGGCTATATTATATATATATATATATATATATGTTTTGAGTAATTCTACACTGATAAAAAATTATATTAGATGTATTAATTTATTAAATGACATGTCAATTAAATTATTCATTATCTCATTTTATGACCAAATGCGCTTAATGGTTTTACTATAAAAAAATTATTCGATAAATTTACTATACAAATGATATGGCACTTAATAGTTTTACTATACATAAAATTGTTCCAATATAATATGTAACATCTTTTGACCAATTATTGGTGCAATTTGCGAGAGAATTAAGTATGCCCTATTCCCTATGAACATGTGATTCTGTTAGTGTGGTTTAATCGTGAGTTTTTTCATCATTTGCTCTTATCTCTAGCTTTTTTTTTATTTTCTATTAACATACTCAAATGGATATGGCTTAATCGATCCATTATTTTAATATTTATATTGATAGGTAATGAGTGATATTGTATTATAAGTCATTCTACGATATTATGAGTCAATATATAATTTAAGAGAAAAGAGAAACTCGTTTTTCCTCTGCTCTCTACGAATGGATGGTAACATAAAACTTTCACAATATCTTATGTGAAACATTGGATCCTTAAACAACTAATTATTTTAACAACCGACCATTCACAAGTATATTGGAATTCTACTAATTGACATGATTTTGATTGCTGATGCATGGGTCTGTTTTCTTTCATCCAAAAATGGATTTGCCTTTTAGCTTTGAACAAGATGATGGAAGAGAACTAAAACATTCCTTAATTTGAAAAATGAGAGTTTAGTTTCAAATTTGTGTACTTGGAGAGTTATCCTTGTCAGTGAAAAGAATAGTATATACATGCCAAAATTGATGCAAACATTTATTTAGTAACAAATTTAAAACATCGTTACTAATTAGCAATTTAAAAGCAAAGAAGGGCCACAAATTAACAAGTCAATAATTAATGAGATAAAAATGTTGACACATATCACACTAGGATTTTTAAAATATTATAAGAATGATAAATGGGTTCAAATTTTGTATGATACGCAAATTTTGTACACGTAAGATTAGTCAGTGTGTGTAAGCTATACAGACATAAGTGGGTATAAAAAAGTGTATTACAAATGCAATTAAAAAACTTATGTATTTTGTACGGTAAGGTTTCTAATCACTTGATTAATTCAAATCTAAAAAGTATGAAATTATTAGTACGTGAGATTATAGGTTCGAGTCACTCTCACATTCAATCCTGATGATTTAGTTCAAACCAGTGTTTTTGATAAGAAAAGGGTGAAAACACATAGGCTAAATATACCCTATTTTGCCTTAATAGATTTTTTCTTTAATTTATATCCAAAGATATCCACATTCTCATTGGTAGTTTCTTGATGATCCTATAAATAAAACCCAAAAAGGTCACTGAAATGTCAATTTTGTTCTTACCTTTTTAATTAGATAATATGTGGTCAGCATTTTTGCTTACGTTTCTGAGTTAGACATAAGATGTAAATATTCGAGTCTATGCTATTATTTAATTAGCAAAAATTAAAGAATTAAGTTGAAAATATTCTTCATGAAGTTTCAAATTCTGTATTAGAGAAGCAATTAAACAATGTGAAAACAAAAGTGAAGTGTCAATTATTCTTGATGTACAAATCTTAATTATTCTCTTCGGAATGAAACTGAGATTGATCAAAGCTGATATTGTGGGATTAGTCACTCACGATTAGACAGAAAAAGGTTAAATTATGTAAAGAATTTATGCTTTTCTATTAATTATTGATTTACATTATTCAATAATTGCATGGTTCAAAAAAGTTCTTGGTAAATCTTTCGTTTAACTTATATATATAAATATTTATACACACACTACGCATACACACACACACACACACATATATATATATATATATATAATATAGAGCAAACCACTAAATTAACATCACTTGATGTTAACACGGAACATTTCACTACTCTAAATTTTACTTTTATTTATTCAAATTTAGCTACTCGTTTACTTTCTATAAGCACTTTTTCCAAGCATATTACTAATGTTTGCATACACATGCTCAAATTCTCCTAACCACATCCCCATCAAATTTATGATCCTCTCTAGTTTCTTTTCTTCCCCTCTCCCGTTGGGTTCTCAATCTTCTAGAGTAATATATTTTTGGCCAAGGGAAAAGAAATACGTTGCATGGGCCAGTCGTTTAATGCAAGTAATTGAGGGTTGTAATCCTCTCGCAACTCTACTAGTAATTGAATTGACTTATATATTTTCACCCCGTTAATTCAATTATTATGGTTATTTTAAGTTTCACATATGAAACTATCACTGTATCTCATAATATGCCATTCGTTTAATTTAGTTAAAAATATCATATTTGTTACCTCAAGAAAACAACACACATGTAAAGAATTCCATAATTGCGATAGACATGCACTAATATGATCGTTGGTTTTGTTTAACCATAAGGTTATTATATAATAATTATCGAAAAAGCAATCGGCATTTCTTGGCATTTGGCATCACATGGCATAGGTATGCATATGTTGGTGGTCCTTCACCATAAACCAATTATGTGGTCCATACCTATTAATTATTCCACAAATTAATATTGTTATACATATAGTTTCATGATACTTACCACTGTTACGATATTTTAATAGAATTAGTGAAAGAATATATATACACGTCATTTTTTAAATTTATATTTATTTCTATATCACCTTGATGTGAACTCATATAACTAGTATCTAATTTTAAATGCAATAGTGCTTCAATAGCGCTTTTCTTAATAAAATTATAACTTGTTCTAATTTGAATGGAATGAGGTCCATTTTTGTTGTGCTCAACATGTGGTAGATGTGATGTTTTACTGATATTGGACCATATATTGATTTCTATTTTAATGGAATCATATTAATTTTGCATACTTTTTAAAAACAAACAAAATTGATGAAGACAGTTTGAAAAACAAATCAATGGTCTATATATGAGGAACATTTCTATTAAGCACAATACGAGAGAAGAGTCCAATGTATACTACATTGGAATTGTTAGAGATAGTTAATTAGTTTAACGGTTAGTTTAGTTAAAGGGTATTTTTGTCCTTTGCTGTAATTAGCTGTTGAAGTTGTTATCTCCTTCTCTATTAGTTTCCTCTTTGTTATGTTGTGCAGATGAATGAGAATCAGTATTCCTTTCTTCTCTTTGTTCCTTCTCTTCTCTTCTTTCTTTCCTTCATTATTCTTGTTTCCTACATTTCTGTTTCTTCTCCTTCTTCTTAATATTCTACATGGTATCAGAGCCATTTTGACCCACGTCAAGATGTATGACAGACCAACCTAATGATCAATCGGTTGAAGTTCAAGAAAATCAAAAAATCAGAATTGAGTCTCAAACCAATTCGCAAACCACCACCCAAATCACCTCTTCAGGAGACTGCGCAATTAATGGATCTCTCGTTCCAGACACTACTCCCCACTCCCTAATTTTTCTTCTCTCCAGCATATGCAACCTCATCTCGATACGATTAGACTCAAGCAACTTCATTTTGTGGAAGTATCAAATATCAACGATTCTAAAGGCCCACATGATCTTTGGCTACATCGATGGTTCAGTCAAATGCCCTGGAAGATATACCAAGAATATAGAAGGAACAGAGATTAACGACCCAAGGTATGACCAATAGGTGGCACAAAATCATGCCTTGATGACCTTGATCAATGCGATTCTCTCCCCTACTGCTTTATCTTACGTTGTGGGGTGTAAAACATCTAAAGATGTGTGGGACTCTATTGAGAGAAGGTATTCTTCTGTGTCTTGCACAAACATCTTGCAACTTAAGTTTGAGTTACAATCTATCTCCAAGAAGTCTATTGAAAACATGGATTCGTACATTCAAAGGATAGAAGAGATCAAGGACAAGCTATCTATAGTGTCCGTGAATTTGAAGATGAATATGTCCTCATCTACATCATCAGTGGGATCCTTACAGAATACAAACACGGTCAGAACCTCTATTCACACCAGGACATAACCACTAACAAAGAACTTCATGTTCTTCTGAAATCTGAAGAACAATTCTTTGACTCCCAAATGAAGAAACATGATACACTTTTCCAAAACATTGCTATGGTAACTTCCTTCACCAATCGAGGAACCAATTGGGGAAGGGGATTCAAGAACTTTAGAGGAAACAAAAATGCTGGAAGGTTCAATTCTGGTAGAGGTGGAAGATCACAACATTGGTCCTCTTCTACTTTACCCTATCTTCTTGGTACTGCTCCCACCCAAGGATTACAGAACTTAAAAACTCAGGTTTCAGATGGAAGAATACATTGTAAAATTTGCTAAAAAAACAACCACAATGCATCATATTATTACCATATAATCAAGTTTTCTTATCAAGGCTGAATCCCACCTCAGACTGATATGACTGTAATGAATCACAATTCACAATCTACAGATCCCCATGTATAGCTTACTGACACTGGGTGCAACACCCACTTAACTCTTGATCTTAGCAACATTCTTTTAAATTCTGAGTATACTGGGAAGAGATTATCATAATAGGAAATGAACAGTCCTTTCCCATTACACATCAAGGTTCTGGTATTCTTCAAACTCATTCTAAGTCATTTCCATTATCTCAAGTATTATGTGTTCCTCACTTATCTTCCAACCTTCTTTCTGTGCATCAACTTTGCTTGGATAATAATTGTGTATTCATTTTTTATACTCCCCTTTTTCTGTATTCAAGACAAGGCTATAAAAGAAATACTATATAAGGAACCTAGTATACAAGGCCTCTATCTTATACCTACACGTTTAGCTAAATCTAAAGTTTTCTTTCTAGGTATTAAGGCCATTAATTTTGTTTGGCACTCTAGACTTGGACACCCTGCTCAGACTATTGTTAAGAAAGTGTAATAAAGCTCAGTTGCCTTGTATTTATAGTACTTCAGACAATTGTATACGTATTAGTTGCATACAGAATAAAATGACTAGAATTTCATTTCATGTTTCTGAAATTGTGTCTGCTTCTCCTTTGGCTATTATTCATAGTGATGTTTGTGGGACTTCTCCCATTACTTCTTCTCTTGGTCATAAGTATTATTTCATTTTTATTGATGATATGTCCAGACTCACATGGTTTATCTTATAGCCTATAAATACAATATTTTTTCTATTTGATGTTTTAAACCAATGGTTGAAAACATGTTCTCTACTAAGATTAAAGTTTTGAGAATAGATGGAGGTGGTGAGTACACCAATCTTTCTTTTCAATCCTACTTACAGGACAATAGTATTATTCACCAAAGATCCTGCCCCTATACTCCCCAACAAAATGGAATTGTTGAAAGGAAATATAGACACTTGGTTGAGACACTTGATGCATCATGCATATGTTCCTCTTATGTTTTGGAATTATGCCTTTTTTGTTTCTACTTTTCTTATCAATCGTCTGCCTACTCCTACTCTCAACAATGTTTCTCCCTTTGAAAGAATAGTTGGTAAGCTGTCTGATTATAGCAATATTAAAGTGTTTGGTTGTGCATGTTTTCCTAGTTTGAGGCCATACATGAAAAATAAATTTGATCACAAATCTATTCAGTGTATTTTCTTAATATATGCTCAAGATCAAAAGGGATATTTATGTTATGATAAGCACAGTAAAACAATATATGTATCTCGGCATGTTTTTGTTTGATGAGCAACACTTTCCCTTTGCTGCAACTAGTTCTAATCATAGTCCAACTCCACAGTATAATGATAATACTACATCTACAACCAGGTATAATACTTTGCTCCATCTCCTACATAAGGGTAATATATTGCAGAACATTTCTGTTCCTCTTTGTACTAGGCATACTAGCTATGATTCTGCTGCCAGTGAGAATATTGTTACTGCTTCTGATTTACATGCTAATTCTGTTGTTGATAATCATACTGTTGAACATGTTGCTGTGCATACTGATTTACCTCTTAATACTGCTATCCCTGATTCTATGCCTATTGACTATGATGTTACTATTTTTCATCCTGATATGTCTACTGCTGATGAGAATGTTCACTCTAGTTCTGCTTTGCATCCTAATATCACTTTTGGTTCATTAGATCCTAGAACTTTTCCAGATATTTCATATGGTCTCTCTATTGATTTACCTATTTGCACTATATCTCAGCCTAGGACCTTAGATGTGTCTTCACATCCTAGGTCTTCTCACCCAATGTAAACTAGATCTAAGTCGGGCATCTTTAAGAAAAAGGCATTACATGTTTCTGCTTCTTTTATTCCTCCTTCTTTGACTTAACCTACATCTTATACATCTGCTAGTAAGAGTCCTACATAGTTCCAAGCTATGAATGATGAATATAAAACTTTAATTTCACAAAACACTTGGACTTTAGTTCCATTGCCTCCAAACAAAAATATGGTTGGATGTAACAAATTAAAGTACAACTTAGATGGTTCTATCTCTAGACATAAAGCTAGATTAGTTGCAAAGAGATTTCATCAGCAAGATATTTTAGATTATAGTGAAACCTTCAGTCTAGTTATTAAGAGACCAACAATTATGATCTTATTATCTTTAGCTGCTACCTATGGTTGGTCATTGAGATAACTTGATGTCAAAATGCTTTCTTGCATGGTACTTTATCTCAAGAAGTTTATGCCTCAACCTCAAGGTTTCATTGACAAACATTATCCTAATCATGTTTGCAAATTAAACAAATCCCTTTATGATCTTAAGCAAGCCCCTAGGGCTTGGTTTGAACGTTTCACTAGTCATATGCTTTCCATTGGTTTTCATGCTTCTCAAGTTGATACCTCCATGTGTGTTCATGCTTCTTCTTCTTCCTTAACTTATATCTAGTTGTATGTAGATGATATCATTATTAGTGGCACTGATAATGAGTATATTAATCATATTGTTTCTGATTTGCAAAGAAAAATTTATATGACTGATTTATAGGCTGTCTTAAGTATTTTATTGGCTTAGAAATCACTATTAATTCTAATGACATATTTGTCAATCGACTTAAGTATGCTAGGGACTTACCATTGAAAGTTGGTATGTTAAATTCAAAGCCATGTCAGTCACCATGTTCCATTAAATCACTTTTGTATAGTCATATAGGTTCCATTCTTTCTTATGTGACTCTTTATAGGAGCATTGTTGGCTCCCTTCAATACGTAACCTTTACTTGTCCTGATGTATATTTTACTGTAAATCATGTTTGTCAGTTCATGCATTCCCCTACAACTGCTCATTTTGCTATAGTTAAAAGAATTTTAAGATATTGAATTGGTACACTAGATCATGGTTTCTTGTTTCAACCTGGTAATCTTCACTTGCAGGATTTCACTGATGCACATTGGGCAGGGGATCCTTCAGACATGAGGTCAACATTAGGATTTTCTATTTTCCTTGGCTCAAATGCTGTGTCATGGAATGTTAAGAAGCAAGCCACGGTTGTCAGGTCTTCTACAGAGGCTGAATACGAAGCTTTGGCCAACACTGCTGTTGAGTTGAGCTGGATAAGACAAATACTCAAAGATTTCCATGTTTACCAGAACAAAGCACCAACAATACACTGTGATAACACTTCTGCAATATCCTTGGCTTCTAACCTGGTTCTCCATGCTAGAACAAAGCATGTGGAGATTGATTTTCAGTTTGTAAGGGAGAAAGTTATGAAGAAGGATCTCATTGTTCAACATGTTCCCTCTCAAGTTCAGTTGGCAGAGTTGTTCACAAAGCCTCTAAACTTCACAATTTAACTTTCTTAAGGACGAACTTATTATTAAATCCATGATAAGTTTGAGGAGGATATTAGAGATAGTTAATTAATTTAAGTGTTAGTTTAGTTAAAGGGTATTTTTGCCCTTTGCTGTAAGTAGCCGTTGGAGTTGTTTTTCCTTCTCTATTAGTTTCCTCTTTGTTTTGTTGTGCAGATTAATGAGAATCAGTATTCCTTTCTTCTCTTTGTTCCTTCTCTTCTCTTCTCTCTTTCCTTCCTTTCTTTTGTTTCCTGCATCTCTATTTCTTCTTCTTCTTAATATTCTACAGGAATGAGTGGTAGGTTTGGAAAGTTTAAGAGTCGTAATGTATATTATAAGTTGTACGATGTGTTCAAAGCTATTAGCATCATATAAATTGGTAGATCCTACTAAATGAGAGTATCAATCTTTTATTTGTGGTTTCAACGCACATGAATGATCCTTTGACAACTTAAAAGTGGCGGAACGTTTGTTATCGATCAATTAATATTAAAAATCATCATCACGCATCACTCGTTACGATGACCCCATCATACTCCAGAAGTTTGCAAATTAGTCTCAATAAACACCAATTTATTTATTCTTCTCTACCAATAGTGCCCACTTCCTCAACTTTTTCTAGGAAAATAAGTTGTGTAATAAGTTTTTGGTATTTATTAACTATGTTGTTGGGAACCCGACGACATGGTTAAACTAGTAAGATTTGCTAGATTTGATATAGACGGCACAAAGATGAACTGCTCCTATGTCGTTGGCTTTCCAAAGTGATCTGAATCCGGACTAAATCTGTTACTATTTTTGTTGATAAATTGTTTTAATTTAAAGACTAATCCAATAGAGATTTACAAAAAAATACTTATCTCCTTAAAACTATTCTTTCATTAGAAAAGAAAGAGGTAATGGCAAGAATGATCCTAAAATAAAATCTATGAGTAAAAATGACCCAGCAACTTAATAGTATGTAAAAAATGTCAACTTCTATACAAAAAATCATACTTTTATATTCTGTGTGGGCCGCTTACTTTCTCTCTCTCTCTCTCTCTCATATTCTGTGTGGGCCGCTTACTTTCTCTCTCTCTCTCTCTCTCATATTCTGTGTGGGCCTCTCTCTCACTCATATTCTGTGTGGGTCTCTCTCTATCTCTCTCATATTCTATGTGGGCCGCATACTCTCTCTCTTTCTCACACACACATCTCATATCGATGATCTTATAACGAGAGCAGCATCGACAACAACAACCACCTAAGAGAAAACCGACGACAACCATCGAGACTGAGACAGTAAGCGCCTCCGCCTGCAACAATTGAAGCTTTGTCATCTAAAACAACTATGACATTGACCTCGAGCGTCGTTGTCTGCAACCATTGAGCCCGCGACCGTGAACATCTCTCTCTCTCTCTCTCTATCTCTCTCTCTCACACACACACATCTCATATCGATGATCTCATAACGAGAGCAACGTCGACAACAACAACAACAACCACCTGAGAGCAAACCGACGACAACCATCTAGACTGAGACAGTAAACACCTCCGTCTGTAACCACTGTCAGCTTTGTCGTCTAAAACAACTGTGACATTGACCTTGAGCATCATCGTATGCAACCATTGAGCCCGCGATCGTGAACATCACATGCCATGCATGATAAAGATTGGAATTGAGCCTCGTTATAAGCCTTTAACGAAAGTCATTTCGATTTGAAATGAGAGAGAGGAGAAAGGGAGAACTACATCTCTGCTTCTTTTAAAAAAAAACAAAAATGGAATAGAAGATCCCCATGCTCCATGCTTGTTTAATTGAATTTATCTCATCAATAAGTAAACAAATAGTTTACTAGACATTAACAATTTCTTTACTTATTGTTTGATATGCTACATTCTAATGTATCATATTCTTATCATTCTCCTATATTTATTAGACGTTGGCTAAAGATAGACATCATCTTCGATTTTACAGTCAATCATCTTTGTAGATGAGCATAAGAAAATAAATTAGAATGACCTCCTAATTAAATAATTTATTAACAATAGGTAAACATATGTTTAACTATTTTAGATTCTAAAGATAATTTGTAAACTAAACTAAGAAAAGAAAGATTTTTTTGTCCCTTACGGTATTCAAGTACTGAATACGAATGAAAGAATAAAAAATATGATATTAGAAAGATCAGTAAAGAGAATGAGCTTATAGTTTGATTGTGTTGAGATCAATTGGTCTAATCAAGTAGATATAGAGGTTTATATAGGCCTTTCCCCCTTGGCCGTTGCCCTAATTTTTATTATCATTTAAGGATAATATCATAACCGTTCTTAATGAAATCACGAGGTGAGGGAGTAACGGGCGCCAAATTTAATATTGACACGTTGCTTTCGTTGACCTTGTTCACTCTACGTCCACATCCTTTTGTGCATTCCTTCTCTCTTCTACCACGCTGGCGGCTTGTTAACTATAGGAGAAAATCTACCATGTACATTTGCCCATGTTTTGTATCTTTGGATGTAAGTTGTTGATATAAAACACTTTGGTCTTTTGTTTCTTCTGAAGATTTGCTGACTTCACGTCTTTTTTGTCATCATTGCCTTCCCCATGCTGCCCAACCTTTCTGTTCGTGATGATTATATTTCTTGGGTGAGGAGTGGCGTCTTCGTCCATTCAACTTCATTTCAGTTTTTTATCATTACTGTTGTTACACTATCTCTCTTCGTGCCTTTTCTCACCTTTTCATTGTCTTCCCATCGTTTCACTTTTTATTTTTTTACCTTTCGAATCTGCCGTTTGGCGTCCGTTGGAATAAGTACTTAAAGTATTTTTCCTCATTCTTTCCCGCACGTACCTTTCTGTGTAAGTTCACTTCTTATTTTCTTTGTCTTCAAGCTTCTTCTTTAATGGTTGTGTCTTTCTCTCCCATGGTCCCTAAGATTAGGAATAATGATGAGTTTAATCGCTTTGTTACTCGTTACTAAAATTCCTTCCCCAAAGAAGTTAGTTGCTCTTACTCCGATGGTGAACTTATCAATCCTCCTCCCAATCGTAGAGTTTTAAACTTTAGAACAATGTACATTGCCTTAGGTTTCCATTTCCCTATCTCTCCCCGTTTTTCAACATTTTTTTCATTACCATGTTCTCTCCCCTGCACAATTTACCCCAAATACTTATAGGATTTTATTGGGCTTCAAATCATTGAACTACCTCTATGGTTAAGATTTAGAGCTCAATGAGTTTTCTCTGTTGTACTCCCTCAAGAATAAGAATGGTCACCACTACGTTGCCCGCGTAATGGTCTGGCTGGTGGTCCCCTGATTTTAGACTTGTCTAAGGGCGATAAGTGGTGGAATGCTGAGAAATTCTAGGTTTCCTGTGACTGGAGAGGTGGCGGTCACTACCATATCCCTACCTAAAGGAGGTCGCATGGTGAGTGATTTTTCCCCTATCCATTTTTCTTCTTCTTTGTTTTTTTTTATTGTTGAAATTGATCATCTTCTTCCTTTTTTGTTTCAGATAAGCGAAAGAACATTCGCCCTTATGAGACTCCATGCGACAGAGCTAAGATCAGGGTTGCTTTAAGCATTGCCACCTGTGACTGGCGGTCGCTTTTGGACCCTAGACGCCAACTCCTATTATATATTTTTCAAAAATATTTATCTCAATTCATTGTATGAATATTCATATTCTTAAAACATAAATATTATATAATATTTAATTTTATAAGTTTCTAACGATAAATTATTGGTGACCCAAAATACAATTCATCAAGATGCACATTTATGGATATGTATGTTTCCATTTGCATAATATTACAGAAATACAAATTGAAGACCACATTCGTTATACGTTGTCTGTAGGTTTTAATTTATAAATTTTTAGAACATATCATTTTTTATTAGTGATATGAGATACAAAATATTTGTAAAAATATATAATTTTATTGGATAAAAACTTCATGGTAAAAAATATATTTTGTCATAGATGGATTATTTGATTTCACAGCATGTGGAGATTGATTTGAAATTCCTCTTGAAAGTGCAATTTGTATTTGAGAGAATACATGTTATGAGAGATATATTCCAACATGAGGTATCGTTTGTCCTTATGTCTTGTTAATAGTCATTGCACTACAAAGGTGAATCAAAAATTATTTTCTGATGAATTTGAATTGGTATCCTTCATCATTTGCTAGGATCAAAGGTATTCACAGAAGGAGTACTTGCTTACATGCATGTTGCCCAATAGTTATTTCTGTATGAACGACATGATTTTTAAATGCATGACAAACCATTCTACTGTCATTGTAAAGATCGTTTGAAGGATCTAAATTCTGCAAGAGCATTATGAGACAATTTTTTCAACCCTAATCTATAAGGTGGAATGCCATTGGGCGATAACATATTGAGGAACTCATGTTGATAGTAATCATTTTTATCATCCACTGCCACATCAAAGCTCATATATTCTTTACTTTCTCCAAGAAAGATATCGACCATCCTTTCATTTATTTGATCAACGTACTCATTTATGGTAGAAAGAATTGCTCATTGTGTTATATATTATGATGAGTCAGCCTTGTTTGCTAAACCTAGAAAAATGAAATTAATTAAATCGAGCTCTGATGAATTGTCGTTATTGCATGGAACTACTATCTTTTTTGGAAGAGAAATAAAGCCATCTTTTGTCATTTTCTCAGTTCCACTTCCAATCTGAAATAAATACTCTGCAAATCGAGGATAATTTTATACTCTCATATGTTTGTTCAATTGTTTGATTAATAAAATAGACATGTCATTTTAACAGTATAATAGTATGACATTGAGCAATGATTTATCCTTGCATGAGGCTTGTAGACCTGAGCTTGTTGTCTCTCCGATTTGTCTTTTTTTTTTCTCTCGATTGACTAATGCTTGTCTGTCCAGTTTGTCTTTTCTCTTTTCGATTGATTGGATGACTGAATCTTTCTTATCATATCTTCTTGTGATAGCATGGAATGCATTGTTCGTTTAGTTTGATTTTTCATATTTGAGAATTTGATTCTAACATTTGTTAGCAAATAATATATTTGATAAGTTATTGAATTAAAAAAACCTGAAAGATATAAGTTTTTTGAACTAAAACTACTTTTAACAATAAATTATCTATTGTTTTTATTTAACGATATATATTATTCCAAAAGCCTTGTAAAATTTTAAGTGCACATCGTGTAATATTAAAGTAAAAATATTGTTAAAATAAGTTTAAATACAGTTAACATGTGAATATAAAAAAAACTATTTATATAGTGATGGGTGGAATATATATATATTAGATGAATAAAAGATGTATAAAAAATAAAAAAAATAAGAAATTAAAGTGGGATGAGTCCGATCTATTGTTTGTGAAATGAAAACGAACACTCCCTGATGTTAAGCACGTATAGCTAACTTTTTCTTTGATATTGTTAGGTCAAAGATGTATGTTCATGATGACATGCTTGATAGATGACGAACATAAGTCTTAGAGATATAGGGAGTACTCACTGACTTCTTCTTTACTTTGTTAAAGCTACCGAAAAATTGAGGTAATAAAAAATATTTACTTTTACTTTACAACCAAAAGGACCTATATTTTTGCTACATATTGCTCATTCCAAAACAATTATAATTTGTAAATTACCATCTATGGTTGGTTTCTTTGACAACGACTTGATGAAAAATAAATGGAAAATATGAAAATTAAATCAAAGTTAAATTGTAGTCAAATACATGTCAAGTTTAAGTCTGTATTTTTTTTTTGGAAAATAATTGAGGTCGCATATTTTTAATATTAAAATAATTTGGGTTGTAGTATTTTAGTTTTCTGACGTGTTTTTGGTTTTAGAAAAGATAAGTTTTTAAAACAAAATTAAACTTTTTATTGGTTTCACAAATAAAATTAACAAAGGAGTCTAATAAAGAGTCAATAAACCTAACTTCTCAAAATTTTTAAAACAATTGTCGTCTCTATATTTCATGTTCTTTAACCTCCATTTTTTTCAATCACACGTTTTTACACATTTTCTATATTACGTGCTTTCTTAGAACAACTTTTTTTTCATCAAGCCCAACAATATTAATGAGTTGAATCTATCAACTTTTTACCTCTTATAGGTTTTCTTTATAGATTTATAGATTCTATTTAACTCATTTTCATAATCATAAACAAAAGGTGTAATGCCTATAAAGAGAAGGTCTATGGTCAAATGAGTATTTGGTAGAAGAAGCCTTAATTCCTCCCTCTCTCTCTAGCTACTACCAGCGCCTCCCTCATATCCCTCCCTCGCCTCTCCTTCACTCTTAAAACTTATTTTGTTTTTCTACATATTAATGGCATTAAAAACTATTGCAGAGAAAAAAAGTTGAATATGATACAAAATCTAAGCATAATTAATATTCACATAATACATAAAAGAACTGATATCATAACATCCAATTTTCTTGTTACTTTGGTATATGATTCAACGATTTTTTTTCAAACGAGTTTAACGTTAATACAATTCACGTATAAGCTTTGCCTCCATTATAGGTAAACATTATTAGTGTTCTGGTAGTACAAAACAATAAAATAGATCAATCAATAAGAATTACTTGTTTATTTAAAATGAATCTTCATATTATATCATACTATGGATAATACCATGGATAAAAAGGAAATGAAGAACTATTGTTACCTCTCTAAACCACAAATGTATGAGAAGATTGTCTTCTTTAGCACTTTTATCCATTACCTTGCCTACTTTTATAGATTTTGAAATACATGAACTGAAGGGGAATTTGACGGTATTTAAAAAATGAATAGACCAATTCATTGAACATGAACTTAAAATAAATCCTAAAACCGGTTTGGACTAATATGTATTTGTTTAATAGGCATTTTTTGGGTATGGAATTTAATTATAATTATATGAACTAAACAAAATTAATCATTGAACTTCCTGAACCGTGGCCTTCTAAACAGTCGATTAAATGATTCATAAAAAAAGAAATCAATTCATTGATTAGTAAAAATTTGAAATTTTATTGGAAATGGGGAGGCAACTTAATAGACAAACTGATCATTAATTTTTTTGTCAAAGGAAAATATATTGACTATTAATTAGACTGGAAAGGATTCAAGATAACATGTCTACGTATTAGTCGATCACATGCCATACATGAAAATTCCGCACAATTTTATTTAATCATACATCTCATCAGTAGAAGCATGATTTATTAGGATTATCCTAATATGTTTATATGTATTATTTTATGAAATCAATTCCATGTAAACTGTTATGTTTTAATTAGTTAAAACTTGGTAACCACACCACACTAAGGTCTATAATAACATTTAGGATAACCGACTTTAGTAAAAGAGTTTTATTAAAGTTTGATGAATATAATTAATTAGTTATCTAAGTTCACTTAGTTATGACTTAGGCGCTTTAGAAGATTAAATGAACTTAGACCAATGAGATTAGTACAACTGATTATTAAATATTCATAGGATTATTATTTTAACCAATGATTAATTTAGAATGAATTGATTGTCAAAAATGGAAACACATAATCCTAAAATAGTGAATGATAGAAGGTTGATATATCAATGTAACCTATGATCTTCATCATTAGTACAACATCGTGATGTGCAGTAAAGGCTTCGAGATGGCTTTGTTTTCATCCCCCTAAGAAAGGTTTCGAGCTATACTAATACCAAGGTTGGACTTCTTAAGAAGATAGGAGGAAGTGGTGTAGTTTAGTTTTGACCGACCCTAAGGCGGCATATTCTAAATGAAGTCATGGAATCTGAAATGATGTGTTACACTCACGAAGTCACAATTAAACTTTAATGTGGATAGTTGTGACTTGACCGAACAAGCGATACCTTATTGTTAAAAGAGAAAATATGAGATATTTTAAGTTTAAATTAATAAGGATGAGAATGTCCCATAGACGATCTGAGGTT
Source organism: Datisca glomerata (assembly GCA_003255025.1). Taxonomy (NCBI): domain Eukaryota; kingdom Viridiplantae; phylum Streptophyta; class Magnoliopsida; order Cucurbitales; family Datiscaceae; genus Datisca; species Datisca glomerata. The sequence goes on along the minus strand of QANY01011905.1, from coordinate 134,566 downwards.
AATCTGACTGAGCCTAATGCATCACATTAATCGTTGGGTCGTTTTATCGTGATTAGTAAATATTTAATTTATGTGTTTATTATGTTACATTCATGCATCACATTTACTTTTCGAATTCTAGAAATTTATAAATTATATTGAATCTTGTATGTTTTAAATTTAAGTTATCATTATTATGTCTACCATGGGTAACTCTATTACTGCTTTACTTGCTCTTGAAAAATTGAATGGTGATAATTTCGTACGTTGGAAATCAAATATGAATTTAATGTTGATTTGTGAGAATCATAAGTTCGTTCTTACTGAGGAATGTCCTGAGGAGCCCGCTACTAATGCTTCTAAGAATGTAAGGGATAAATATGATGCTTGGATCATATCAAACAACAAGGCGAAGTGCTACATGCTTGTGTACATGAATGATGTTATGCGAATCAAGCTTGAAAGCATGAAGATTGCCTATGAGATCATGCAATCTCTATATGCGATGTTTGGGTAGCAGTCTGATCAAAGTCATCATGAGGCCACTAGGGGCTATATGCCGACTAAGATGAGAAATGGTACTTTGTGTGAGAACATGATAAACATAATAAACGAAGCAGAAGTACATGGGGCGACCATTGATGAACGGACTCAAGTTAGCATTATACTTGAGTCGCTCACACCAGCTTTTTCTACGCTCATGACCAACTATGTTTTGAACAAGTTGCAGTTCAACATGACCCAATTGTTGAATGAACTACAGATTTTTGAGTCACTCAATCTTAGAATGACCAAAGAGAGTAAGGAAAATGTTATCGAGCAAAAGCCTTCTTGCGCTGTTAAAGTAACAAAAGGAAGAAGATCAATGGTAAGGGAAAAATTAAGAACAAGAAAGGGAAGAAAGCCAAGACATCGTCAAAAGCCAAGAAGAACAAGAAATACAGCAACCCAAGGGAAAATGTTTCACTGTAGGGTTGAAGGTCATTGGAAGAGAAACTGTAACAAGTATCTCTTTGAGCTAAAAAAATGTAAATATGACTCACTGGAATATGATTTGTCATCCTGGATACTTGATTCAGGAGCCACTAACTATGTATGTTCTTCTTTGTAGATGCTTGATTCATCAAGGGAGTTGGCTGATGGCGATGTCGTTTTAAGAGTTGGCATTGGTGTGCTCGTGTCAGCTAAAACATTAGGGATAATCCATTTACTTTTTGGATATAATTATTTAGTTTTGAACGATGTTTATTATATTCCTGGATTTTCAAGAAATTTGATTTCTCTTTCATTTTTCCAGGAACAGTTATTCGAAGTTTTTTTATTAATAAAGAGTTTATTAATTCTAAGAATGGATTCGATATATGTCATGCAAAAAAGTTATAAACGGACTGTATATGCTTAAATCGACTGAACGTGCATTAAATAATTTTGAATTATATAAAAGTAATAAACGACATAGAGTTTCTCATGATGATGATAACACATATATTTGACATCTTAGGTTGGGACATATTAATCTAGATATGGTGCATTGAGAGAACTAAAAGTTGGAACTCATCATGTTTGTGAATCATGTCTAGAGGGTAAAATGATCAGGAGACCTTTCACAGAAAAGGACCAAAGAGCCTATGAATCACTTGAACTAGTACACGGTGATGTATGTTGACCGATCAATGTACAAGCCAGAGGTGGGTCTAAACATTTCGTCATTTTTATTGACGATTACTCAAGATATGGTTTATACTTACCTAATGCAAAGAAAGTCTGAAACTTTTGGAAAGTTAAAAGACTTCAAAACTGAAGCTGAAAAGTAATTAGGTAAATCATTAGAAACCCTTCGATTCAATTGAGACAATGATTACTTGAATTTAGAATTCAAAGATTATTTACTAGAGTGTGGAATCTTATCCTAAATTATAGCACCTGGAACATCACAACAAATGGTGTTGCAGAGAGGAAAAATCGAGCTTTATTGGATATGGTTAGGTCGTTATTAAGCTACTCATCACTGTCACTTACATTTTAAAGATATGCAATACACACAGCAACTTACATTTTGAATGTAGTGCCTTCTATGTCTGTAATTAAAAGGCATTTAGAATTATGGAATGACTCCTAACCCAGTTTGTATCATTTCCGTATATGGGGGTGTCCAGCTCACATTCTTAGATCCAAGACTAGAAAGTTAGACTCTAGGTCTGAAATATGTATATTCGTTGGCTATCCTCAAGAGACTAGATGTGAGTATTTTTATAGTTATAATGATCAAAAGGTGTTTGTGTCAACAAAAACAACCTTCCTTGATCATGACTATATGCAAAACTACAAACCTCGAAGTAAAATAGTTCTCGAGGAATTAATGGGTGATGAGATCAGACCACCTTCAATTTCTTCTGATAATCGATAAACTAGAGAAACGACAGTTCCTACAAAAGAAACCCCGGTGCAACATCATCGTGGAAGGGTTGTGAGACAACCAGTTCGCTACGAAATAGAAGCACATGTCCTAGTGTTAGACACTGATAAGGACAATCCATTATCTTATGAAGAAGCAATGGATGAACCTGAAATGGAGAAATAATAAGAAGCCATTAACCAAAAATTGAATCTATTATTCTAATTCCGTCTGGGAACTTGTAAATCCACCTGAAAATGTCAGGCCCATTGGATGTAAATGGATCTTCAAGAAGAAAATAGGTGTAGATGAGAAAGTAGAGACTTTCAAGGCACGACTAGTAGCCAAGGACTATACATAAAAGGAGGGAGTCGATTATGAAGAGACATTCTCCTCTGTGGCCATGCTAAAATCCATTCGTATCATTTTGTCCATAGCCGCTAGTTTTGACTACGTGATATGACAAATGGACGTCAAGACAGTTTTTCTGAATAACTTTCTTAAAGAAAACATCTATATGATGCAACCAGAAGAGTTCGTACAAAATGGACAAGATTAGAAAGTATGCAAATTGCTTAAATCCATTTATGGATTAAAGCAAACATCTTGATCTTGAAATCTTACCTTTGATGAGATTATAAAATCTTATGGCTTTGAGCAAAATGTTGACAAAGCCTGCGTTTATAAAAACATAAAAGAGAAAATAATGGTTTTCTTAGCACTTTATATTGATGATATTCTACTCATTAGGAGTGATGTAGAAACTTTATCAAAGGTAAATAAGTGGTTAGCTGAGAAATTCTAAATGAAAGATTTGGGAGATGCGAGTTATGTTTTAGGCATCCAAATCTAAAGGGATAGAAAGAACAAGCTCTTGGCACCTTTTCAGGCATCTTATATTAATAAGGTGCTGGAGAGATTCTCTATGGAGAATTTCAAGAATGATCAACTACCATTCATACATAGAATTGTCCTTTCCAAGGAACAATGTCCTAAGACACCTGACACCTCAAGAGGAATAATATATGATGAATGTTCTCTATGCTTCAGCACTTGAAAGTCTTATGTATGCCATGTTGTGTACGAGACCAAACATCTGTTATGCAGTGAGAGTTATGAGTCGTTATCAATCGAATCCAGGTTTGGAACACTAGATTGCAATAAAGCACATTCTTAAGTATCTTAAGAGAACGTGAAACTATATACTTATTTATTCCGATGGATACATGAACCCTACTAGATATACTGATTCTGATTTTCAATCAGACATAGATAGGCGAAAGTCGACATCTGGATAAGGGTTCACCTTAAGTGGAAGAGATGTAGTCTGGAGAAGTATTAAACAATCACTACAAGAAAAATGACATTCTACAAGAGGTGAATATCCCTGTGAAAAGTAATCCACAAGGATCATGCAGTGCCTATGATAGCCCCTCATATTAAAAGTCTGCATTTTTCGTGAGACGCAACATCTCTTGTAAAGACCTTGTGGTACCTCACTTTTTACAGGATTTTTCGTCTCTTGTAGAACGTTTTTTAATGAGGTTTTTTTACTCTTGTTACTTTTATTCAACAGATGTTCATAATTTCATGATTTAATACTCACATGTATTTTTGTATCCTATTAAATCAAATACCATAAGATTTTTTTAATCTCATTGATATAGTTTTTTGTTATGAATTATGCTTCTTATAAAGATATTTTCTGGTATTTTATAAATGCTATTTTTTTACAATCAATTTATATGCACTTGTTTACGTACCTATTTAATCATTAAAAATTAATTCATTACTAGACTAGGCATTCAAACATCATTTCAATTTCATAAAATATTATCCACATCATCTAAAAGTACTAGTAATTAGTCTAATAATACAATGTGCTATTCAAAAAAGAAAACACATGAAAGTTTCACATACGCTATAAAATAACTTCAAAGTTTCACTGCTACTCTTCAAAATTTGACGCCATGTTGAAAACCTTCAAGGGATTGTAGGTCCTGCATTTTAAAGAGTAAGATAGTAAGTTTAAGATAATTTCACATTGCTCACATCATCATTTTATATTTTGAGAAACTAGTTATTCACTATGATAACAAATCAAATAACTTGCATCAAACATATAACCTTGAACAATTCAATCAAGTACAACACCTTCCATTCTGCTGTATAATTACAACAGTATTTCTTCCCATCAACAATTTTGCCTACTGCTACATACATCTTCAGGAAAATCCCGCAAAGGTAAAAGAAGCACATCATTTACCAATGTGTCTATGTTATTCTCAAAACAATATAAACATACCATCTAGCACATAAAATTCAGCTCAAACACCAAAGTCTTTAAAAAAAGCCATTTTATGTTCTAAATACCTAAAGCTTAATAAAAAACAACAATAACCAAAAACTAGTTTAATAATCTAGCCATCTAAAAAAGTATACACTGCAAGAAATATGACATTGTACAACATTGAAAATAACAGTTTTCCTACCAACCGACTCTAGTATGCATAACTTGACAAAATTCGACCTCAAACAAAGTTGATTTCAATTAATAATGGTAAAATTATAAAATTCAGTCTCTTAAACCTCAAAGCATGCATAACCAAACATAATTCATCCTCTAACAGCCCCCCGGTCCCCTACCCACCCCACCTCCAAAGAATATTCTTGACCTTTAAAATATGTGTTACCAACATCAAAAATAACAGTTTTCCTGTCAACCGACTCTAGTATGCATAGCCTGACAAAATTCAACCTCAAACAAAGTCAATTTCAATTAATAATAATAAAATGATAAAATTCAGTCTCTTAAACCTCAAAGCATGCATAAGTAATCATATTTCATCCTCTAAGAGCCCCCCTCCTCTACCCATACCCACCCCACCTTCGAATAATATTCTTGAGCTTTAAAACATGTGTTACCAACATCGAAAATAACAGTTTTCCTGTCAACCGACTCTAGTATGCATAGCCTGACAAAATTCAACCTTAAACAAAGTCAATTTCAATTAATAATGGTAAAATGATAAAATTCAGTCTCTTAAACCACAAAACATGCATAATCAAACATAATTCACTCTCTATCAGCCCTCATACCCACCCCACCTATACCCACCCCACCTTCAAAGAATATTCTAGACCTTTAAAACATGTGTTACCAACATCGAAAATAATAATTTCCCTACCAACCGACTCTAGTATGCATAACCTGACCAAATTCGACCTCAAACAAAGTCAATTTCAATTAATAATAGTAAAATGATAAAATTCAGCTTCCTAAATCTCAAAGCATGAATATAAACAGTCCTGCAAATAAGCTTACACTTCTAGTTCAGGCATTCCTTTAATGAAACACTAGTACAACTATGGCTTAGGCAAATATAAAAAAATTCAGTAGCAAAACCAGTAGTACTAAATGATGAAACTACCTCCAGATACAAATCTAACCATAAATAATAACGTCCAGATTAACAAATATAAATAATCTCCATTACTTTAACTCCTAATGCAGCACAACAGTACGAATAGAAATAAAAAATGATTAAATCTTACCATAATGAACTTTGTCAGTGGGCCATGCAATTGTAGATCCTAAAGCCACCGCCTATACCCCAGTCCAGGCAAGACTCATGAGGAAGTCCCAAGTGGAGGTTTCATCATTACCAAACAACCAACACCCCCTTCGAAAAAAGAGAAAAAATTAATAAAAGCATTCATATAACTCTCAACCTTTTGTACAGTTAACATAAGGAAAGATAAAAAAATGTACCATGATTGTTGTGAAACAGAAAAAAATGTGCATGATAGGAGAGGAGCTTACCGTAACCTTATAACCAATTTTCCATCATATTCAAAGAGTTGATTGTCTACAAATATGAATAAGTACTATGGCTAGAAGTATTCTTTGGAATTAAACTAGGAGCAGAACTGGCGAGTAATTTAATTGTTCTTTTTTCCTTTCCTATTGGGAATCAATTACATATAAATACCTTTCTAATTAATAATATAACATACAGAAATTTAACTATATGTCTTACAGTCAAGACAAGTTACATACTACATAGAGTCCTTTGAAGCAGCAATACCACCTATGGTGCAGGCAGTCTGCATGGTTCAACAACAAAAAATAGATCACTGTAGGAAACAAATAAAAATTCATGTGGTCAAATACAGGGTTAGATTGCTTGGTATCTCTATGTCCTATGATAAATGTCCCTTCCTCTCACAGCTTTTTCTTTGTCAGGGTACAATTTATGTTTATGATTCCCTCTTTTGACCATATATAGCAAAGTAGGTTGGATAAGCATAGCCAAAAACCATCCTTCCAATATGTTTCAATATATCTTAGCTTCAAAATCTACAAAATTGAAGTAAATTCAGAAAGACCAGCTGTTGAGTAACATACACAAGTCCTCTGGTAAGAAATGATCCTATCATTTTGTATACCTACATACACAAAGAATATAGCCACTAGAGTGAAATTGTAAATGTAGTAGCAGAGATCTTAGAACTAAGCGTCATGTGAATCCATAGAACGGGAAGAACTAAAGAAAAATCCCCAAACTCTGGATCTACTAACTGTGAAATTGTTGCGTACTTCTCTAGACAAGTACCGCAGGGAAAATTAAACAAATTTTGCACTTGTATGACAGTAAGAACCACAAGAAATGTTATGAAAAACAGTTTATGGGAATAACTGCTACTACCAAATTAAATCCAAGTAGAAAATGTCAGTACCATTTAATAAAGGCTATAGATAACAGTTCACCCATATTGGTCGATTATCAACATAAATTATGCTATAGGTAATAGAAGTCAAAAGATAAATAAAAATTGTCAAATGAGGAGAAACCCAATCCTTTTTTACAACTATCTATATGTTTGGTCAATCAGTAACATGACAAAGGAGTCATAACAACCATAAGAATGTTTAATTTACTAGCCTACAAATGATCATGGAAGGAAAATAAAATAAATCTTTCAATAAATACATACGGCAAGACAACAGCAAGGTTTCGTGCCAATCCTGAATAAAGGCCCTTCAAAACTATTTGACCTCCACCACGAGCAGCCTGTACCACAAAGACGATGTTGAGTGCCCATAATCATACCTCCAATACCATAACAAAAAGATAGATATAAGTATCCAAAAAGCTCGTAAAAGGTGTGTACTGACTTGTAAACTTCAACTATATCCCATAACCATAACTTTTTGCAGAGTGAAAAAGGTTCTAATATCAAATAGATATATGTGTTGGGGAAAAAAGGGACCTGTAAGTCTGTAACAAACCATTGTCATTGAAACAAAAGAAAACTTAAAATCAAAGGAAATGAAATATAAAGAAATGAAATATAAAGAAAAGAGTGGTGATAGTTAAGCAGCGCCTGAAGTATAATGGAGGATGATAACATTCATGAACCATAATAAACCACTGCCAAAAAGCATACAACTTCATGCACCTCTACCACGCCAGACAATCATAGATCCCCTTCTCAGTCCTAACTGCATAATAACCAAGTTGAAACAACCGACTATAGTTAATGATCCACTCCCCCTCTCCATCTTCCAAAGATGAACCCGCAAGTTCTCTCTCTCCCTCCATCATTTGGACTAGCCTAACCCATTGCCAGTCTCTCTCTTCTTCTCCCCCCACCTCCCCTTCAGCCTCTCTTTTGCAAAGATGTATGCCATCAAATTAAAGAAAATAAAATTAGAATCTGAAAATGAACGAGAATCATAAGACACTGCAACAAAATGTAAAGGACGCACAAAAATCACCCAAAACCTTCCCCTTAGACAATCACATACTGGCGAATCAAAGAAAATCAACCCAATTTTTTTTTTAAAATGCACAAAAACTTAAGCAAACCATACTTGTACATCCCCACATGCTTGAATACTGTGTAGGAAAAGATTCTTTCCCTGAAAACTCTTTGAAATAGATGAGATGAGAAAGAAAAGAACAAACAATGAAGGAAGAAATGGTGGAGCTGGAATCACTAACGTTTCGCCTGATAACGATGAAGTGGTGGTGACAATGAGGTTGTGTCATTCGCGAGAGCAGGGCACGCTCGAGAGGTTAGGGCACGACTTATCTTATACTTCTCCCTCGCTAAGATAGAAGAAAGATAGGATACGAAATTTCATTTGCTAGGTGCGAATGGAATTTCTATCCTCTTTTTTTTTTTCATTTCCACGGGTTTGTTTTAACGGGTTCTTTTTAAACGTTGTGGATGCAACTATTTCACAGGATAAAACAATGAACCTTGCCTTAAATGTTGTGGAATCTTGTTTTTCTGGTAGTGAATCCAGCATTGCAGATTCTACTATAGAAGTCGAATACATAACAGCTTGTGAAGCTGCTAAAGAATCGGTATGGCTCAGAAAGTTTTATTTTGATCTAAAAGTAGTTTCAAGTATGGACAAGCCATTGATCATGTATTGTGATAATAATGGGGCAATAGTAAATTCCAAAGAGCCAAAGAGTCACAAGAAAGCAAGCACATAGAGAGAAAATATCATCTTATAAGAGAGATTGTGCATCGAAGAGATGTAACTGTTATGAAGATAGCGTCGAATCAGAACCTGGTTGATCCTTTTTACATAGACACCTCCTCTGAAGTCATTTGAGGGTCACGTACGTAATATGGGATTAACAGAGATACGGAATTTGTTTTAGGGTAAGTGGGAGATTGTTGGAGGTTATGCCCATCTGTAGATACTATTTTGTCTGGTCCAATACTTTGAAAATATAAATTTTATTTTTTTGCCAATATACTAGTCTAAGACTATATGCATGATTTGAAAAATAGCTCAATGCCAAAAAAAATAAGAAAATTTGTCAAAGGACTAAAAATAAAAAAGGAACAAAAAGACTAAAATTTAAAAAGTGAAGCTCTATGTTTGCCTATAAATAGAGGGGAGGTCTTCACTTGAAAGAAGATTTGGGAGAGTGAGGAAGAGAAGAGATTTTAGAGAGATAAAGAGAGGTTTTGAGAAAATAGTGAAAAGGAGAAAAAGTGTGAGTTTTTATTTTTATTCATCTTCCATCTTTTCATTTTCTTTTTATTAATGTAGTTCAAATCTCTTACATTTTAGCTTACAATATATTTTTTTCCTTCTAATTAATCATCTCTCTTTTTCATACTCATATATTTGATATTTCTTTGTTTCATTTTCCATATATAGGTTTGTTTACTCATTTTTTATCATTTATCCTACTTTTAATCTTAAGTTTTGTTTTCATATATTGTTTATCTCTCTACAAGTTTGATGATGAGATTTTTTTGTCATCAACTCAATCAATGAGAATGATGATAAAATTTTGAGGGGTATAAAATTAACTCAATGTGAATCAACCAATTAATGGGTTGAAAGTGTACATTTGATGAAAATATCTCCTATAATAATTTCTCATACATAAAAATACATAAAATAGAGAGTAAAACCTCTATACAAGATTATGTAAATATTTTAAGCTTTGATTTTTTTTTATATTCTTACAAATCTTCTCTTCTTTTCTTTTTAATTTTTTGACCATAATTTTTTGTGACACATGTTTGAACTAGTTTCCATCCATGATCATTCCTAGAAATGAAGTAAGAAAGGAAAAATGGTAATTAGTGAACTAAGTAGTCCAATAAAAAATGGTATATTTATATCCCAACATGACCCCTTATAATAAAATCATCAAGTGCAAGTACAGAGGACTTGATTTTTCGATACGATTTAGATCATGAACTTAACAATTGGGACGTTATCGAGCTACCAGTGCTTCTCGAGAATTTTCAAGAGTAATGTGTTCATGCCTAATTTTAATGATTCTACCCAATGCCTCAGGAATTTCATTGTTATGGGTCTATGTTCTCGTCTATTTCATGTTATCTCTTTGAATGAAAATCTAAAAACTTGTTTCGTCTCCTTTTGCTAATGATAAATATAATTGCAGTTCTTTTTATTCTTCATTTTATGTCTACTTTTTCCATTTCTGAAATGTTATTCATACTCATGCATTATTTTTTTTTACCTTCTTTTCATCCAATAATCCGATTCAGGTTCGAGAACGGTGATTTTGAAAACAAGAGCATAAGCAATAACTTTGACGAATCCCATTCTTAGCGTAGAGTCAGATGAAAGTGACGAGGATAATTTTGAACCATCTCCGGAAATGTTAAGAATGGTAGAGGCGGATGAAAAACTAACTTAACCATATCAAGAGTTAATGAAGGTGATAAATTTAGGATTGGAGGGAGAGACGAAAGAGGTCCAAATCGGCACCTTTATGATAAGACAAAGCTGCCGAGAATTAATTGACTTACTCAAAGAGTATATTGACGTCTTTGCATGGCCTTGTCAAGATATGCCAGGTCTAGACACTGATATCGTGATTCATCATTTGCCACTTATGCCTGAAAGTAAACCAGTGCGACAAAAGTTACGGAAAATAAAATCAGACATGCTGGTACAGATCAAAGAAGAAGTTAAAAAGCAAGTAGATGCGGGTTTTTTTAGAAGTAGCAAAATACCCTGAATGGGTTGCTAACATAGTCCCAGTGCTGAAGAAAAATGGGAAAGTAAGGGTGTGCGTCGATTATAGACTTAAATCGGGCAAGCCCCAAGGATAATTTTTCATTACCCCATATCAATGTCTTAGTAGATAACACCGCAGGACATTCAACCTTCTCTTTCAGGGATGATTTTTCAGGGTATAACCAAATCAAAATGGCTCCTGAAGACCGTGAAATGATAACTTTTATAACTTTGTGGGATACATTTTGTTATAAGGTTATGCCATTTGGTCTGAAGAATGCAGGAGCGACTTACCAGCGGGCAATGGTAACACTGTTTCATGATATGATGCATAAAGAAATTGAAGTGTACGTTGATGATATGATTGCAAAATCTCGTCAAGGGGAAGATCATATGGTTACTCTGTGAAAACTATTTGAACGGTTGAGAAAGTTCCAGTTAAAACTTAACCCGACAAAGTGTACATTCGCAACGTCTTCAGGGAAACAACTTGGTTTTGTCGTGAGCAAGGAAGGAATAAAAGTTGACCCTGACAAGGTTCGAGCCATCATTGATATGCCGCCACCTCAAACTCAAAAGGAAGTTAGAGGTTTCTTAGAGAGATTAAATTACATAGCCCGGTTCATCTCACATCTAACTGCAACTTGTGAACCTATATTTAAACTTCTCCGCAAAAGTGATATAGAAGGATGGAATGATGATTGTCAAATTGCTTTTGAGAAGATCAAGCAATACTTGCAAAATCCGCCTATATTGTTCCTCCAACTCCAGGGCGTCCACTCATTTTGTTTACAGTGACAGGAAAATCCATGGGTTGCGTACTTGGTCAACATGAGGTTTCTGGAAGGAAAGAACAAGCAATATACTATTTAAGCAAAATGTTCACAGATTATGAGGCTAATTATTCGATATTGGAGAAAACGTGTTGTGCATTAGCCTGAGTTACTCATCGGCTTAAACAGTACATATTATACCACACCACTTGGTTAATTTCAAAGATGGATCTAATCAAATATATCTTTGAAAAGCCATCACTTTCTGGGCGAATCGCTAAATGGCAAATGTTGCTCACGGAATATGATATTGTTTATGTCACGAGAAAATCAATAAAAGGAAGTGTACTTGCTGAATATCTTGCAGATCAACCAGTGCAAGATTATGAGCCTATGAAGTTTGATTTTTCTGATGAGAACATATCAGTCATATTAAAAAATGAAGGAGAATCTATGGATCCAGAATTGTGGACAATGTTACTTGATGGCGCGTCTAATGATGTAGAACATGGAATTGGGTTAATCCTCATATCTCCTGAGGGAAAGTTGTTCCCATTCACGGTAAAACTATGCTTTGACTGCACAAACAATGTGACAGAATATGAGGCATGTTCCATGGGAATTCAAGAAGCTTATGATATGAAGATAAGGAAACTTCGAGTGTACGGAGATTCGTTATTGGTGATACGACAACTAAACGGGGAATGGGAAGCTAGAGATTCCAAGATGGTACCTTACAACAAACATGTAACTACGCCAAGCCGAACTTTTAATGTGATCTCATTTGACCATATACCCAGAGAGAATAATCAAATTGCAGATGCACTGGCAACTCTAGCATCCATGTTCACCGTAGAATTTAAGGAAGAAGTGCAACCCATAAAAATGGAGAAGTGAGATTTTCCTGCTCACTGTATGAGTATTGAAGAAGAGCCAGACACAAGACCATGGTATTACGACATCAAGAAGTATATAAAGAATGGAGAATATCCATCCAAAGCTTCTGAGAATGATAAACGCACTATTAGAAGATTGTCCATGAGTTTCTTCTTGAATGGTGAAATACTCTACAAAAGAAACCATGATATGATGCTCTTAAGATGTGTTGATGCAAGGGGAGCGAATCAAATCATAGAGGAAGTTCACGAAGTAATTTGTGGAGTTCATGCTAATAGACATATGATGGCCAAACAAATCTTGAGAACAAGATATTATTGGTTAACTCTAGAATCTGACTGCATCAAGTACGCCAAGAAATGTCATAAATGTCAAATTTATGCGGATAAAATTCACGTACCTGCATCCCTTTTGCATGTAATGTCCGCGCCTTGGCCGTTCTCTATGTGAGGCATAGACGTCATTGGTCCCATCACACCCAAAGCCTCTAACGGGCATCGTTTCATTTTGGCCTCTATAGATTATTTTACCAAATGGGTGGAGGCAAGTTCTTATTCGAGTGTAACCAGAAGTGCGGTTGTTAAGTTTATTAAAAAGGAGATAATTTGTTGATATGGTCTACCTGAAAGGATCATCACAGATAATGGGACAAATTTAAATAACAAGATGATGAAAGAATTATGTGAGCAATTCAAATTTAAGCATCACAATTCATCTCCCTATCGTCTGAAAATGAACGGAGCAGTGGAAGCAGCCAATAAGAACATAAAAAGGATCATATAGAATATGACAGAGGTTTATAAGGATTGACATGAGATGCTCCCATTTGCACTGCATGGGTACCGCACAACAGACCTAACATCAATTGGGGCAACGCCATTCTCTTTGGTATATGGCATGGAAGCGGTCCTTCCAATTGAGGTGGAAATTTCCTCCCTCAGAGTCTTAATGGAGGCGAAATTAGAAGAAGTAGAGTGGGTACAAACATGATATGAGCAATTGAATTTCATCGAGGAAAAAAGATTGACTGTATTATGTAGAGGGTAATTATATCAAAGAAAAATGATGCACTCATATGACAAAAAATTGCGTCCCCGATGTTTCCGAGAAGGAGACTTGATGTTAAAAAAGATACTCTCATATTAAAAGGATCACCGGGGGAAGTGGACCCCAAATTATGAAGGACCTTTCATTGTCAAGAAGGCTTTCTTGGGAGGAGCTCTCATGCTAACAAAATGGATGGAGATAATTTACCGCACACAGTTAATTCTGATATAGTCAAGTAGTACTTCGTTTGACCGTTCTAAGTATGGGAAAAATGAAGTTAGGCAAAAAAAATGTTTAAAAAAAAAGCTGTCTCGAATATTGGAGAAATTCTTCCTCCATATTTTTTCTTTTTCCAAACCATTGTTTGTAAACATTGTTCATCATCAATGAAGAGCTTTTTTTTCTTTCTCAGTTGACAAATACATATACTTGATCTTTTCCTTATTTCCATTATTTCTTATTCCTCTCAATTCTAAGATATCATTAATTATTCTTGAAATAACTCAGAAGAATAAACTTGGTTAGGTGAAAGCTAATTAAAAAAGAAAAAAAGAAAAGAATAGGAACTAAGAAAGGCGGTCTGAGTACGAGGGGAAATCTGAAAAGTCATCACGAGAAAGTTGGTATGCACATAACGAAGGCTAAAGCATGATTGGAGGATTGCAATTAAAGTACAGAAAAGAAGCAAAATAGGGAGAAATTATCCACTTTTTCTTCATCATCGACGTGAAGCCGAATACTGGGGCACAAACCAATGAATAAGGATGCATCATTTTCTTAAAAGTATGCTCGATACTTCATTGCAAGTCCATGACCTTAGGCCAAGTGATTGATTTGAAGGGTGAAGGATATGGCGACATTAGTCGTTCAAAAAAAAAACATCAAATAATTTTTTCACAAATATTTTCAATCACGCATAGCACGCATGCACTCAAAATCACTACAATGCATAGACATGCATGAATCATTTAAAGATATTCTTTCGAAATTCATACATGACTTTCCAACATTTAGAGCATGCATTAGTCTAGCTCTTGCGTCATATGAAACTTGTAAATATCATTTCAACATCTTTAGTTAAATCGAACCTAATCGAGTCAAGGTCAAAGCCTGCGTCTATCCAGGTTCGTTTCCTTTCAAATATCTTGGTTAAATCGAACCCAACTTTGTCGTGGTTGAAGCCCAGTGTCAGCGCTTGGTCCATTTCAATTAATATGGTTAAATTGAACTCGCATCGACTCGAGATCGAAGCATGCGTCTATCCAGGTCCACGCCCTTCCTTTATCTATGGTTAAATCAAACCCGCATTGATTCAAGGTCGAAGCCTGCCTATATTCAAGTCTACATCATTTCTTTATCTTTGGTTAAATCGAACCCAACTTTGTCGGGGTCGAAGTCCGGTGTCAGTGCCTAGTCCGTTTCAATTAATATGGTTAAATCGAACCCACATCGAGTCGAGGTCGAAGCCTGCGCCTATCCAGGTCCGCATCCTTTCTTTATCTTAGGTTAAAACGAACCCGACTTTGTTGCGGTCGAAGCCCAATGTCAGCGCCTGGTCCGTTTCAATTTATAGGGTTAAATCGAACCCGAATTGAGTCGAGGTCGAAGCCTATGTCTATCCAGGTCCATTTCATAAGTTCTATCATTTCATAGAACCCGAATAAGTCAAGGTTTCTATTTCCTTTATCTATATAGTTTTTTCTCGATCAAAATATTTATCTACACATTTGTACACCTTCTAAGTTTAGAAGCGTGAACAAAGGGGGGCAGCTGTAGATACCGTATTTTTTCCGGTCCAATACTTTGAAAATATAAATTTTTTTTGCCCATGTACTAGTCTAAGGCTATGTGTATGATTTGAAAATAGCCCAATGTCTAAAAAATAAGAAAATTTGTCCAAGGACTAAAAATAAAAAATGAATAAAAAGACTAAAATTAAAAAAGTGAAGCCCTAAGTTTGCCTATAGATAGAGGGGAAGTCTTCACTTCAAATGAGATTTGGGAGAGTGAGGAAGAGAAGAGATTTTAGAGAGAGAAAGAGAGGTTTTGAGAAAATAGTGAAAAAGAGAAAGAAGGTGAGCTTTCATTTCTATTCATCTTCCATCTTCTCATTTTCTTTTTATTAAGATAGTTCAAATCTCTTACATTTTAGCTTGCAATATATTTTGTTCATTCTAATTAATCATCTCTCTTTTTCATACTCATGTATTTGATATTTATTTGTTTCATTTTTCATATATAGGTTTGTTTGCTCATTCTTTATCATTTCTCCTACTTTTAATGTTAAGTTTGCTTTTCGTATATTGTTTATCTCTTTACAAGTTTGATGATGAGATTTTTTTTATCATCAACTCAATCAATGAGAATGAAGATAAAATTTTGAGAGGTGTAAAATTAACTCAATGTGAATCAACCAATTAATGGGTTGAAGTATACATTTGATGAAAAGATCTCCTATGATAATTTCTCATGCATAAAATAGAGAGTAAAACCTCTATACAAGATTATGTAAATATTTTAAGCTTTGATTTTTTTATGTTCTTACAAATATTCTCTTCTCTTCTTTTTAATTTTTTGACCATCATTTTTTGTGACACATGTTTGAACTTATTACCATCCATGATCATTCTTAACAATGAAGGAAGAAAGGAAAAATGGTAATTAGTGAACTAAGTAGTCCAATAAAAAAATGGTATATTTATATCCTAAATAAAAATTATTTTATATTGAGTGTTTTATGAATTTTCTTTAGTGACACTTGTTTAAACTAGTTACCATCCATGATCATTCCTAGCAACGAAGAAAGAAAGGAAAAATTGTAGTTAGTGAATTAAGTAGTCCAATAAAAAATGGTATATTTATATCCTAAACAAAAATTATTTTATTTTGAAAGTTTTATGGATTTTCTTTAGTGACACTTGTTTAAACTAGTTAACATGCATGATCATTCCTAGCAAAGAAGGAAGAAAGGGAAAATGGTAATTAGTGAACTAAGTAGTCCAAAAATAAAAAATGGTAAATTTATATCTCAAACAAAATTATTTATTTATTTTTAGTGACACTTGTTTAAATTAATTACTATTCATGATAATTCTTTTGCTATTTAATTAACATTGAGTGAAGAAATAAAAAAAGTAATTAATAGATCATGTAGTAAAAAAGGCATGATCATGCTAATCATGTATGAAATTGAGCATTTTTTTCATAAATTAATTTATTTTACACATAAAAACTTTATTATCAATTTGTTTACTAAACAATTATATATATATTTGTAAAAAAAGAAAAAAAAAGAAAAAAAAGAGGGTGATGTCACCATCTTACACTTAAGAGGGTGATATCACCTTCTGCAAAAAAAAAAATTTACTTTAACTTTTTTGTTTTTAGTTGTTTATATATATATTTTTTGTTTTTTGTTTGTTTATTTTTCTATTTTTTTCAGTAGATACTATTAGTTTGTTGTAATTTATTTTTAATTATTTCACGTCTTGTTTCATTATTTTCATCATGCATATTCTTTTTTAAAATTTATCATATATATTTATCATCTCTAACATTCATTTCCATTATTCTTTTTATTTATAGTTGTTATCTCTTCTTATTTATTTATATATTATTTTCACATCTCATGGTTGTATGTAATTATTATTTTATTCTCTTATCATCAAAATTGACGCTCATAAATTAAAAGCATAACAATTTGATTTAAATTTTGTAAATATCTTTATTTTGTTTTCACTAAAAAAATCCGATGACGGACTTTAGAATTTTGGGATACCAAATTTTTCGAACTTTCGAGGTGAGGAGTTATTTTTAGGATACCGAAAGTAACTCCAATAACGCTTTAATAAAAGAAAAAAATTCATTGGTCTTTATACCACCCGTTGAAGGTAATTTAGTTGCTTATTTTTATGATGCAAAATGTACCAAATGGGACATTCAAAATTGAATTTTTATAACATTATTTTAGAAAAAAATAATTTGGATAGTATTTGATTAAATTTGGTAACCATTTTTCATAATGGGCGGTGTGGGGTGCTAATACCTTCCCCACACGTAAATGACTCCCAAACCAATTTTAAATTTTCGCAGACCAAAATATTTAATTTTAAATTTGGGTGACCAATCACGCCCTAAAATGATTGGTGGCGACTCCGAATTTTTTTCTCAAAATATGATTTTTCAATCGCCGCTTCGCATGGCATGCACGTTGTGACACCCTCAAAGAATGTGTATTGACATTTTGATATGAAATTTAATAAGGATTACATTTTTCTTATAATTGTTGTATTAAATTATTGTTGAATAATTTATGTAAATATCTAAAATTTCATATTGATTAATGATACTATGATCTTGTATTAGTATGAGAGAATTAAGATCATAAATAATGAATAAAATTGTTAGCAACATATTAAAATATGAAATCTTCAATGAATGATTGCTAGTACGGTTCACTAAGCATTATGAATGCGTGTGATCTAGATCCAGATCATTGATGTGGATAGAAATCTTAGTGAATGTACTTTATATAATGAGATTATATATGACTAGACTGATGTGAATTAATATCTTTATCAACATGTCATTTATAATAAAGACTTAATACATATATATTCGATGATCATATGTAGATCAGTCTGAATCTTTAGTAGTCATGAATTCTTATACATGTCTACTGAATCTTTTGATTTACTCATTATGGTTTGTTTGTAAAACATGCTAATGACTTTTATTTTGAAGATTCAATGATATGAATGGTTGAAAACATGATCTTTCATGATTTAAAATCCAAGCTTTTCTAACGGATCGTATATTGATTTCCTTAAGTGTTAATTCTGAAACTGAATGGTTATTGAGTTCAAATGTATAATAAGATTATGCACTAGTGGATTAATGGTACTTAAAGATCAAGAGATAATTGGAAGGGTAAAACGGTAATTTTGACAGTTTCTAATTTGCGAACCAATAATTGGATGACAGAATTACATGAATTGATTATATCAATGAACTACATGAGAGTACTCTGTAAATACAATCTATAATCTCTAAGAGTGCAATTTTATATTTATAGTGGAATAATAATGAAATTAATAAATAAGATTATTTAATTAAAAAGTTTAATTAATAATCTAGTTTATTGGAGCTTAAAATTATAGGTCCATGGTCCCCAAGTCACCTCTATACTACGCAGTCTTGGGTGTGAATGTTTCAGGACATGAGAAAAGACTCATTTGTAAATGAATTTTTGTTATAGGGCAAGTACATAATTATGAGATAATTATGTGTGATTAATTAATTAAATTACTTATATATATAATATAATTTTTTGTTATTATATATATATATAAATAAATAATTATTGATTATTTTTCTAATTATTGATAAGTGAGGCAAAATATATAATTTGTGAAATTACATAATTAAATTATTATTAGATATTATAGATAAATTAAATCTGTTATTTGTGAAATAACAGATAATTTAGTTGACAGGAATAATCATATATGTAAATTTTGAATTAACTAATATCTAGATATTTATCTAATTAAAATAAATATTTAATTTACAATAATTGTCACGTGTCGATCAATGATTGAAAATCATAGATCATCATGGACAGTTGTAGTGTCACGCAGCACTACAGCAGTAGGAGTGTAACACTGCAGTGCCACATGACGCTGTAGTGTGGCGTGACACAGTGTTGTGAGGCATTGTGCTGCTTCACGCCAACTGCAATGTTGTGTGGCACTGCTGTTGTGCACTATTATACAATGGATCTCACTGTATTGAGCAATTTAAAATTAAATATTATTTTTAATTATCCTTAAATATCTGATACTCCATTATCTTGAATAAGATACAAATTTTATTATAATGACATAAGTTGATGAATGTGTTGCCCATATCATCAGTTGATCAATCAAAGTATTGAACACAATTGCTCAGAGTGATTTTTCTCTACGATTAATGGTCAATCAAATCTCTAAAAGAATAATCATCGTGTTCTTCTAGAGAATCGTCTCACAAAAGTCATCCTCAGTAAATCTCTAGTCTCGTGTGTTGAGTACATCTAAAGACAGAAAAAGTGTATTGTAATATTCTATGTGTCCACACACGTCCTAGTACGTTGAGAATTGACTTGGAAGATCTTGGTGTGGATCCTGGAGTCTATTGATCGTTGGAACAGTTTCGTGAGACGGAGGATTGGTCGGTTTTGTAAGAACGCTTGATTAAGACTACAAGAGGTATATGTTTCCTAACCTTGTATATTATAGATTTAATATATAAATATATAATGGATCCAGATTGAAAAGAGTTTTCAATAAAAGTTTTTATTTTTGTAAATCGTTACGTTGCACTTGTTTTTCTTTGTATTGAAAAAGATTTGTTTTTATTAAATTTTCTTAAACGTCTTCACTACGCCTGCGCCGCGTTTTCCAACATAAATTTGTCAAAGCCAATCAGATTCACTTGTAGGAAGGGTATGTTTAGAATAGTTTAAATTTGAACGGATTAAATTGTCCAAAAAAATATTCTCATGGTATGATATTTTTAATATATAATAGATTATAGATAAAAAAATCATATATTACAAATTTCAAAAAAGAAATAAGGGAAATGACATAGATAGTCTACTTACTCTATAGTTAGTAATTAAATGGACCATTTTTAGTAATGGAGCCAAAAATATGCCGAAAAGAAAAATCATGGTTTTTTATTGTCTTAATCTCTCAAAATAAACCTTGTAAGAGAATTTTTCGTCCCTTAAGGTATTCAAGTATTGAATACAAACGAATGAATAAAAAATAAGAGTAGAAAGACCAGTAAAGAGAATGAAGTTATAGCT
This sequence comes from Datisca glomerata, assembly GCA_003255025.1. Lineage (NCBI taxonomy): Eukaryota > Viridiplantae > Streptophyta > Magnoliopsida > Cucurbitales > Datiscaceae > Datisca > Datisca glomerata. Next base: position 114,092 of record QANY01011905.1, on the reverse strand, counting down.
TGATTGTATGGAGATCAATTGATCTAATCAAATACATATGGAGGTATATATATGCCTTGCCCCCATTGGCCGTTGCCCTAATTTTATTATCATTTAAGGATAATGTCATGACCGTTCTTAATGAAATCATGGGGTGAGAGAGTAACGGGCACCAAATTTAATATTGATATGTTGCTTTCGTTGACCTTGTCCCTTTCACGTCTGCATCCTTTTGTGCTTTCCTTCTCTTTCTTCCACACTACCGGCTTATTAATTATGGGAGAAAGTCTTGTTGAAATTATGTTCATAAAGTAGGTTGTAATAACTATTTATGAATATTTACTTATTTATTAAAGATTTTGTATTACTGAATTTAATAAATGAACGAAAGTTTTTTTATTAATTAAAGTGTGTTTATAATTTACTCAAGTCTTGAAACTATTATCAACGTAAGAAGAATAAAGAATGAGGGGTCTTCCATACAAACTCTTCTGAAATAGTTCAGAATGTTATTCACAGTCTTAGGATCGACTGGGCAATCGAGTCTGATTATGACTGTTAGGTTAAACCAAAAGATGTCAGTCTTGGGGCATGGTCGTGGAGACTCTAATGGTTGACCTAGACATGTTGAATAGACCAATAACCTAACAGTCATAACCAACATGTTGAATAGAACATGTTGAATAGACCAATAACCAATTAGTTTAGAGCAAAGTTATTTATCTAGCTCTAAATCTAATTGTTACACATATAAGAGTATTTTCATAATTACTTTAATCCTGGGGTGCGTACGAAACTTGACTTAGTCATAACTTTTTATATGCCAAATGAGTGAGTTCAAATTGTTGGGCAATAATTCGACTGTTAGGATCGTGATTCAACTATGTTGGAGTTTCCTGATTCACATATTTGAAAATTCATGGCGAGAGTGCAAATGTAACAATATCACATTATACTTTATTGATGGGTGTGTGAATAAATTAACTTGGCCAAGTATTCGACGAAATGAATAATTGAATAAGAGATGGTGAATTGTATGAGACAATTCACTGTTATGTCATTCTTATTTACAATCAATAAAGGAGTTGAGAAAATAATAGCTAGAGGGGTAAAATTACGTGGATTAGAAACGTAATCTTGATATCGTCTCCCCTGCACAATTTACCCCAAATGCTTATAGGACTATACTGGGCTTCAAATCCTTGAACCGTCTGTTTGGTTTAGATTTAGGGCTCAATGAGTTTCGTCTGTTGTACTCCCTCAAGGAGAAGAATGGCACAACTATGTTGCCATGCGTAGTGGTCTGGCCGGTGGTCCCCTGATTTTGGACTTGCCTAAGGGCGATAAATGGTGCAATGTTGAGGCACTCCACGTTTTCGGTGACTAGAAAGGTGGCAGTCACTCCCACATCCCTACCGAAAGGAGGTCGTATGGTGAGTGATTTTACCCTCTCAAATTTTTTGTTCTTTATTTTTTACTGTTGAAACGGATCATCTTCTTCCTTTTTTGTTTCAGATAAGCGGAAGAACATTCGCCCTTACAAGACTCCAGAAGATAGAGTTAAGATCGGGGTTGCTTTAGCATTGTCACTCGTGACTGGCAGTGGCTTTTGGACCCTGAACGCTAACTCCCATTTGTCGTCCAGCCTCCCTCGCGACCAATAGCTCTTCTGCTGCCCCCCCCACAGACCTTCGGTTCAGATATTGTCTAGAGCCCTGCACCTACCAGGCTTCCTTCTTTACCTACTTTTCTTTTCCTCTTCCTCTTCGCCTCTCCTTCTATTCGAGAGGCTTTTGAAATGATACCTATTCAACTTTCATTGAACCGTTCCTCCTCGCACAGCGTGCACCCACGGCTGGCTATTGAGCCTTCACGTATGGTTTCCACGACATATCATGTTCATCCAGCTGTCCAAATTTCTTCTCCTCTTCCTAATCATGTTGCTTCACTCCCCCCTTGGCTTGAAACCGTTGGGCCAATGGGGTTTATTCCTTTGTCTTCTTCTCCCGATTTCGGGTTAGGTTCTTCGAAGCTCGTTAACAACCATCCATGGACTCTTTTTCCTCTCGGTGACAGTCCGTAGATTCTCTTTGAGGTGAATCTGATGATGGACTATGAGTCTTCTCACTAGATCATGAGCCACATCCAATGCTCGACTAATTCTGATCAATTGGCCGAGGAATCAATTGAAGACTTGCAGAAAGGCATCAATCATTGCCTTCTTCAAGTAGATGCTTCTTTCTTTATTCCTTCATATTTTTTGTATATTCTAACTTGAATTTTTTCTGCTTTTAGACCGATCTGTACCATAATGATCTTTTGGTCAAGATCAACAGCATTGGCTGAGATATGATTAGACACGCGCAAGAAGTGCCTAATCTCAAGCACCAGCTGGCCGCCAAGGACGTTGAGATTGGAGAACTGAAGAGTGAGTCTGAGGCTGTAAGGCTTCTGATTGAGGAGTTGTCGATCGATGTTGATCAGCGCATCCAAGAGGTTACTCGAGAGCTTACTAAGCGGCATGAAACGTCTAGTGCCGAGGCTTCACGGAAGAAGGAGGAGGAAGCTTATGAGCAGTACATTGCTCAATTCTGTATGTTGGAGAAAGACGTTTACACCATCGATTACCTTGATGGTGTCTCTCGGGCGACTCCGTAGTACGAGTTGACAGAAGAAATTCCTCATTCTACTGATCAAAACGTTAAGAACAACACTGCTTCGGCTTTTCGGCTGATCATATCTAATTGGATTGATTTTTTTCAATGTACGTTTTCTTTTTCTTTCCATGTATTTTTTTTAAATGAATGAAAAGCTATCTTTTTCCCACTTCTCAGTACTTTGCCTTAAAATTTTTTGAACTTGGTTAATTTCATCCCTGCGTATAATTTGACACAGTCTTCATCACCACATCAACTCTTAGACTTTTTAGCTAAGCTTCGGTTAGAACACTTAGGGATTTTTTCTTTACTAACTATCTGAGCACTGCTTGGAACGCTTAGTTTCCTTTCTTCATGCTTTTGTGTTGCTTTGATTTTCTTCATTGCTTTGACATCTCAGCGGCAGCTTAGCACACTTAAATTTTTTATCTTTGTTTTAGTCTAAGTGATGCTTAGACTATTTTTTTGCTTTGGCATCTAAGCGGCCGCTTGTCACACTTAGATTTTTTACCTTTGTTTCAGTCTAAGTACTGCTTAGACTCTTCTTTGCTTTAGCATCTAAGTGGCTGCTTGGCACACTTAGTTTTTTCGCCTTTGTTTTAGTCTAAGTGTTGCTTAGACTCTTCTTTGCTTTGGCATCTACGCGACCGCTTGGTACGCTTAGATTTTTTGCCTTTGTTTCTTGCTTTCACAGCTTGGTGTTAGTCATGATAAGTAATCACAGTATGAGATAATTTTTACGTGGAAAACCCTTTAACGGGAAAAAATCACATAGTATTGATGCTTTTATTAAGATAATCAACAATTCAATTTAGGGATATCGATACCTTCTTCATTCATCAACCAATATGATCCTTTTTCCACCAATTGCCCAGATGATGAACAGTCATTCTCAATTGGGTCCCATCTTTCCAGCATCTGGTTACATGATTTAAGGGATAACTCTCTTGGTTGAAATCCTCTTACTTTCATTCTTTTAGAGAAGTAAGCTCGCCTTTTTTATTGTAGTTGCCTAATCTGATCATAGAAGCTTCTCTTATTTCGTCTAGCAAATCTAGTTATTTCTCCAGTAGTTGGGAGTTTTCTTCTTGGTTAATTTCAAATGTTGTAGCAGACGATCCGACTTCAATTGGGATAACTGTTTAAATTCCAAATGCAAAATCAAATGGGGTCAGTATAGTTGATTCTTGAGAAGTTGTGTGATAGGCCTAGATGACGGAAGGCAATTCTTCAACCCATTTAACTTTTGCCACTTCCAACCTCTTCTTCAGTCCTTCGTCGATGGTTCAGTTGGATCTTTTTGCCAGTCTGTTCCCCTACGGGTAATATGGAGTTGAATAAAGAGTCTTAATCTTAAGTCCGTAACAAAAATCTTTGATCATCTTTCCCATTAATTGTGTTCCATTATCTGAGATGATTATTCTTGGAATTCCATATCAGTATACAGTGTCTTTCCACAAGAAACTTTTAACCTCCTCCTCGTGTATTCTTGCAAGTGTAGCTTTTTCTATCCATTTGGTAAAGTAATTTGTTGCAACTAATAAGAACTCATTTTATGCTGGAGCCATTGGCAACGAACCAACTATATCGAGTCCCCATTGCATAAAAGGCCACAAGATGATTAAAGTCTGCAGTGATTCCAGAGCCATTCGGGGTATGGGTGCGAACATTTACACTTATCGTAATTCCTTGCATATTCTTACCCCGAGTTCTAGTGCAAAACAGATTCCTACAATTAATGCTTTGTATATTATTGAAGCTGAATGACATCGTTTGTTCAATAATTGCTCCATAAGGAGTTTACAGAATCAGTCTTACGCATGATCCTTTCCAATTAGAAGCACCTTCGATAAAGAGTTACCATTCATCATTTAACGGATCAAATTCTTTGAATTTTTGTCGTTTTGTCCTGTTGTGAATTCCCAATAAAATCTGAGAGTACTTGAGACTTCCTGGCGGTTCTTGGGACATAGCTTATCTCATATTGACCAAGCTCTACTACCCATTTTGTTAATCTGCTAGTTAGATCTGGTGAATGTAGAATGCTTTAGATTGGGTATTCTGTTGGCACTACTATGGTACGTGCCTGAAAGTACGGCTTCAGTTTTCGTGATGCAACTACCAATACCAAATTTTTTTTTCAATTTCCTTGTATCTGGTCTCTGCATTCGCTAAGGTTTTACTGATGAAGTATACTGGCTGTTACAATTTTCCCTCTTAACTAACCAGTGTTGCGCTAACGGCCACTTCTAAAACTGACAAGTATATATACAACTTGTCTCATGGTTCTGGTTTTGTGAATAGGCTAAGTATTCTTTGACGACTGTAAAGGCCACTTCACAATCTTCGTTCCATCTTTGCGTCAAATTTTTTCTAACATTGAGAAAGAAAGGTCTGCATTTTTCAGTTAACTTCGTCAAGAATCTTCCAACAGTCGAAAACTTTCCCTAAGACTTTGAGAGTCTTTTAACGTAGTTGGAGTCTTCATCTCTAGAATCGCTTTAATCTGGTCAGGATTGACCTCTATTCCTCTATGAGAAACCATATGGCTGAGGAATTTCCCGCAATGACTCTAAAAGTGCATTTTTCATTGGAGAGGTCCTCGAATAATGAAGAATGGGAGTCGAGCCCTCTTCTAAATGCAGACCGAGCTACACGATCATTGCAGTTATCAACTTTTACCATTTCATCTTTAAATCTCTGAGTATATTCTCATAACGATTCTCCTTTTTTCATGGAGATCGTTAAGAGTTACTCTGAGTCTTCGGTAACGGTACGATATGTCGCATACTATTTCAAAAAGATAGAAGACATTGAAGAAAAGTTAGTAGTTACAAAAGATGGGAGAAAATGGTACCACTTCAGTGCGTTGCCGTCGAGGCTCATCGGAAACATCCTGCACATGAATGCATCTTCGTGTTAATATAGGGCCATCATCGCCTGAATCTCCATAGATCCTCTACTGGATCTGTTTTCCCAATATAGTATTTAAACTTTGGGGGCACAAATTTCTTGAGAATCGGTGTTAATAAGATCTCCTGAGTTAGAGGCATTTTAGTGAGGGATTCGAGAACTGCAACTGTTGTAGTGCCCAGCATTTTGGCTTCTGCCATTTTCCTGTCAAGCATCTTCTCTATATCTTATTCAGTTATTCATTCTTTAACTTCTTGAACTCCTACCACTATGTCTTCATTGTTCTTCGATTGCGCCTCAGCTACATCGTTGTGATTCTCTCCGTTCTGCTGGTTTTGCCTAACATTTTTCTTTGGCATTGTCGCTCATATGTCATTTGTTTCCACGTGATATGATTGATTTATTTCTTGTCGTGCTTGATGAACTTCTCGCTGTAAGGTGACAACTTGATCTTGCAGCTCGTGGAGTGTCGTATTCAGGGTTTCAGCGTTTCGATTCTCTTAAAAATAGTTTCGAGAACCACCAAAATGTCATGATTTTTATGTTCAAGATCATTTCTGCTTTGACTTTCACGTGTGACGCTAGACCTAGTTCTTAGCATTTTTGAAGTTTTTTTGGATGAATTCTCAAGTATGTTTTAGCTCTCAATGAAAGCACCAATCTATAAGGAAATTTTTTGTCCCTTACGGTATTCAAGTATTGAATATGAATGAAAGAATAAAAAATATGAGAGTAGAAAGACCAGTAAAGAGAATGAGCTTATAGCTTGATTGTATTGAGATCAATTGGTCTAATCAAATACATATGGAGGTTTATATACGCCTTACCCCCTTGGTTGTTGCCCTAATTTTTATTATCATATAAGGCTAATATCATAACTGTTCTTGATGAAATCATGGGGAGAGGGAGTAATGGGCACCAACTTTATATTGACAGGTTGTTTTTGCTGACCTTGTCTTCTCCACGTCTGGATCCTTTTGTGCTTTCCTTCTCTCTTCTGTCACGCTGGTGGCTTATTAATTATGGGAGAAAATCTGCCCCGTACAACCCCAATCTTCAATTAGGGGTGTGGAGTCATCCCGTCCCGAGGAACGGGACAAGATTTTTACTCTTGGCGGGACTAGAGGGGTCAAAACTTTTTTGTCACGTTCAAGATGGAACGGGACACGGGACAAAATTTTAAGTCCCGTCCTGTCTCGTTTTTTTATAAATAGCCTAATTATTTTTAAATTTGATCCTTAGTTTTTTCAATTTTAACCCTGAATATTTTTAATTTTAACTCTTAATATTTTTAATTTTTAAGCTTTTAATCTTTTGAACTTTAAACTAATTTTAATTTTTAACCATTAAATTTTTTAACCAAAATATATGTCCTATCCTGCTAGGTTTTTCCCCTCAACATAGGACGGGATGGGACCCAAAAAAATTTATCCCATCTCGATCGGTACGGAACAAAATAGCCCAAAAATTACACCGTCCCGTCTTGTGCACAGCCCTATCTCCGATCATCTTCTCCCAAAATCACGGTTTGCTCAAAATTTAAATCTCTCAATCAATCTTTCTCCAAAATTGAAATCCCTACCATTCTCTAGGTTTTCTCAATCCTTCTGAATCAATTTTACTCTCTACTCATCATTAATACAATTTAAACTCCCACAACGTGCCCATCACAGCCCTCGAATAACAATAAAAGCAAAGTCCAAAAAAAAAATTACCTTAGAAAGCCATTGATGGTCTAAAACTTCACGAACTAAGCCACATGAATCCAAACCTATAAACAAAAATGAAAAGCAAAACAAAGCGAATACTAAATAAAAAACAAAATAAATTCAAAATAAAAAGAAAATTCATTATCTCCGACATTACAAGTAGAGGGATATAACATTTGTGAATTAGATTAATAAAAAAAACTACATTGACAGTTAATAAGGGTACTCCAAGGAACAAAAAAGTCAGAGGGCCATCAATCAAATCCTATTTGTTTTGGGCAATGAAATAACTTCATAGTAGTAACGTGATCTATATACCATTATAGTGGAAGAGCATTAAGATTATGCTACTTTACAGAAAAAAATAAAAAATGATCAAGGATAAAAAAAATAAAAAATAAACTCTCAAATCTAAAAAAAAAAATTGGCACCAAAAAATAGACCCTGCACGTCCAGCGAAATTAAATGCATTTTTCTTAAAATTTATATAATATATAAAATATATTCTATTTCTATATTTTTTATACTTAGTGACTATTTATTATTATGGCTCATTGCTGAACAGGCCCATCACAAAATGCCAGAGTGATCAAGAATCAGTTCAAACATAAGGATGCCGAAACGGAGTGGACCCTCAGCCATAATGGCCCATTATCAATATCCAACTTCCTGAGAAAGCAGAACAAACAATAATAGTAGCAGTACCCTTCGTCCCCAAACCCAAGGAACGGAGCCATCATTTTCCGCGAAAAGAGTGAGGGAGAAAATCAGCGAGAGAGTAACAAATGGGAATAGCGGCAGCGATAGGTGTGCTTTCCCCATTTCCATTCTACTACTTGCTTTGGACTCACCCGCAGACATGGGTGGAGCTCTGTGGCAAAGGGAATGACCCATCTAAAGTGATGGCCTATTTCTCTCATTCTCTCAAGCTGATTCAGTTTCTCTCTCTATTTTCTGTCTCCTCCCTCTCTTGGCCTCCCCCTCTCTACTTCTGGCCCCTCTTTCTCTTTGGTCAAATCCTCAACTTCAGGTCAGTTTTCCCCATTTTTCATCATAGAGATTTCCTATTGTCTAGCTGGTATTCACGGGTACAAAGAAATGCAAATTTTTGTGTTCTATTCATTGAGTTCTTGAGTTAGATTTTGAAGAAAACTTATCCTTTTTGTAATTATCACAAAGATTGATATTGAAGTTGTGCCGTAGTAACAAAAATTGATTGAAAGCAATGAGAAATGAAGGAAATGCATTGTATTAAGACTTGGGATCGGTTTTACAGTTTACTAAACTGTTTTAAGGGTATTTCTGTTAAATAAAGTACGACTGCTGAATAACAAAATACAATGTTCCATCGAACTAATGTTGATATTTTGCTCGGATCTGATTTTCTTAGCCGTATTTGAAGGTTAAATGGAATATGAAAAAGAAAATACCCATTACCATTAAGATTCATATCAAGTTTTTTTTACTCTTGATTTGATTTATGGGTGTCGTATACTCTCTCAAGTAGATACCTTCCAGTTCTTTTAAGCCCTTTTTTGTTTGAGACTCTGAAAGTAGAGAGCTGATAGGAGATTCCAACTTCCAAGGTGGAAAGACGATATTTTTAGTGACAAAATTAATTAGAATGAATTTCCTTCTACACTTGATATAAGTGAAGCAAAGTACTAAACCATGGGAAGAGTTTATCAAGGTTGCAACTTTATGATAAATCGTGTGCTAACTGAAGTGTTTGTTGTATTAAGTAATTAAAGCTTTATCAAATCTCAGGGTTTACCAGCTGCTAGGTGAATCCGGGACTTACTACGGAGTTCGATTTGGAAAGAACATTCCTTGGGTTACAGAGTTTCCATTTGGAGTAATTAAAGATCCTCAGTACGTTGGAAGCATTTTGAGTCTTCTTGCTTGCCTATCATGGGTACCCTTTCAATATATTCTTCTGTGGGTACTCGGCTACGTTTTTATGATCCATGTTGAATCAAATGAAGATCCTACTAGTCGTGCGAAGCCACTCCCCTTAAATTGAATGTAATGCTACTTCACTGATTATAAATCAAAATTTGCAGTTGTAATGACATTAGATTTAAGTTTCTTACCATCTTGCTTCATTTTTGTTGAATGAAGACCCTTCATTTTTGCTGACTAGAACTAAACAAATTTTTCGAAATAGTGGTAAGCCATTAATTAATGTAATCAGTTTCGTTTTCTTCTTTTCACTTAGACAATATTGGTTTCAATTATGTTGTCTGCATGTAGTAGAGTTCTAGAGGGTAAGTTTTGTGGGGATGAAGGTAGAAGAGGCTTCGTTTCATGCGGTTCTCTACAGTAAATAAACGTGAGAAGATCATATTCATGCGATCTAAGTCATTGAATCTAATTTTAATGGCTCATAATCATATCTACCTAACACCAAACTCGAGATTTTTTGGTAAAAAAGTCTTCCCTTTCTTATTAGATTTAGATTGTTGACAAGGAAAACAATGACATCGTAAGGAACCCGACCTCAATGATCGTTTGTGATCTTATGACTGACAATTTGATCGACATATCGAAAAACCGAAAAACGGAGATGACCTCACAAAACGGAAGTATGTTGGTTTTTTGTTAGAGAGAATCTGCCATTGGATTGTGAATTTGAATTTGCTTGACATATGATGGGGTAAATAGCTCTGTCTAAAAAGTCCCAAAAATGTGCTAGAATACTTGCTATAAGTTTGGAGTCTGAAAATATTTCCTTCTCTCTATTTCTTTTTCTTCTCAATGAATACCTTCAAAACATCAAAATGTCCTACACTTTCTCCTAATTTTTCAACATCATATTTACAAATTCATCTCAGCATTCAACCTAAAACATCATTTCGATTCTCCACGATACCGTTCGCCTTTTCTCAACTACGATTGCCCGGGAAAATCCTTCCCGAAATTGCAGCTGCTAAAGCAGCTGTGAAGTTAGGATCTTTAGTCAATGAAGAAGCCATCTGTTCAACCAAAAACTGCTGCATTTCAGGTTTATCAGATCTTGGTTTTATAGATTTGACATCACTGCTGGTCTTATTAGATTTTGTGATATCAAAAGTAATGGACGGTCCTGATGAAGTCGAAAACGGAACTGAGCTAACAGTCAAACTACGAGTTGAAGCTGATATTGCCTCCATTTGAGAAGGCTGTGGATGGTTATGTTCTCCTTCATAAGTTGCCACCAGAACTGACTGATCTTCTACACTTCTCTGTACCTGAATAAGCAATTCCATCCGTTAGATAAAGTGAAAACAAGGAAAACAATATAATTCCAAGCAAAAACAAAAACGTTACCAAGATTTGTAAGGGTTATTACCTTCTTTTTGACAGGGCAAGTTGGAGCAAAAGAGCATTTGAAGTAAGCTCTAGGACAAGGATTGTCTCTAGTCACCTTCTGCCCATATTTCCTCCATTGATATCCATCTTTCACAACCTGCAAACCCAAATCGAGATGAAGATTAATTTCTCAGCAAATGAAAGTTTAAATTATTTATTTATAATTTGGAGAATTGAATTAGAGGCTTACAAGGCCTGTATCAGATGCTTCAGTTTTGAAATAAGATTTAGTAATTTTGGATTTGATTGTTTCTTCCTTTGGTTTCTTGAATGATTCTTCATCACTAGAGCTGCTGTCTGAGTTTCCATTTAATCCAACAAAATTACTGCTTTCTGACTTTCTTTTCTTTGATGGGCTGAGTTCTTTCTCTGAGCTTTTGCTCATGTAATCCATCAAATGGCTTCTTAAAGCAGTGTAATTCTCACACATCACTGTTAGCATTTCCGTCAGCTTCTTGTTTTCTTCACTCACCCTGTTCAATTCCTCCATCAGAGTACCAGTCTAAATATCCCCCAAAGAAAAAACAAAAAGTTAAATAAATAAGTGTTTAAACAATATTAGCTAAAAAAATTAATGCCCATTAAAGAAATTCAAAAAATTTACCTCTTCTTTGACGGAAATCTTCCTCCCAATGTCCAAAGATTTGCTTTCGACCTCCTTCTGTAAGCAGATTCAAAAGAAATTTGTAAATAAGCAGCTTTTGATAAAGTGATTAACAAAAAGGCGCGTCTGGAGAATCTGGATTGAATTACTGCAATATCACTTACCACAGCATCATCAACAAATCCAAGTGGACTAGCACTGAGATTCAACGAAGTATCAACCCACGAAGAATAGTCCATTGCAAAATCAAATTCTTCCTGTTCTTCTAAGTCTCTTAAGCAAAACCCAGAAAGAATTCAAGCACAAAAATCCCAAAAATTGAACTAATTCGCAGTTGAAACGAAGGAAAACAATATATAGAAGTAGAAGCAAGAAGCTCAAGTTGGGAAGGAAAGTAGGGGGAAAGAGGCAGAGATATTAAAGGTGTGTTTGAATATGAGTAGTAAAGAGCTGGCATGAGCTTTTGAAGCACAACATTCGATTACTATATAAAGAGGAATTCAATTGTATTTGGTGTGCTGGTTTTGGGTTTATTACTTTATTCAATAATGCTGTTGGACCATTGGTGGGACATGTCGGTTGAGGTTGAATTTGAAATTCTTTTGTACAAAAATTCAAAGTCAAGCTTCAACTTATATATATTAGGAAAATAGTCATCAATTACTGGCCTCGCATGGGATTAGATAACAATCCTCTCTTGCTGATGAAAACATAAGATATATTGTTCTTATCATCTGAATCGTTGTATTTTTCAACAACTCGATTTAATTAAGAATAAAAATTTTAATTTAATAAAATAAATTGATCTAGAACGCTAAAAATTAATTGAACGTCTAGATCAACTGAAAGAGACATCTTTTATTTACTTGAATAAGAGAAGATATAATTCTATGAGGTTAGATAAGATAAGTTAACACATAATAAAAAAATTTATGGTTCTAGTCATAATTTTCTAATCCTCTTAGATTTGTAACTTGATAAACAACGTAAATCTTTTGTTTTTTCTCTTGGATTTGATAAAGCCCTAGTCCATATGGGATTCCAAGATCCTTTTATCATAAGCGTTGGGATACTATTGGTCTGGACATTTGGAAAGCTGCTACAAATTTTTTCAAGTTTGATTACCTTCCCAACAGCTTTAATGAAACTAACATCATTCTCATTCCTAAATGTCAAAACACAGATTCTCCATCTCTCTTCAAGCCTATTGCATTATGTAACTTCTCTTACAAGATTTTCTAAAAAATTCTTGTGAATAGACTCAAACTCATCCTTGGCAGTTTTATCTCTTATAATCAGGGTACTTTTATCAGTGAGAAAAGTATTCAAGAGAACACCCTAATTGCTCTGGAGATTTTCTTTCATATTAAAAAGAAGGAGGTGGGCAGGAAAGGTATTATGGTTATCAAAACAGATATGGTAAAGGCGTATGATAGGGTTAGTTGGACTTTTTTTTGGAGAAATTGCTTTTGAAAATTGGCTTTCATCATAAGTTTGTCCACTGGATGATGCTTTGCATCAGTACTATTTCATTGAATTTTCTCATTAATGGTCAGCCAAGATTGAAGCTCAATACAAGCCTACTAGACGTCTTAGGCAGGGAGATCCTCTCTCTCCTTACCTTTTATCATTGTTGCTGAGTGATTATCTAGATGGATCAATTTTACTTTGGCCAATGTGGATATTAAAGGTGTGAAGATCAGAAGAGATAGTCATCTCATTTGTTTTTTACAGATGATAACTTGTTTTTTATTGAAACTGATGATGGTTCATATGTTAATCTCAAGGAGTGTATTAGCAATTATTGTTGTGCTTCTGGAGAGAGGATAAATCCTTCTAAGAGTTACTCGTGGTTCAATAAGAATGTCAACTTACTCAAGCAAAACAATTTAGCTTCTAGATTGAATATTCCCGTCTCTGATATAAGTGGGAATTACTTGGGTCTTCCTATGGATTGTCATAAATCAAAAATTTCTTTTAATGCCCTTTTACAGGAGAGAATGGAGATCAATACAGGTCTTTGGAAAGCTAATTTGTTGTATCTTGGAGGCAAATAAATTCTTCTTAAGTCAATTGCTCAAGCTCTCTCAAACTATGCAATGAGTATCTTTAAGCTTCCTAAGAAGACTTGTATTGAGCTTCAATCTTGCATGTTGAATTTCTTGTGGAGTAAGAATGGAGATATGCATGGTTTGAGATGGTATTCTAAGCATAAATTATTTGACTGAAAGGATTTTGGTGGCTTAGGCTTTAAAGATTTTGAAGCTTTTAAACTAGCATTATTAGCTAAGCAAGCATGGGTTATTCTTAGTAATCCTGATACCTTCTGTGCTAGAGTCTTAAAGAGCATCTACTTCCCTAACTGTAGTTTTCTTGATGCTACTACTCCTAAGTCTTGCTCTTGGGCTTGGAGGAGTGTTTGGCATGGTAAAAACATCATTAGAACGAAGGGGCTTCGGAATATTGGCAATGGTCAATCTGTCTGTATATAGGATGATTACTGGTTGAAGCCTAGATTTAATCTTGTTGTTCACACTTCTTTGTCTCGTGATGACAAATTCATATGGCCTTTCTCTGGAAATGGTTCTTTCTTTGTGAAGACTGGTTACCATGCAATTATGGCTGACAGATATCATGTTGGTGGTTTCTCTTCTTCTTCTTATGGTTTTTCTCCTAAGCAGTGTACTTCTTTATGTAATATTCTATTCCCTCTAAGATAAAGCACTTTATGTGGAGATTAGTTAACAACTTCTTGTCTTCTAGACAAAACTTGTTTAGAAGAGGTCATTTCTGATGCCAGTTGTTCTATTTGTAATTGTGATAAACACATTATTTTTTGTTGTGAGTGGAGCTGCAAAGTGTGGTGGAGTTCTTCTTTGCAGTTAAACTGCTCTTTATCTCAACACCAACTCATTGACTCTTGGATTTTAAGCATAATCAGTAAAACCAAAAACCATCCTGATAGTTATAAAAAAGCTTTTTCTCTTTTTGTGTTATATCTGCCGGTATATTTGGAAGGGGAGAAATGAGGTAGTGTTTCAAGGAATCTCTGCTAATCCTATTATTTCTTTACAGATAGCTTCTTTAGCTTTCTCTAATTTTTGGAATTCAGTGAGCTCAGCTATTGATATTTCTTTCTCTAGTAGAGTTGTTTCTTGTTTTCCACATTCCTGGACGCCTCCTGATTTTGATGTGATCAAAGTCAATTTATGACGTTGTTGTTAAAAGGTGTCCAAATATTGCTGCTGTTGGTGTTGTTGCTAGAAACTGTCATGGCTCTCCTATTAGCATTATAGGAAAGCAAGTTTTTGCTCCTGATGTTGAACATGCTGAACTGCTAGCGATTAGAGAAGGCTTGTTCTTGACTTCTCTTGCTGGTTGGCTAAAGATTGTTGTGGAACTTGATTCTAAGGAAGCAACATGTTGGTTATATTTTGGTTTTTGCTCCAACTGGAAGTTTGTTAATCTGGTCTCTGATATTCTGAGTTTTGCTTGTATTTTTTAGGTTTGCAGGTTTAATTGGGTTAGCAGGAATCTAAACCAAGTTGTTGACGCTATAACTAATTTCAATTCCGGTCAAAACTGTAGTTTTGTTGAGATTCTTGACTTTCCTAGTTTCATCACTGTTCTTTTTAATAGAGATAAACTCTTTGTAACGGGTGGTTTCAGACTATCTTGATTGGATTTATAATAATCTCTCTATTGTTTGTTAAAAAAACAACGTAAATCTTTCGAAAATTACGTTTACATAAATAAAACTCATTTATATTTACCTCATTTAATATTTAAATTATCTAATTTATGTGTAAATATAACTCTCTAGTATAATACATTCACAGTTTATATTAATATTGATAAGAAGTTGAATAGAACATCAATATCGACACGAGGCTAATTAAATCCTTTATTATTGTTTCCCTTTGTCTATTTTTCTTATAATTAGATGGATGGGGCCATCGTGTCTTCCTCACGTTTTCCAACATTTTCCACGTTCCTGATGACACACGGTTTTGTTTATTCAGATTAAATTATTAGAAGACTATTTTAAATTATTAGAATCTTATTGAAATTATAGTTTACTTAGGAAAGTTTAAATTAAATTAGAGTGATAAAAATATAAAATTAATTTATAGGTAAGTTCTATTTTATGTTTGTTCCTTGTGGGCCCCTACTAATCTATGTGGATATTCTTATCTGGAATTGTTTTTTCGATTAAGAATAATTGGTGATTATCTGTTTAAGTTATTATATATTAAAGGCACACCTGCCGTCCACCATTTTGGACTTTTCCTTTCTAAAAGTTCTCTATGAATTTTCCTTTATTTCCAAGTAAAACAGTGTTCCCTTGGTATTTAGTTTCTTTAGGAAAACAATTATTATAAAAGAGCAGGAGTTGTTATAAAGAATTTGACTTTCAGTGGAAACTTTCAGTTAGACAAAGTTTTTCATCTTTAGTGGGTAATTATTTTTGAGTTAAATGTAAAAATATTTTGTGTTTTCATCACATGCATAGATTTTCTTTTTGCCAATTTTTGCACTTTAAATCTATGCAAATAAGCTACTTGTTACACAAATTCTATTAAATTTGGCATTTTAGCCACATCATTCCAACATACTTCTTTATCCAATTTTCCAACTATATTAAGATTCATGTGATATTTTGATTAAATTATACTTCTACTCAATGTAACGAATAGAATCTCAATTTTCAGTATAAATTCACTAACCAATGTTATGTATTAAATGTTTTAAAAATTCAATATTTTTCAATCCAATTTAGTACCTAGATCTTAATATCTTACAATCTAAGTTCAATGTTATAAAAAATCTTTAAATTTAGCTTCTTTAACCGCGCCATATTTACTTATTCAACTCAAATATATATCATCCTTAACGAGTCTAACATGTACTAGAATTAACGTAACATTTCAATTAAATTAAATTTTGGTTAATACTCATATATTACTAATACAGTCTCCATGTTGTATATAAATTCAATCATTCAAATAAATTTCTTGAAATGTTTTGTATTTAATGATTTATGAAATGAATTAATTGCTTTTAGGTCAAGATACTTAAAAAAAGTGGATTATGTGTAACATGGACTTGTGAAACAAATTAAGCCACAACATCTATGTAGATGATATAAAGGCTGTGGATAATTAAGCGTTTTCACATTTAATCCTTAATTCAATTTTGATATTAACTGCAACATGCAATGCAAAGAAAAATGGATATTAAATAATAATTTGAAAGTAACTTGTAAAAAAAACAAACATTTTGAAAGTAAGTGTAGTCGGTGTCGGCTCCCAGACCAAATATAGGTGGAAAAGCAAGTCAAAATCTGGCTCAGATAGCTTGCGTTGCAAAAATGATGTCATCGAATACATCATTGTATTACAAAGTCTCATATGTCAATGTCAACACCTAATCCAACAAGAAGTCTTCATGACTTAACAATGGACCATTGACTAGTCTAATTGACATAAATACCCAAACTATTTAATATCATTTTATCAAATATATATTATAATTAGTCTAAAGAGTATTATAGTTCACGACCAGTAGCTACACAAACCAATTTTTTGAAAAAAAGAAGTCGAGTTAAACCTAGACTCAATGTCACTTTGTCCATAACATTTTAATAATATATCTTGAAAATTATAATTAATTTTAAAAAATCTGATTCAATATAATTCACTAGCTTTAAAATCGTATTCAGCAAGGATAAAATCTTCTTAATAACCCTCGATCTCTTAGAGTATGACCTCATCATCACAGGATACTCTTTTTAGAGTAGAATCACATCTCACCATCTCTTGAAGTAGACCAACCTAATCGTAAACTAAAGTATATTGTTTCTCAAAACCCTAATTCTTTTTCTACTAAAATTAGAAAACTTATTCAATATCCAATATCACACGAATCTCTTCCTTAAAGTATCTCTATAAATAAGAAGCAAATCTCTAATGACTTGTCTTACATTAAACATAGAGGTGGTTTGTCTCTCATTGTTCGTGAGCTTTTGTGTTGTGAGGCAGAGGGGCAGAGCTATAAAAACCGATTTTCTCATTTTTACACTTAGATATTTTTTTAAAAAAATTGGAAAATTAGTTCCAATGAATTGTGTGTTTCCATTCTTATTTTGGTCCAGTTGTGTTTAGTGTCTATTGGACGTTCTCAACCTCAAAAGCTAGCTTGAGATGTGAGACTTTCCCGCAAGTTTATAAATTGATTGTTAATTCTTTCCACAACCGATATGTGATAACTCCAACAATCTCTCACATCACACATCGGGTACTGATTCACAAAACCATCGACTCGCTCCACGCATATTCACCAACCATCCTTAGTCAGATAACGGTTTACTCGCTCCAGATCACCATACATCCGGCCGTGAGTCGGGAGCCAACGACTCACTTCATCTAGATTCACCACCCACATCAGGTTATGAGTCGGATAGCCAACGACTCATTTTATATAGATTTGACTAGAAACTTGTTGGATGAACCTAGACTTAGCTCTGATACCAGTGTAAGTGCCTACTAGGCTTTCTCAACTCAAAAATTAACTTGAGAGGTGAGTTATATCAATTGACTGCCAGTTTCTTCTACATCTGATATAGGATAATCATAATAAGTTGGAAAATGAAGAGAGAATAACATGATATGATTTTTTTTACTTTATCATATCCTTTCATTTTTGCTAATTATATCTACATATCATCTATTTTTTCTTTTATTCATAATTAACGCGATACAAAACATAGTGGATTTTATAAAAATGAGAAAATAAATAAAATTTCACCCACCTAAATAAGGAGGTTGTAAACAATCGAATATTTTAATTTATCTTAGCAATTAAAATCTTAAATTTTCAAAAGTTACAAAATAAACCTTATGTGCATCATCAAAGTGTAGATATTCTTTAGTAAAATCACATGTTGTCATTGCTCGTATGTTCAACTTTTAGAGACGGTTGGCGCAACTGCCCAATAGATGATCCTAATATGATGATTTTCTTGTAGTGCGTGGATACATGAATCCAAATCTGTATGACTAGTTTTAGCAAAAACTCTATTTATTTATAATGATTTATAATTTGTGAGTTTTTAATTATGAAAAGAAAGTACAATATTTAATTGGTTACAAATCTCAAAGTTTAGAGTGAGATGTACTTTGACTTACAAATTTTGAAATTAAAAAAAGAAAAGAAAATTCATATCCATTTTTTCTTTCTGTTTATTAGCTCCAGATACAATTAACAGGGACCAAATTAAGGAATTCTAAAGCATTTAAATTTCTTCTTGGAAATCAAATTCTATTTCTATGGTCTTCTTCATGTTTGAGGTTTATTTACAATTTCATGAATCTTAGTTAGCGGAACTGAATGGGGAATGTTCTTGTTTGGTTCATTTTCAATTAATATCCTTTTGACGAATAACGAAAGTGCCAAAGAAAGACAGAATGAAGAAACACGTGGATTGACAAAGGTGGCCAATATATGTTCTTTATCATCCTTTCTTGCATTATTACGACAAAATAAGACTGGGGTGGCATGTCTACATAGAAATTTAGAAATATTCTTACCTTAATAATTTGTTTTCATAGTTTTTTTAATTTCTTAATATCTAGTATCATTAGACAGCATTTTTTATAATTTTCCACGGTTTTTATTATGTTTTTCTATAATTTCCTAATATCTAGTATTATTAGAATATTAGACAATATGCGTTGACATGATGATTAAGCGTTCAAACTCATATTATGTGATCATTGATTTGAGTTATATATTTCTGATAAATTTTGTAACTTCGATATATAAAAATTAAAATATTATTTTTTTCCCAAACATATTCCATACTCCTAACACGATAAACATTTTAAGGGCACTTCAACAAAACATCTTAGCACCCCAAATAAACAAATAGCAATTTGCTATTAGCCAGATATTGGCTGTCAATTAATCTTCTCGTACTTCTTTTTCGGAGGGAAAAAAGTAAAGCAGAAGACGAAGTAAAATTTTAAGTAATATTCGATAAGGAGAAGAGTTATTATATGATAATGACACTAATTAAAGAAGTCTATAAACTTTGACACGGGTCTCCAAAGTCCAACTCCAAATTATCCAAATTGTAGGAACTTTGTCTCCCACTTGTTCACGATTCATATAAATTCCCCCCACTTGTTCAAGTTACGGCCACAAGTTTTGTCCTACCACAACTAGTCTTTCTTTCATGAAGATCACTTTCTTTTTAATTTACTTATGTTAAAGAATTCAGATTAGAGAGTTCATGATTGATCTGTAAATGATTTTTTCCTCACACTAAAAAAGTAATAAGAAAATAGAGAAGAGAAATAATTGCAATTGATGAATTTTTGCTTGGTTTTATTTTTATTGAGTGTTTATAACCAGCCTTTATTTATAGACTTTTACAGAATTTAATCAAATTATCTCCCAGAATGAAATTACCATAATTAATGAGAAAATATCCCGTATCTGTGAGATTGTCACTTTATTTATGGGATTATGGAATATTCCCCTAGAATCATGTACATTAGCTTTAACTACTAAATCAACTTTAACCGTAGGATCACACCTACAGTCTTGATTCTCCTTTTCCCGTCCTTCCATGATGGCAGCTTTCACATTCTCGTCAGATTTGTTATCCTTTGTACACGTGGCTCGACGAAGATTTTATACCTGTTCATTTGTCCCCCATTACACTCAACAGGATTTCATTCGTTGTAGTGTAATGATGATATTTCATTTTTCACATGTATTTCGATAAGGGGTTTAATAGGTTAGATCTTCTGCCTTTTCGCCATTTGTTGGAATCTACAGTCATAAATAACATACATAGATAATAATTAATGAAATAAGTAAGAAAAGTGGGTATGACTTTCGTTTGTCGCTTCGTTTCCCGTTCTCACTGACGTGCTCCTCGAAGATACACAAAACAAAATCTTATCATTTCTGTTTGCCGCTTCATCTTCCCATTTCCAGTTACTTTTATTGGGAATGTACGACGCGAATTTCAAAATTTTCTATTCGACAAGGCAGGCCTTCTTTCCTTTCCAAATCATCTTTTTATTGGTCAGTTCAAACGATGGTTCATCCCATCACCCTGTCAATCACGCCTCCTTGCCATTAAGGGCCTACAAGACATCCTTTCGTTTACCCATTTTCAAGATTTATAAAGTATTTTTCACTCTTCTTTCGAGTCTGCAACTTATCTAAGGTTTCCTCCATTTCGTTTCTTCCTCACTTTCAATTCTTGTTCCTGGTAAGTTCTATTCTCCTTCCTCATTCTCTACAAATTTTTATTTCATGGGTTTCAGAGTAATGGAAGACAAGGGCACTCAGTTCAAACCTCTCGTTTCCCTAGTTAGGACCCAAGCCGAGCTTGACCAATTTATAGCTTCTCACCGAGATACCTTTCCATCGAACATTATATGTGCCCTAGGAGAGAGTAATGCCATGGGAATCCCGTGTAGAGACCCTACCAGATTACCCTGAGTTCGACGCACATAGCCTTAGGTCTTAAACTTCCTTTTCCCATTTTTGCAAGAATTCTTTCACACTTTTATCCTAGCCCCGTCCCAATTTACTCTTAGTTCTTATAGGGTTCTTCTCGGCTTCAAAGCCATGAATAGGAGATATAACCTAGGTTTAGGAATAGATGAGCTTCGTCATTGTTATATAGTTGAGTGTCGAGATAGGAGCTACTACCTCGCTCATTGTCCATCTGAATAGAGGGGGAAGTTGATAACGATGATCCCAAAAGGGAACAAAGGTTGGGAATGGGAAACCATATTAAATAGCAGGAACTGGGGTGGTGATGGTCATTGGACGATTCCAAGAAAATGGGCAATTTTCAGTAAGTTGCCGGAGCTTTGGTTCCCCAATATTTCTTTAATATCTCTCTTCCATTTTTCTATATCTTTTTGGCTTACTAACGGATTTCCTCCTTCTTGCAGATTATAAGAAAAATAAAAAGCCTTACTTATCTAAGGCATTCGAGGAAAGACTCGTCGCTGCTGACCGTTGACGAGAATAGGATTGGACTGAACTTCTTAACCAATGAGAGAAGTCAACATTACCTTTGCCCAAGCTCCAGTTCCTGTCGCGCCTACGTCCGCTCCAGCATCCTCGTCTTCAATCCTACAAGGTATTCCCATTCCTCATTTATGTCCTGCCATTGCCCTTCCCATTTTGAGTACTTCCAATTTCTTCTGACTCTGAACTGGAAGACGAAGAAAGAGAAACCCTACTTTGAATGCTTACTATAGGTGTGTACATGTCAAGGCGTCTCCGCAGCAACATAATCGGGGTGGTTAAATACAAAAGGAATGTTCATCCGAGGTGGGACACGCCAAGTTATTCTCAAGCTGCTCTTGTTCCTCCTCCTGCTCCTGTTGTACCTACTCTCGTAGTCCCTCTTGCTTCTGTTGCTCAAGGAGAGGATCCCCCAGTGCGTTCAACTTCTCCTCCACCAACTCGACAATCAGAACAAAGGGAGTTCATTCCTACTAACTCCTCCGGTTTTCAAGGGGGAATGAAGAGCCTACTTTATGGAAATATAGACGTTTCTTAGCTGCTCCCCCATTCCTGATTCTGTAAGCTTCCTCAATGATCCCCGTTCTGCACACATAGTGCTCTGTGAGATTCTGTCTGACGTGGATATGATGATTGCTCGTGGCATGACCATTGGGAACCAACTTTGTGTTGGGGGTTATGCCCTCAAAACATGTGTATTGACATTTTGATATGAAATTTAAGAGGATTCTATTTTTCTTATAATTATTCTTTTAAATTATTGTTGAATAATTTATATAAATATCTGAAAATTTTATATTCATTAATGAGACTATGATCTTGTATTAGTACGAGAGGATTAAGATCATAATTAATGAATAAAATTATCAACAACATATTAAAGTATGAAATTCTTAATGAATGGTTGCTAGTACGGTTCACTAAGCATTATGAATACGTGTGATCTAAATCTAGATCATTGATGTAGATAGATATCTTAGTGAATGTACTTTATATAATACGATTATATATGAGAAGACCGATGTGAATTAATATCTTTATTAACGTGTCGTTTATCATAAAAATTTTGTACACATCAATTCGATTATCATATGTAGATCAGTTTAAATCCTGAGTAGTCATGAACTTCTATGCATATCTACTAGATCTTTTGATTCACTGTTAAGTTCTGTTTGTTAATCAGGCTAGTGACTTTTAGTTTAAAAATTTCGTGATGTAGATGACATGGAATATGATCTTACAATATTTAGAATCTAAGCTTTCCTAAACGAATCGTATATTGGTTTCCTAAAGTGTTAATTATGAAACTGAATGGTTATTGAGGTCAAATTTATAATAAGATTAAGAATTAGCCATTCACTAGTGGATTTATGGTACTTAAGAATCAAAAGGTAATTAGAAGGATAAATTGATAATTTTGACCAGTTTTAAGTTACGAACCAATAATTGGAGGACAGAACTACATGAAATGATTATATCCGTGGACTACATGAGAATACTCGGTAAATACTTTCTATAATATCTAAGAGTGCAATTCTATATTTATAGTGGAGTAATAATGAAATTAATAAATAAGATTATTTAATTAAAAAGTTTAATTAATAATCTGGTTTATTGGAGCTTAGGATTATAGGTTCATGGTCCCCAAGTCATTTCTATAGTACAAGTATTAGGAGTGAATATTTCAGGATATGAGAAAAGGACTGACTTACAAAAGGAAGTTTTATTCTGGGGCAAATACATAATCATGAGATTATTATTTGTGATTAATTAATTAAATTATTTATATATTTAAATATAATTTTCGAAGTTATATATATATATATATATATAATATTTATCGATTTTTTAATTATAGATAAGTAAGACAAAATATCTAATTTGTGAAATTAGATAATTAAATTATTATTAGATAATAATTTAAATCAACTAAATCTGTTATTTGTGAAATAACAGATAAGTTAGTTGATAGGGATAATGAGATATGTTAATTTTGAATTAACTGATATCTAGATAATTGTCTGATTAAAATAAATATTTAATTCACAGTAATTGCCATGTGTCAGTCACTGATAGGGTATCATAAATTGGCATGTACTATTGTGGTGTCACGTGATACTACAGTAGTGAGTGTCTATTTAGTTTATCCCTAAAAATATGATACGCCATTATCTAAAATATATATAGATATTATTCTAATGGCCTTGGTGGTTGATCGAAGGTGAGATAATCAGTTGATCAGATCATCAATTCGTCAATCAAGAGTTGAACTGAAAAAACGGTTGGTATCAGAGAGATTTTCTTCTATGATTAAATGTTAATTAAATCTCTAAAAGAATAATTACCATGTTCTTTTAGAGAATCGTCTCAAAAAGACTTTCTCAGTAAATCTCTAGATCTCATGTGTTGAGAACATTTATAGACAGAAAAAGTGTCTTGTAATATTCTACGTGTCCACACACATCCTAGTGCGTTGAAGATTGACTTGGTAGATCTTGATGTAGATCTCGGAGTCTACTGATCGTTGGAACAATTTTGTGGGAACGGAGGATCGTTCGATTTTTACAAGGACATTTGATATATACTATAAGAGGTATATGATTCCTAATCTTGTATGTTAGATTTAACTTATAAATATATAATGGATCCTGACTGATTGAAAAATAATTTTCAATAAAAGTTTTTATTTGGTTATTGTGGCGTTGCGGAAGTTTTGTTTTATTAAAATATTCATTTTTATTAAAAGTTTAATTTTTTAAAAGGTCACGTGCCTCCATGCTTCCGCCACGACCACCAGCACTCTGCTCCCTAAGTCATGGTCTGATGAAGTTATGAACAACACTTTATTCTTTTGATCCCGCATCTTTTTCTTACTTTATTTTTTGTTTGGTTCTACTTTGTGGTTTTCTTCTTCCAGGTTGTTGTTCATCATAATGCTCTTCAAAAGTATCTTTCTTTGGAGCACGAGATGTTCAGCTTGTGGAAGAAAGTGGTTGACTGCCATGGCGTGCTTGACTGCCTTGCTACTGACAACGAATGTCTGAAGAAGAGTGAGACTGACTTTCAAGGCACTATAGCAAGGCTTACTCAGCATGCAACCACGACAGTCGAGGATCACTTGAAGGTTGTTGACTCATTGAGGATGACTAAAGAGTCTTTGGAGATTTTTGAGAAGTCCTTGGCCGAGTCTGAAAAGAAGTAGAGGGCTAGGGAAGAGAAGCTGGCGACTGCAGGGTTGGCCAGATTTGAAGCTGACAAGCTGACAAGGCTTGCTACAAAGATGAGCTAGCTAAAGTTGCTCCCCAGGTTCCTCTCGATCATCCCCAGGTAGTACCATGAAAGGTACTACCATTAATGCTTCCGTTCCTGATGCTGAAGCCAATACAGTCAACAATTCTGATCCGGTTGGTGGTCTCTCTTAAGAGAGAGTTTTTTTTCTAGGCCCTCCTTTTTTTGTAATTTGTTCATTTCATTTCCTATATTTTTCTATTGTCAAGATCACTTGTAATCTTCAATTAATATTACTGAGATGATTTTTTAACACTTTGTCAAGTTACTGCTTCTTTTCTTCCTCTTCATTTTCTTTTCAACTTCCCATTTCTCTTTCATTTTTTTAATGTAACTTCTGTACTTCAGCCTTCAATCAATAAGAACTTACCTTTTGTCGATTCTTTATCTCTTTTGATTACTTTAATAAAAAGTTTCAACCAGAGGAACTTGCAATAATTTTAAGTTAAAGCTTGAGAAATTCGCTTTGTGAAAAATTTAAAGGAAATTCTGCTTACAGTGATTTATATTGCTTTCTTTGTGATCTGTTCTTAAGGGCATCAATTTCCACTTTTTAGTCTTTTCTCATAAAATGAATGTCCTTTGTTCTACTTTGAAACCTTTGGTCCCATTCTTCTCTAGAAAATATATGCTCTCGTTTCTTTCGAGTTATCTGCTTCCATAGACTTGGGCTTTTACCTGTTTTGTTCATTTATGAGAAAAGACTTTATGACTTGCTCGTTCTCAAGGACTTAGGCTGAAGGATCGCCGAACTTATTTATTTTACACATCTCTGAGAGAAATTTTTTCCTGCTTCCAAGGGCTTAGGTCAAACGACCGCCGACTTTGCTACACATTTCTAGGAGAATGTTTTTCCCACTCTCAAGGGCTTAGGCCAAAGTACCACCGACCTTGTTTGTTTTACACAGTTTCTAGGAGAAAGTTTTTCTCGCTCCCAAGGGCGTATGCTAAAAGACCATCATCCTAGTATCCGCTGCCACTGATTCTTTTAACAATGTATGACCCCTTCCAGGTTGGTCCAAAATTTCCTTCTCTTTGGAAGACTTTCTTCAAAACTATATCCTCTTTCTGCAATTCTCGTCTTCTAACTCTTCTTTGAAAGTAAGCCTTTCATTTCTGATTATAGTGGGCAATCTAAATCAAATCCACTTCCTTTCTTTCCTCTAGCAAATCAAGTTTTTCTTTTAGAAGTTCTTCATTTTGTTGCTCACTTAGTTCTGATTTCATAGTTGGAATTCCAATTTCAACCTGTATTATTGCTTACATTCTGTATGCCAAGAAAATGAGTTTCACCCGTTGTTTCCCTGGGGGTGGTTCTGTACTCCCATAGTATCACTAGTAATTCCTCTACCCACTTTCCTTTAGCTGATTCTAATCACTTCTTCATGTTGTCAAGTATAATACTGTTCGACCTCTCATCTTACATGTTCCCTTGTGGATAGTATGATGTAGAGAACCAATTGGAATTGTTTTGGTCTTCGTAGAAGGTTTTCACTATCTTCCCTGTGAACTGAAGCCTGTTGTCAAAAATGAGAATTCATGGAATCCCAAATCGACATACTATATTCTTCCATAAGAATCCTCTTACTTCTTCTTAACGAATTCTCTAAAAGCTTCAGCTTCAATCCACTTAGTAAAGTAATCTGTTGCTACTAACAAAAAATGTTTTTAAGCCAGTGCCATGGGAAGTGGTCCAATAATGTCAAGTGCTCATTGCATGAACGGTCATGGGCTCACCACTAGGTTAAGTTCTCCAGAGTCATCTTAGTTACAAGAGCAAAGCGTTGACACTTACTATAACGTTTTGCACACTGCTTGGCGTCTTGGAGCATTTTGGGCCAATAGTAACCTTCGTTCAACATTTTATGAGCTAATGATCTGCCCCTAGTATGATTCCTGCATATCTTTTCATGGATTATGGCTAACACATATTGTGCTTCCTTTTCCATTAGACACTTCAAATATGATCCTGAAAAATATCTTTTATGCAATAACCCATTAATTAAGTAGTACATGATACTTTGTTGTTGGACTTTCCTTGTATGAAGTTTATCATTAGGCAACACACCATCTTTTAAGTAGTGAATTATGTTATCTTGCGAACTTAGTTCCTTTTTAACTTCCACATCTGCCACTTTCTATAATGAGAACAAGATACTTGACTTTTCAAGAAATTCTGTTGGTACATTTCTTTTGTGCGGGAACTACAGTTGAGACTCCAAGTTTGGTAAAGCATCAGTGTGTCCGTTCTTCATTCTTGGAATCTGACAAATCGCGTAATTTTTCAACAGACTTAATAACTCCTTCACCCGTTGTAAGTAACTAATCATTCTTTCATCTTTTGCATGAATTCTCCTTTACCTTGTTCATAATTAACATTGAATCATAGAATATTTCTACATCTGTTACCTCTAATTCCCGTAGCAGGGAGAATCTTACTATCAAGGATTTGTACTCCGTTTCATTATTTGAGGCATTGAAACTGAATGAGATGGGGTGCTCCAATGTCTCTTCGAACGGAGCCTGCAACACTATTCTTACTCTGACCCCCTTATTATTCGAGGCTCCATCAATGTATAGCTTTCAGGTCCCATTTTCTCCTTTGACTTGTGGTCCGTTGTCAACTTCCTTTTCATCGATGGTGAAGTCCGCTATGAAGTTAGCCAAAACTTGCCCCTAATCGATGTTCTTGGTTTATAATGGATTTCATATTGGCCAAGCTCTATAGCTTACTTCTTCATTCTCTAGCTGACTTTAGGTGAGTGTAACATGCTCCTGATTGGGGAATTTGTTAACACTCAGCTTCCTTTCAGCTGTCACAATGACCAATACCAACTTCTCCATTCTCTTGTATCGGGTTTCGGCTGCTACTAGACTTTTGCTCACGAAGTACCCAAGTCTCTGTTCCTTTCTTTCTCTCTGATAAGAACAACACTGACAGCCATTTGTGACACAACTACATTCAAAAGCAGTTGTTCGCCAGGTGTTGGTTTTGATAACAACGGGGGAGTTGACAAGTATTCCTTGAATCTGTTGAGGGTCTCTTCACATTCTTCATCCCAACCATTGATAAAAATTTTTCTTAACTTCGAAAAAAAAGGCTCGAACTTATTCGTTGACCTTAAGAGGAATCTGTTTAGAGCTGCTAATCTCCCTGTCAGGCCTTGTATCTCCTTTCTATTTCTAGGAGACTTCATATCTATGATTGCCTTTACTTGATCCGGGTTAACCTCAATTCCCCGTCGTGTGACTAGGTGACCCAAAAACTTTCCTGCTATTACGCCAAAAGTGCATTTCTCCATATTCAACTTCATGGAGCTTTCTCTTAAGATTGAGAAGGCCTCATCAAAGTCCATGATGTGATCTTCCCATTTACAGCTCTTTACTAGCATGTCATCTACATAAACTTCAATGGTCATTTCAATCTGCTCTTGAAAAATCTTGTTTACATGCCTTTAGTAAGTCGCACCTACATTGTTTAACCCAAATGACATTACTATGTAACAGAAAGTACCTTGTTCATTTATAAATGATATTTTTTTCTTGATGAGGTTGGAATATTTTCACATATTTATATCCAGAGAAGCCGTCCATGAAATTGAGAAATTTGTGTCCTGACGTGTTATCCACTATCTGGTCTATTCTTGACAATGGATACTCATCCTTTGGGAAGGTTTTATTGAGATCAATAAAGTTCACGTAAATCCTCCATTTCTCATTCTTCTTCTTTACCATAACTTGGTGAGCCACTCCAGATAGTCCAGTTCATAGACGAAGCCAACTTTCAAAAGCTTATCCACTTCTTCTTTGATTGCCATGCTCCATTTGGGAGTGAAACTCCTCTTTCATTGGTTTACATGTTAGATAGTGTTATTTTTATTCAATTTATGACATATTATTTTTTCAGGAATACATGTCATCTCTTATGCCGTAGTTGCGAAAATGTTTTTGTTCCTTCGTAGGAAATTTGTCAACATTTCATTTTCAGTTTGCTCATGGTGGGTCCCAATGTTGGTCATCTTCTAGTTTTCTTCATCTAGGCAGAGAGGTTTAATCTCTTCTCCTACCTCGTACCTCGGACCCATCTACTCATCTTCCTATGATGGTTATTGTTTAAGAGTTGCTGCTAATTCGTCCACCTTATTTTCAATTGTCCTTTTTCTGGCAAATTCTAGTGCAGTTATAATACAAATACATGCAGCTGATTGATCTCCATTTATGGTTTTGATTCCTTCTAATGACAAATACTTTAACACTTGGTAAAAGCTAGAAGGCACGACTCTCATCTTGTACAACCAGGTCCTCCCAAAGATAGCATTGTACAAGGATGAAGTGTCTAATACCACAAATTCCGTAAGATTATTGATCTGCATTTACAGGGAGAACAATAATTCCTTCAGAGTAGCTGATGGCCCTGTTGAAGCCTATCAGTGGTTGCGACAACCCTTACAACTTTTGATCCCCCATGCACATCTTCTCAAGTGTAGAGCGATATAAAACGTTGATAGTGCTCTCGTCATCAACTAGTACTCTCATTAATAAACAGTTGCCAACTTGTATCGAAATGACAAGGGCATCATTGTGACGCTCGTCGTGTTCCAAATCCAAGTCGTCAAATATCAACGAGAGATTTCCGTTGTCACTCGAAGAGCTCCCTTTCTCCCAGTTTTCCTCCAACCTGGGCTTCATACAATACACCTTCATCTCCTTCTTAGTAGTTCCCTCTTGTTCGATCAATGCGATAATTGTTGAAATTATGTTCATAAAGTAGGGTGTAATAACTATTTATGAGTAAACAATTATTTCTTTAACATTTATGTATTACTGAATTTTGTGAATAAATGAAAGTTTTCTTTAATTAAAGTGTGTTTGTAACTTACTTAAGTCCTGTAACTATTATCAATGTAAGAAGAGTAAAGACCGAGCGGTCTTCCAGATAAACTCTTCTAAGATAGTTTAAAATGTCATTCACAGTCTTATGATCGACTGGGTAATCAAATCTAATTATGACTGTTAGGTTAAACTAAATGATGCCGGTCTCAAGGCATATGAGTGGAGACTCTAACGGTTGACCTAAAAATGTTATGGAACATGTTGAATAGACCAGTAACCAATTAATTTTGAGCAAAACAGTTTATCTAACTCTAAATCAAATTGTTACACCTTAAGGGTATTTTCACAATTACCTTAATCATGAGGTGAATAATAAACTTGAACTAGTTACTTACGATCTTTGATATTCTAAAGGAGTGAGTTCAAATTGTCGGACAATACCTCAGGTGTTGAGACTGTGATTCAACTATGTGGGAGTTGCGTGATACACAGATATGATGGGTGTGTGACTAAATGAATCGAGCTCGGTACTCGATGACATATGTCAATGAATAAGACATGATGATCTATATGAGACACTTCACTTATATGTCTTTCTTATTCATAGTCAATAAATGAGCAAGAAAATAATAACTAGATGGGTAAATGGTAATTTTATATCCTGCTCTTGTTACTGATATTCACGAAGGGTAATATCGTAAAACATTATGTGAACCATGAAACATAAATGTTTATTTACACCAGCAGATAATGTAGCGTGCATGAATCGAGAGTTCTATCGATATCAGGCTTGTAGTGGAGTCGTACGATGTCAAGATTAAATAGGTCGAGAATTTATGAAGATAAATTAGCTAGGTATTTGAATCTCATAGTTTTATTTATCTGGCTCCATTCGCTCTTATGAGTAACTCATAAGAACAGAAATGAGAAACAATGACAATTGGATAAAAAATGTGTTTTGGACTAAGGTACACTTGTCGAGCCCCATGTGAGATGAGTGTCATCACTAAATTAGTGAATAGAACAACTAATGTTCAAATTAATTATTTTGTTATTTTCTAATCATTAGATAATTAGTAAATGAAATAAATTAATTATTTAATCGATAGGGATCAAGTTAATTCATCAATTTAGACTAATGATTTTGGACAAAATTTTCACTCTAGGAAGATGTAAAAATCACAGACATCAGTGCACATGGAGATAATTTTCTATAGTTTAACATATAAGGATATATGTGAAAATTCTGTAATTATCATATAAGGTATTGCATCCTTATGCCTATGTCTAACCCTATCCCTAAGTGTGTTAATCAGAGAAGAAAAAGTTCCTCTCCCCCCCCACACACACAGTGTTTGCCGATTTTGATAGTAGGGCAATAGAAAATTTTTGTTTTCTCTTTCAATCATTGTTTTGAGAGTCCACACTCAATTCCTGTAAAAATTCTTGAGAGATTTACTTTTGACTATAACGAGTGGTTATCGGTGTAAGGATCAATTGATAGCTCTGCGAATCTGAAGAACGAAGAATGCAAGACAAATAATTAGATCCCGTCAAATCAGAATTTCTCCAATACAAGAAAATGTAAAAAATATTTCTCTCTCTTCTCGATACATTTATGTGATTATACATGTTCATTATTTGTTTGTTTTTTTCAATTTGTATAAAAAAATTTGAAATTCCGCCCATGAACTAGTCATGGTTCATCAAATTTTCTTCAAAATCTAAAACCTGATCCAACAGCTGGTATCAGAGCCAATGGTTTTTGAATATACATATTCTGAATCTAAACGTGTGTATGGATGAATATGATGATATTGACATATACTTTTTTTTATGGTAGATTCAAAGCATGTTTGAATGTGTTTTATGAATGGATCTCGATGATTGGCTCTAGGTGTGTACGCCGAAATTATGGCATAGAATTTTATGTAATTTAATATTGCAAGAGTTGTATAGTTAATTTCATGTAAATTCGTTACGGACTTGTTTTGATTGAATCGTCACATGAATCTCGAGAAGCTGCACATACCTCGAGGTCGCTGTCAGCTCCATGTCGCGCGCTGCTCGCTCCATCCCCCGTCGCGCCATCCACTGTTGCACCGTCTGACATTCACTGCCATGATGCTCGTCGTCGCGCAATCCGTTGTGCTTGCCAGGGTACGGGGCTCAGATGACTTGATACCGTCTTGCCCTATCCATGTGATGCTTCGCGAAGACCATAATCCTATCTTTCATCTTTTAAATTTTGAATTTTTAAAAGATAATTATCTAATTTATTTCTTTAAAAATTAAAATTTAATTAATTGATTGAGTTTGACCCAAGTTTAATAAGTCATTAAATTATTCCTTTTTGACTAATCAAATTCAATTAATTTAAAAAGGATATGAAATAAGATTATTTAATTAGAAAAATAGTTTTCGTTAATTAAAAGGGTTTTAATCAAAACTTGAAAGGGTTTTAATCAAAACTTGAAGATTATAAGAAGATATTTACAGACGCTATGAAATCTAGTATTAAAATTATTGTAATTTAATTATTATTCCTTTTATGAGTTGTAATTAGAGATGAGTCATAGAGAGATTAATTTTGAATGTATGATTTATTATTAATCTCACATCCTCATATAACATGCATTAAAGAAAATGGATATGCCAATATCAAATTGCCATGTAGCATGTAAATGTATCAGTATAGTTTAAATTTATAATAAGTTATAATTTTAAATACAATGTAAATTTTATAAAAGTTATAAATTTTAATGTATGATTTAGATTTTATAAAAGTTTATAATTTTTAAAACATTTTTTTCAAATTTATAATTAGTTATAATTTTTTAAAAAAGCAAAGAAAATCTAGTTTTTCAAAAACTAAGTGGTTGGGTCATTTATGTTTAAATGTTCACAATGTCCCTAATGCAAACTCGATCGTGACACGAAGAATGGTTTAGAGCTGCTCTAGCGGTCTTCTGTTCAGTGGGATAAACTTGTGAATCGTGTCGCTTTGAGTCATTGAGTTGCTTAAGAAAGCTAAAACTTGTAAAGGAAGTGGTGAGGCAGGACCATTCCTAGACGGACTATTAGTTCATAGCAACATTTAAAATCGATGCGTTGGTTAAACACTCAAACCGAAACACAATGAAATCTCTCATAGGAGCTAGCCAATGGGGCTAATGTGACCAAAACTATTGGTGATTGGTTGAGTTAGATGTAGTGACATCTTGAGAAGCGTTAATCAAACGAGAAGAGTCTCGTAACATCATGGAAGAAATATGTTTTTATCTGATTTTTTAAATATTTAAGTACTCGCATCATGCATCATACTTTCCTAAATGATTAAGCATTTATTTACACCACCTTATTTATTCTTTTCAGTAATGATGTCTTTATCCACACTCTCAACAATCTTGAATGCAAACAAACTCATTATTTAAAAATTACGTGAATTGAAAATGTAATCTTGATATCGTGCTGACGGTAGAAAAGTACAAGCTCATGCTTACCACCCCTTGTCCCTTTGAGCCTATTGCTGAATCGACTCTAGAGGAAAAAAATGCTTATACTTCTTGGTTGCGTTCTAATGAGATCGTCAAGTGTTACATCTTGACATCAAATAGCAATGTGTTGCAACAATAATATCAGAACATGGAGACTGTCGTTGATATGATATTGAACATCACCGAAATGTTTGGTGATTAGGGTCGTCAAGACAAACAGGCTGTTGTGTGAAACTTCATAAACTGCTAGATGAAGCCCGGAACTCATGCCAGAGAACATGATGATCATTAGTTATCTGAATGAGATGGAGATAATGGGAGTTGAGCTAGATGGTGAAACTTAAGTTGATATGATCCTCGAGACCCCGCTAGACACTTTTGAGAACTTTAAACTTAATTATTTGATGAATAAGTTGACCTACTCTCTTCTGGAACTTCTGAATGAATTTCAAGCTGCTTAGACCCTGTTTCTGAAGGGCAAGAGGAAGAATAGAGACACAGACTTTACTGAAAATAAGTCTTCCTCCTCTGGCGTAAAAAAGAAACGCAAGAAAAGTCTGATGAAAGCTAAGAAGGTACTCGAAAGCTGAAAAAGGCAAGGGCCCTATGAAAGGGGACAAGTCGAAAGAATGGTCTCATCACTGTAGAGTCGCTGGTCATTAGAAACACAATTGCCCGGATCATCTCAAGGTGTTGAAATCCAAAGGTATATTATTTGTTACTGAAGCCTGTTATGTGGTTGACTCAACTTTTTCGGGAATTGTAAACTCTACAGCCACTAACCATATTTGTTTTTCCATGCATGGGTTCCGGGAAAGCATAAGGCTTAACGGTGGTGAGTTCAGCTTTCGTTGGGGGAATGGAGCACTAGTGTAGGCAGTATCAATTGATAAGTTATTTGAGAATAATTTTTTTATTTTGCGTGATGTTTATTATATCTCGATTTTCAAAAAAACTTATTTCAGTAGCTAGTTTAATTGAGCAAAGATTTTCCTCAGATTTCATTGATAATAATATTGGTATTTTTATAAATGAATGCTTAATTACTACTGCACACATGATAAACAACTTATTCTATGTAAAACCAAAAGTTTCGATGATATATGACATTAAAGTAAATACTAAAGGGATAATAAAAGGTCAAAGTGTGACTCAATTGATCTAACCTACTTGTCACACTTGCGTCTTGGTCACATTAGCCTAGAAATGATTAAAAGACTCGCAAAGGATGGTCCTTTGTAAACTTAAAGTGTGGGATCACTACCTACATGCGGATCCTGCATAGAAGAGAAAATGACCAAGAGACCATTTTTAGCGAAAAGTGAATGAGCCACTCAATGCCTGCAACTCGTACATAGTGATGTATGTGAGCCATTGAAAATCTAAGCAAGAAGAAGTTATGAATATTTTGTAACTTTCATAAATGACTACTCACGTTTTGGACATGTTTATCTAATACGCCAAAAGTCTGAAACCTTTAAAAAGTTCAAAGAGTACAAGGCTATGGTTGAGAAGTAATTAGAGAAATAAATCAAAACACTACTATCTGATCATGGTGGAGAGTACTTGCTAGAAGAGTTCGAAGATTTTCTTAAGAAAGAAGGTATTCTTTCTCAACTTAGAGCACCTGGCACTCCATAACATAATGGTGCGTCAGAGAGAAGGAATCTAACTCTATTAGATATGGTTAGATCCATGATGAGTTACTCATCCCTTCCAGATTCGTTCTGGAGATATGCCTTGGAAACAGGCTTAAAGATGGAGTGGATGAAAAAATCATATGTAAGTCACCTTAGGATATGGAGATGCCCAGCGCACGTATTAAGACAAAGATAGCAAGTTGGGTCGGTCGATTAAAATTATGCATGTTTGTAGGATATCCCAAGTGAACGAAGAAAAATGTCTTTTATAGTCTAATCGACAAGAAAATATTCATGAGCATGAATGCATATTTTTAAAGATAACTACATAAGAAGTGTGAAAACGAGAAGCACACTTGTGCTAGGATGACTTATTGAGTGGGAGGACACTGACTCCCCAATCAGGACATGTTCCCAATTCAATAATGAAAGAACCATAATAGGAGTCTGAGCCTATGGAGCCTAGGCGTAATGGGAGGGTCGTAAGACAACCTGATAGGTGCATGTCTTATGGAGATGCATTGACGACAGTCTTAGATAAGGATCATGATAAACCTTTCCTAATTACAGGCCATGGCTGGTCTTGAAGTAAACCTATGTCAAGAGGCCTTCAGCGTCGAGATACAATCGATGTACTTGAACATAGTCTAGAAGCTTGTAGATCCTGCTGAAGGGGTAAAACCCGTGGGGTGTAAATGAATTTATAAGAAAAATAGAGGTTCAGATGGGAAGGTAGAGACATTCAAAGGTAGGCTTGTAGCCAAGGGCTACACCCAAAAGAAAGGTCTTAACTATGAGGATACCTTTTCACCGGTGGACATGCTTAAATTCATCTGAATTCTCTTATCCATTGTTGCTGCCCTCGATTATGAAATCTGACAGATGGATATTAAGACTGCATTACTGAATGAAAATCTTGAAGAACACATTTATATAGGTCAACCAGATGGGTTTGTGGGGAAAGGCCAAGAGGGCAAGGTTGTGAACTGCTGAAGTCTATTTATGAACTTAAGCAAGCATGTAGTTTAAGGAATATCATATTCGATGAAACTATCAAGAACTTTAGTTTTGAGTAGTTAGTGGACGAACCCTGTGTTTATAAGATGATACACGAAGGGAAGGTGGTTTGTCTAGTTTTCTACATGGACGACATTCTACTCATTGGAAATGATATGTCAAGATTTGGCTTGCAAAACAATTTAATATGAAAGATCTTGGAGAAGATGCCTTTGTCATATGTACTTCGATCTTTCAAGATAGGAAGAACAGACAATTAATATTATTTCAAGCATTTCATATTGATAAGGTGATGGATCACTTTAATATGAAAGACTCCAAAAAGGGATAGCTTCCCTTTAAGCATGGAGTTAGCCTCTCCAAGAAGTAGTCTCCTAAGACTCCTTAAGAAGAGGAAGGCATGAGAAAGATTTCCTATGCCTCAGCATTAGAAAATCTCATGTATGCAATGCTTTACCCTAGGCTAGATATTTGCTACGTTGTAGGCATGATGAGTCGTTTCCAACCTAATCTTGGACTCGAGCATTGAAATTTTGTCAAGATATATCCTCAAGTATCTTAGGAGAACAAGAAACTATATGCTTGTGTATTCAGGTACTAACATGAATATGACGGGTTATACCGACTCTAATTTTCAAGCATACAAGGATTCTAGGAGGTCTACATCGGAATCGGTGATCATCCCGAATGGTGGAACATTGGTATGGAGAAGTATCAAGCAATCTTACATTGCTGATTCTACCATGGAAGCTGAGTATGTGTCGGCTTGTGAAGCTGCAAATGAGGCTATCTGGCTTAGAAAGTTCCTAAAGACTCTGGAAGTCGTTCCATATGCTGACAAACCCATGACACTTTATTGTGATGATAACAGTGGGGCTGTAGCAAACTCAAAGGAACTGAGGAGCCACAAAAGATCCAAACTCATAGAATAGAAGTACCACCTCATCCGAGAGATAGTTCAACATGGAGATGTTGAAGTAACATGCATATCGAAAGTTAACAACCTGACAGATCCATTTATAAATATTTTAAGCAGTAAAGTCTTTGATGGTCATCTGGAGGGCATTAGATACGAGATTGTACACGCCTACTTTAGTCCAAGTGAAAGATTGTTGGAATTATGTCCATAAGTAGGGTGTAATAACTATTTGTGAGTAAATAATTATTTTTTTGACATTTATGTATTACTGAATTTTTTGAATAAATAAAAGTTTTCTTATGAGACAGCTCAAAATATTATGCATAGTCTTAGGATTGACTAAGCAATCAAATTCAATTATGACTGCTAGATTAAACCAAATGATGCCAGTCTAAGGGCATGGGAGTGGAGACTCTAACGGTTGACCTAGACATGTTATGAAATATGTTGAATAAACCAGTAACCAATTAGTTTAAAGTAAAACCTTTTATCTAACTCTAAATCTAATTGTTACACCTTAAACGTATTTTTGTAATTACTTAATCCTGAGGTGAATACGAAACTTGCCAAAAGAGTGAGTTCGAATTGCCGGATAAAACATCGATTGTTGGGATCATGATTAATCTAAGTTGGAGTTACGTGATTCACAAATATGGGTTCGTGGTAAGATTGTAAAAGTAACAATATCACGTTATGCTTTATTGATGGGCTTGTGAATATATAAACCGGGCCTAGTACTCAATGACATCTATCATTGAATAAGACATGGTGATCTGTATAAGACCCTTCCCTGGTATGTCTTTCTTATTCACAATCAATAAATGAGTTAAAGAAATAATAACTAGAGGGGTAAAATGATAATATCATAAAATATTCGGTGGATCGTGAAATATAAATGTTTATTTGCACTAACAGAAAATATAGCACGCATGAATCAAGAGTTCTATCGGCATCAAATCTATAGTGGAGTCATATGATGTCGGGATTAAATAGCTCGATAATTTATGAAGATAAATTAGCCAGGTTCTTGAATCTTGTAGTTTTATTCATGTGAGTCCATTCGGTCTCAGGAGTAGCTCAGAAGGACATGAATGATAAACAACGACACTTGGACCAAAAACATGTTTTGGACTAAGTTACATTTCTCGAACCCATATGAGATGAATGTTATCACTAAATTAATGAAGAACAAAATTAATGTTCAAATTAATTATTTTGTTATTTTTTAATTATTGGATAATTAGTAAATAAAAAATTAATTAATTAGTTGATATTGATCAATTTAATTCATCAATTTGAACTCTTGAATCTGGACACAATTTTAGCTCTAGGAGAGATGTAAAAATCACAGATAGCAGTGCATAGGGAGATAATTTTTGACAATTTCATATATATGGATATATGTGAAAATTATGTAATTATCATATAAGGGATTGCATCCTTATCCCTATGGCTAACCCTATACTAAGTGTGTTAGTTAGAGAAGAAAAGGTTTCTCTCTTCCCCACACACAGAGTTGGCGTTGATTTTGACAGTAGATGAAGATAATTTTTTTGCTTTCTCTCTCAATCGTTGTTTTAAGAGCCCACACTCAACTCCTACAAAAATTCTTTAGAGATTTACTTCTGACCGTAATGAGTGGTTGATGGTATACGGATTAATTGATAGCTCTGCGAATCTTAAGAATGAAGAACGCAAGATAAATAATTGGATCTCGTCAAATCAGAATTTCTTCAATACAAGAAAATATATAAATTGTTTCTGTTTCTTCTCGATACGTTATATGATTATGCATGTTCATTGTTTGGTTTTGTTTTTAATTTGATTAAATGTTTGTATGAATTTTTTTTTGTTCACCATCTTTTCTGTTCTCTGCACTCTCTTCATGTCAGTTCCAGAATTATGTTCTCTTTTTCGAGATTCCTCATTCCTCCGTTCTGCTAGCTTCAACAAGCTTTTCTTTTCTTCTTCCAGTGGGATCTAGGTTTGAGCACGTTGGAACATTTCATCCATAGTCAATGGTTTCACCTTTGATAGATCTTCAAAGAGGGGCGAATTTGGATCTAACTCCTGTCTGAAAGTCAGTTTGGCAACTCGGTCGCCGTAGTTCTCCACCTTAGTCATCTCTTCTTTAAATCTATGGGTATATTCTTGTAGGAATTCTCCTTCTTTGGCGGAGATAGTCAGGAGGTACTTTGTGTCCTTCATCATCGCACGGTAGGTAGAGTACTACTATAAAAAGACAGAAGACATGACTGCAAAGTTAGTAATTGAGTGTGCGGGAAGAGAATGGTACAATTTCAAAGCAGTCCCATCTAGACTGGTCGGGAACATTTTGTACATCAGTCCGTCCTTGTGCTGATGTAGCGTCATAACTTGCTTGAACCATCTAAAATGGTCTACTGTATCAAACTTTCCTTCATAACACTTGAATTTAGGCGCCATAAATTTCTTTGGTATTAGGCTGCTAAGATTTTCGGACTTAATGGAGTTTTGGTGAGTGATTTGAGATCGGCCTTTCCCGTACTCCCTAGATTCCTCAACTCCATCATTTTTCTCTTCAACATCTCCTCCACATCCTCTCCTGTTATACCTTTTGGTGGACGAGCTTCTCCTATTGTCTTTTTCGTATGAAGTTGGGACTGGATTTCTCTGTCTTCATGCTACTCGTTCATGTTATTCTCATTATCTTCCCTTCTAGCCTTTCGATCGCCTCCCTCTGAAAAGTTTTCCCATTGCTCATTGTTGGTTCACTGGAAAATCTCCGCACGTGTTTGTGGAAACTCCCGTTGTAGCGCATTGATTTGGTCCTGCACCGTTCCCCACGTGTTTCACAGCATTTCAACATTCCTCTACTCCATCTCCTGCATCCCAGTCAGGATCATTTAGAGCATCTCAACTGGGGGAGTGGGTTGATCGACGTGATCCTTCCTGTTCCCAGTTCCATTTCTCTCGTTGAGGGCAGCGTTGAATCTGGTTCTAAGCATCATTCGGTTTAGAAGGGTTTCTCTCGTTATTTTCTCCTTGCTCTCAATGAAAGTACCTATAAAATATTTTTCCCTCACACTCAAAAAGTAATAAGAAAAGAGAGGAGAAATAACAGTAACGATGCTATGGACTAATTTTGCTCGGTTTGTATTTTTTTTGGAGTGCTTACAACCAGCCTTTATTTATAGGCTTTTACTAAATCTAATCAAATATCTCCCAGAACAGAATTACCACAACTAATGGGAAAATATCCCCGTATCTGTGAGATTATCACTTTATTTATGGGATTACGGAATATTACCCTAGAATCATGTAAAATAGCTTTAACTACTAAATCAACTCTAACCATCGGATCTCGCCTACGGTCTTGATTCTCCTTTTCCAGTTCTGCCATGATGGCAATCTGCACATTCTCCTCTGATTGGTTCTCCTTTGTACACATGACTTGACGGGGATTTTATATCAACTCTAACCGGTTGTAAAAAGAAACGATTAGTAATTTTTCATGCCAATGGAAGTTAATAATGAAAACTTTCATTAGAGAAGAAAACTACATATCTTCGAGATATAACTAATAAATATTCAGACCTATACAACAATTAAGAGAGAAAATCATTCTTCCAACATATAAATCAAGTTTTCACATACGAAAAACCAAAGGCTCTTGGGTTGTGGTATAAGATGAGAGTTCGTTTTTGTGATTTCCTACACGATCCGGCACGTAATTCATTATTTCAATTCATTTTGTTGCATAATCAAATAAGTATATTTGACTCAATATATATCAACAACTTAACATACATAATAATAATTAATATACTATTCTCCTTCATCTTACAATAGTCTTTTCTTCATTATCAAGCTAAGGGGGGCCTAGGGTTTAAGGATTTGGAAGCTTTCAACATTGCTCTCTTAGCTAAATAAGCTTGGCTTATTAATGAAAATAGTGATAG
This sequence comes from Datisca glomerata, assembly GCA_003255025.1. Taxonomy (NCBI): domain Eukaryota; kingdom Viridiplantae; phylum Streptophyta; class Magnoliopsida; order Cucurbitales; family Datiscaceae; genus Datisca; species Datisca glomerata. Next base: position 73,685 of record QANY01011905.1, on the reverse strand, counting down.
TTTATGTTCAAAAGTGCTTAAAGGTCATATTTTCCTAACTGTGATTTTATGAATGCCAAATGTATTAGAAATAGCTCATGGGTTTGGAAAAGCATTTGTCATGGTAAAGATGCTCTTCGAAAATATGCTATGTGGAGAGTTGGTATTGGTCATAATATGAACGTTTGGGAAGATAAATGGATCACAAACTTCCCTCCTATCAATTTCTTTAAGTGCGAAAAATTAATAAAGTTTCTGATCTGATTTCAGATAATGGTTTTAATTGGTAGAGATTTTGTGTGTAAGCTGATTCCCTCTTAGATTGCTTCCAAAATTCTTTCTTTGCAGCTATATGGTCATGCCTTTAATGATACTATTATCTGGCCTATTTGTAAGAATAATGTGAAATCTGGTTACCATGTTTTTAATGATGAACTTTCTAACTCCTCATGTGGTTAATCATGCTTTATGGTAACTTCTTTGGCAGATCAAAATCCCTAAAAATTAGGCTTTTTATTTGGAGAGCCATTTCTAACCACCTGCCAACTAGTAGTAATCTTAATATAGAAAAATTATATCTTAGGACTCCTGTCCTATCTGTGAGTCTAATGTAGAATCTGTTGAACATTTGCTTTTTAATTGTGCTTGGGCTAAGGCTGTTTGGTTTCTTTACCCTCTTCAATTAAAGATCTCTATCCCTCATAGTCAAAACCTGTTTGATTGGCTCTTTGATAGGATTTCATACTTAAAATCTCATCCCAATGGAGGTAATGTTCTGATTTCTTTATTTTGCTACATCTATTGGTTTATTTGGAAAGTTAGGAACTCTCTTGTGTTTGAAGGTAAGTCTCTTTGTCCTTTTGATGTTTCCTCTAAGGCTTGTAATTACTTTCTTAACTATTATATTGCTAATGATATCTCACATCCTGCTATTAATATTGATAATGTCTCTTCTAATGTTTTGATTTCTAATAAAACTTTGAACCCTCATTCTGATTCTATTTTGGTTTCTAGTCCATCTCTCATTTTGTTACTTATTTTTCTGAGAACTCTCTTAATTTTAAGTTTCAAAACATGTTATCCACTGGTAGTAATAATATTAGTTCCATATCTCAGCCTAGCATTACTAAGTATAATAGAAACGATATTTTTCCAAGATCTAGGGATCTTTCAAGTAATAACTCTTCTCATTATGAGTGTTTTGGTTCTGTTACTGAAACTTATTTGCCTAGTCTTTTTATTAATAGAATTTGCTGATATCCTCCTCCCTTGAGCATTATTAAATTGAATGTTGATGCAACTTATCCATCTTTTCCCCCTGCTACCTCTGTGGGGGTAATTGCTAGAAACTCTAATGCAGATGTTGTTGGTTTCCTTGGAGAGAAAGTCCTATGTAGTAGCAGTACTCATGTTGAATTGATAGCTGTTGATAGTGGTTTGAAGTTGGCTATTAGAAATGGCTGGAAAGATATTATCATCGAAAGTGATTCAAAGTTTATGGTTGATTTTCTTAATGACAAAGCCCGCTCCACTTTGTACATTTGATGAGGCAGACTAATCGAGCAATTTAGAAAAGGGGTCTTCTCACCGAAGGAGGCAGTAAGATGAAGGAGGTGGGAAGCTACCGCTTCTAGAATGCAAGCTTATCCTTGACTTTTTTTAGAGCTAAAAACGGTTGATGGATGACGTAATCGGAGTGACAAATGAGTACGGTTGTGAAAATAGGAGAAAGTCGAGAACCGTCGGTTACCTTTTGAATCAAAGTAGCAACAAGATGAGTACTACGACTATAGGGGGAAGCAAAGCTTCGTAGACAGCTTCACTTCCTCGTCGGTTCTTTTCTTTCTGGCGACTAGCTTCATAAGTGGATAGCTTGGTAAGCAAGATACCTTCATCATCGGTAAAATCCCTATCAATAAGAGGCTAGAATGGTGGGGAAGGAGGCCCTCCCTACTTCAATGCAAATGGGGGTATCGCCGTTTCAGAATCGCTCCTCTACAACTACCTTACATCCAACATGATCACGGACGAAGATAAAGAATTGCATAGATAGAAGGACATAAGAAACCAATTGTCCTAATCAGAACAATTGAAGAAAGAAATAGGTTTGTAGCCCCTTTCGCCTGAGGGGCATCATCGGAGAACAATGTCGGGGACATGGTGAGAACCTTCTGTTGGTTACGCCCTTTAAGTGTTGGTTCTTCCATATTTAGATATGGAGATAGATACAGATCTATATCTTTCTATTATAAATGCTTTGGAGATTTATGGTAAAGCATATGCCCATGTTGTTAATATTCAGAAGAGTCTAATTGTTTTTAGTGTTAATACTCCTGCTAGTATTAAGAACAATTTGGCTGATTTTTTCGGGCTTAATAATGTTGTCACTCTTTCTAAATACTTGGGTATCGATTCTGATTTTGGGCTCATTAAAAGTCAGATCTTTAACAGTATTTATGAAAAGTTGTTTCTAGATTTTCTAGATGGTCGACGATGTTTGCCAATTTTGTGAATACGATTCTAAATCCACTAGCCATTTGTTCTTTGATTGTTGTGGATGCATTTTGGTTTTACAGTAGATTTGGTCTTAAATCTTCATAATTGCAAGTAAGAATAGGTTTGGAAAAATGGAAACTGATCTCGGGTTTATTCAACTGTCAGAATGACGAAGAGGATTTCCTTTGCTGCTTCTTTTACCAATGTTGTTTCTTTGGAAAGCTAGAAATAATGAACTGCTTAAAGGATTATGTTTTGATCCAAAACAGGTGGCTCTGTTGGTGGAAGACAAGTTTTTTGAGTTGCAATGGGTCTCTCAAAGATCGGTTTGTCATAATCTTAACAGTGATGGTCCTCGTTTCAACGATCCTAACAGTATTAATTGGTTACTCTGTTCTAATGCGGCCTAGATTCCCTGACGGTCATGGAGGCTCAGGGTGGGAATTAAGGGATCCAGGTGGCGTTCTTACCGCGGTGGAATTTAGAAACATGAGTTCCTGTCTCTCGGTTCTCTCTATTGAAGCTGAGGCCACTCGATGAAGCTTGGAGGAAAGCTTGAATTTTCATCATGGCAACATTCTTTTCTTATCTGATTTAAAGAATTTAGTTCATGAATTTTGTGCAGGTCTTCCACGCATCCTAATATCAGGGAAATTGTTTATGATATTATTTCTATTGTTGATAGATTTAGTTTTGTTTCTTTCAGTTATTGTTCTAGAGATAGGAATGTTCTAGCTCATTCTTGTGCTAAAGAGGTAATTTTGCTTAGGACAGAGTCATTTTATGCACTCCTTTCCCGAAGAACTTTCCCTTTGTGGAAAGGTCTTAGATGTTTCCTGTTTAATTTATTATATGAGTATTATATGTGACAAAAAAAGTCGGTTAGGTTAAATTCATGATTTTTTTAGTCAAACGATTAGCAGGTTTGTTAGATGAGCAAGACGAGTGATTAATCAACAAAAACTCTTTATTTGAGAGAAGATATATCTTGGCAATTCCTTACGCTACAAGAAATACCTCTTTTAATTTCGTGGCTAAAAGCATCCTTTGGAGGCCAACATTTTTGTTGGTCGCTAAAAGTCATACTTTTAGCGACTAAATAATAATTTGGTCGGCAAAAGGTCTACTTTTGTCGATAAAATTTTATTTTCATCGCAATAGGTAATATTTCTAAATGGCACCGTTTCGTTGGAACCATAAAACCTCATTTTTCCTTCATCTCCCCTGCGCGCAAAGACATTTCCCCCTCCCACCCCGACAACAGATCGCCCCCATTGTCGCTGATGCTAACTTGATCCTTTCTCTTCTTCTCCGTCGATGGCCGGCCACCGAGGTTTAGGTAAGAAAACCTCCACCGTGTTCTTTCTCTTATTTCTTTTTCCGGTTGTTACTGAATTAATTCTAGGGTTTTGTTCTTTCTCCATTTAGTCTGCTTAGGTTTAGGCTCTTTTTAGATTTACGTTATGTTTAGATTTAGGGTTTGATTTAGGATTTTGATTTAGTGTTGATTTAACCTTTTCGATTTGGATTTAGTGAAGAAAGTCCTAAGTTTCAAGTTTGTTCTGTTTTGAAAAATTCCTAAGTGGCAAATATGTTCTTTTCCAGTTGGGTTTATTGATTTTAAATCTGTGATGGCCCTGATTTCAAGTATGTTCTAGCATAAACAACTAAGCTCTGCTAAAAAATGTCTAGACCCTGAGTTCAATCCTCTGTACCGTAAGCAATTAGGTAACTTCTCCTAATCTTGGTTTTAATTGAGGGAGATTCCATGGTACCTTTGACTTATTGCAACCTAAATGCACCTTATTAGCATACATTGGCAATTAAAGGAGTACATCATTTGGGTAGATATTACTAAAATGAGGTAAATGTGATAGTTATGATCCAAAATAAATTATGTACATTATTATAGATACTTCAATTATGTCGCATGTACTCATTTGTGTTAAATATATTTATTGGAAAATGATTAAAAAATTGTCTTTCTGTCGTGAACTACAAAAGTTGTTAAAAAAAATTCTCGTGCAAACATAACCAAAAATGACTGAACTGATTTAGTTACAAAAATTACAAAGCGTAAATAAATTTAGTGTGTAGCTAAACTATTAGTCCATATTTTTTGGTTACTTTTGTAGTTCTCTATGTAACTTATTTGTATTGCATGAACATAATTTAGGTAATATGTAACTAAAAGAACCCTAACTCATCATTTTTTTCAAACTCTTGTTTTACCTCAATATTTAACTAATTTTTATCAATTTATTTAGTGAAAAGATAAAAGTTTTACTATCAACTTCCTAGGGAAATCAACATTTACGGGGAAGAAAGAGAGAGTGAGGGGGGATATTTACCCTACTTCCCATTTGTTTTCAAGTCTAGTTTGTATGTATATATATAGATGAAGACATGCTTAGCGTTAATCTTATGGGTTTCCCATTTGAGTATGACTATAATCATAACATAATTCACAGACTAATTTTGCATTAATGTGTAAATAAAGTTTTAAGATTAAAAACCCAAAGTAGTAAAATAAATAAAACTCTATAAGCCGAATACATATGATTGCTTAAGAATTAGTATGAAAATGAGCCTTTTATTCTCACATCGCACAAGATGAAGTCAAAAGGTTCAACATAGACATTTATGGGATGTTCATGAGATAGAACAAGATGAAGTCATAGAGCCTACTGAAATAACTTTGCCATCTATAGATTTAGATGAGTTAGAAATAATGCAATTTCGCAGGCATGACGTGAAACCTTTTGAAATATATGCAAATGTTATTGGAGTAGGAGATAGAAATTATAATACCACAAGCATTAAGGGAGTAGATTTTTAATTTTTAGCCTCCCACATGCACCATATAAGTATCACACTCAACTGTCTCCCCTACTCTCTCATTTTATCTTTCATGAACCCCCTTATAACCGTTTCTCTCTAAACCAGCAACCACCCTCTCTCCCAGACGTTAATTGCCCTCTGTTTCTCCATTTTTCAATTTCATCTTCTTCTTCAATGTTCTAATTCTTCTCGACGTTGCATCACCGTAGTTTCTCGTTCCTGATAAGCTACTTCCTTCTCGTTTCAATTTCCTTCCTCTTTTGAATCTAGATTTTGGATTAATACGTTGATGCATCAAACTGAAATTCTATTCTCCAATTTCTAGCAATTTACATTCTTTTCCGTCACTTCTTATTGAGTCGTTACTTCATCGTCATCGCCGTAGCCTTCATCATCGGTAACGTTGATTTCCTTCTTTCTCCCTCTCTCATTCGTCTCCCTCCCCCTCTTTGTTCTGTCTCTTTCTCTCATTCGTCTCCACCCCCTCTCTGTTCTATCTCTCTATCTCTCCTTCGTCTCCCCCTCTCTGTTGCGTCTCTCTATCCCTCTTCTTTGTCTCCCTCCCCCTCTTTGTTCTCTCTCCTTCGTTCCCCCCTTTTTGCATCTCTCTGTCTCCCTCTTCTTCGTCTCCCCCCTCTATGTTCTATCTCTCTCTCCTTCGTCCCCCCCTCTGTTACGTCTCTCTCTCTCCCCCCCTTCCTCATCTCCCTTTTCTGTTTTTCCCCTTCTCTTGAACTTGTTCACCTAAACCAGACCGATTCATTTAGACCAGACCAGACCGAACCAGTGGGTCAGACTAGACCAGCTCAACCTGACTAGACCGAACCGGGCCAAAACAGCACAATCGAACTAGTTCAGGCCACCTGAACCTTGTTGAACCGTTCTATATCACTTGATAATTTACACCCGATGTGGTTTCCACTTGTTCCCAACCTCGCTTAGTTAATTAAATAATTATAGATATTATATGAATTTGTTGTGATCTAGGATCCTTGGATTTCAGGTCATTAGTTGTTGAATTTAATTCGTAGCGAATCCAGGTAAGTGGATTTACATAATAATTCGGTTCATATGTTATGAGTGTAGAATATATCATGTGAAATTGTTTTATTATTTCTTTATGTTCAATCTTATGATCAAGTGTTTTATTTATTTTTCATATTACGATGAAATTATTTACCATGTTATTTACGATTATATTTTGAGTTATACATGTAATAGTTATATCGTTTATGTTCACGAACAAGTTATATGTTTACCCATGTATATGTGATAATGTAAATTATGAATATTAATTCAAGTAAGGTGATACGTAAACAAGAAGTAGACTTAGTCATGTCCATTGGATATCAAGTAACCAGATTGTTCACGTCATGTTATCGAGTTATACAGTTGGGTGTCACCATGTTCATGATAGCGTCCTTAAGGTTCAGACAACCTTAAGTGACATCAAGTTTCAGGACACCCAATCTATCATGTTCACATTCATGTTACAAGTTCAAGTTCAAGTTGTGAAACTATTCGGGTTAGGTTATTAATCGAGGGATATGTCTAGTCGAGTTATGATCAAGCAAGTATAAGTATTGGCATGTATAAGTACAAGTTCAAGTTGTATGTTAATCGTGAAATCGATGTGTTGTTACAAGTATTTTATGTGATCAGTAAACGTGTGAAATAAATCTGCATAAGTTATATGTTTACATTTATGTCATATGAAACTTATTAGCACGTGAATTTACTTATTGAGTATTTTTAATACTCACCCCCTAGATGATTGTGTTGCAGATGATGGTGAGTAGCAGGAGTGAGGAACTGTCATAACAAGCATGATTATGATTTCTAAGTTTAATTATAACATTATGATTTTAGTTTGACTTTAGTTATTTCAGAAATTTGTGAATATTCATGTTTAATCTTTCATGTCTTATGGATTTTCGTACTTCACTTTATTACAGTTTAATGAATCATGTATTTCAGTTTAATGAGTTAATATTCTTTTAAAATAATTTTTATTCTTCCGCTATTTAACGTTAAAATTAGGGCAAATTTAGGCTTTTCAATTTGGGGATTTTCTCAAATTAGGGTTTTAATTGAATTTGGGAATTTTTGAATTGTGAAATTTCAAGCATGTTTAACCCTCAGGAATCGGGGTGTTACAGTTTGGTATCAGAGCCATGGTTTTAGATTCTGTAGACTTTTCTAAGTGAAAGATAGGGCATGTCACTCACTTTGCTCTTCCTTATCTTACAAGTCAGGTACGCATTTATATGTGCATTAATTATTGATCAAATATGATGTGTTTTGTTTCATTATGGCATGTTTGAATTACGTTTATGTTATATTTGCGTGATACATTGGTAAGTCTTAGGTTTGTGGGTAGCAGTGCGATGACGCCCCCAACAAGGAACAACAACAATCATGCACCAGTTGATCCTACTGCTAACCCTTCAGTTGCAATGATGGATATATTTCGAGAATTTTTGGAGTTGTTAAGGAAGACAGCTATGACTCGCCTAGCTCAACAATAGACGATGAAGGTTAATATGCAGCAGTTGATCCAGACATTTGGGAGGCTGAAACCATGTGAATTTGACGATCACTCGTCCGACCCACTGTAGCTGACGAATGGATTGCAAGAGTGGAGTAGATCTTTCAGTTTATGCCGTGTTCTGAGATTCAACAAGTTGTTTGTGCAACATTGATGCTGACACGGAAGGCTCAGAAATGGTGTGAGCTCATATGGAGAGCTCATGCCATTGATCGTAATCTAGTGACATTGGATCATTTCAAGGAACTCATCTTTAAGAAATATTTTCCGATCACGGTCAGGACAGAGAAGTAGGCCGAATTCCTCATACTTGTGCAAGTAGTTATGAGTGTAGATGAATACGAGCGGAAGTTTGAAGAATTGTCTCGGTACGCCCCGCACTGTGTGGATAACGAGATAAATAAGGCACAGACTTTTGAGGCAGCTTTTGATGGAACAGAATCTTCCTCCACGTGCACCACCACTGTCAGAACAATCATTTCATGGAAAGAGGAAATCACAGGATTCTCATCAAGGTCCCCACAATGCAAAAAGGCATATGATCAAATCAAATCCCTTATGTGTTACATGTAACAAGCACCATGACGTTCAATGCTTTAAGGAAAACAATGCTTGTTTTAAGTGTGGGAAGACTGGGCTTTACCTCAGACAGTGCCCTCTACTTGCTCAAGGACAGCCTAGTAATTCTATAGGGAGTAGAGCTAAAGGGAAAGTTTTCGCATTAACTCACCTGGAAGTTGAGCAGTCGGATGCAGTTCTGGTAGGTACATTACTTGTACTAGGACATTCAACTTTTACATTAATGATTCTGGATCCACGCATTCTTTTATATCTGCTTCATTTGATACTCATGCATCTTTGTCTGTTGTGCCATTGGGTTTTGAGTTATGTGTTTCTATGCCTTCCGAAGCTTTTCTCCTGGCTAATAAGGCGATAGAGAGTTGTCCAGTGATGATATCAGATCGTGTTATGAATGCTAAGCTTATAGTCCTAGGGGTGCATGATTTTGATGTAATTCTAGGGATGGACTGGTTGGCTGCTAACTATGCCAACATAGATTGTTATCGAAAGGAAGTTCGATTCCTACCTCTGGGCAGACCTTGCTTCAAGTTTAGGGGATCTCAGCAATGGCCTATACCAAAGGTCATATCTATTTTACGGGCACAACGCCTACTTGATCGTGGTAACTGGGGTTACTTAGCTTCTGTTGTGGATACAATTAAGACCAATGTGGATATTGGATCAGTTCCAGTAGTTTCTGAATTTTTGAATGTCTTTCCCGATGATTTGTCAGGACTTCCTCCTCCTCGGGAGACAGATTTTCGTATTGAGTTGGTACCAGGCACTGCCTTATATCCAAAGCTCCGTATCATATGGCTCCTGCAAAGTAGAAGGAACTTAAGGACCAAATTCAAGAATTACTAGATAAGGGTTTCATCAGACCCAGTGTTTCACCTTAGGGTGCTCTAGTATTATTTGTTAAAAAGAAAGATGGATCAATGAGGCTATGCATTGATTACCGGGAGTTGAATAGATTCACTGTCAAGAATAGGTATCCGTTACCGCGTGTTGAGAATTTGTTTGATCAACTTCAGGGAGCATCGGTATTCTCTAAGATTGATTTAAGATCAGGATACCATTAGCTTAAGATTCGAGATGAGGATATTCCTAAGACAGCTTTTCGCACTCGTTACGACCATTATGAGTTTGTAGTGATGTCGTTTGGATTAACTAATGCTCCGGCAGCCTTTATGGATTTGATGAATAGTGTGTTTAAAGAGTACTTGGATTCTTTTGTGATCGTCTTCATTGATGATATTTTGGTGTACTCTAGATCAGAGACTGAGCATATGGATCACCTCAAGATTGTTTTGCAAGCATTAAGGAAGCACCAGTTATATGCTAAATTCTGGAAGTGTGAGTTTTGGCTTCAGCAAGTATCATTCCTTGGTCATGTGGTATCTCCAGATGGAATCTCAGTTGATCCATGTAAGTTCGAAACAGTTGTTAACTGGCCTCCACCGGTAAATGTTGGGGAAGTTCATAGTTTTCTAGGTTTAGCAAGATATTATTGGAGGTTCGTTGATTGTTTTACAAAGATTGATGTTCCACTTACTCAGTTGAGCAGGAAGAGTGCCACATTTATTTGGACGGCTTAGTGTGAGAAATGTTTTCAGAGACTTAAAACAAAATTAGTGACAGCACCCGTGTTGACCATTCCAGATGGTAAGAGCGACTTTGTGATTTACAGCAATGCTTCCAAGAGAGGATTGGGTTGTGTTTTGATGCAACAGGGGAAGGTCATAGCATATGCATCTCGTCAGCTCAAGCCTTATGAACAGAATTATCCTACACATGATTTGGAGTTGGTTGCAGTTGTATTTTCCCTCAAGATCTGAAGACATTACTTGTATGGCTGTAAGTGTCACATTTACACAGATCATAAAAGTCTTAAGTACTTTTTCACTCAGAAAGAACTTAACATGAGGCAACGCCGTTGGTTGGAATTGGTGAAGGATTATGACTGCGAGATCATTTACCACCCAGGAAAGGCAAGACTACATTTTCAGTTGAGGATTGGGCTCAGCTGTATATCTGAGAGATTGTTCGACTTCATGAGGTTCCCGTGTCTATAGTATCAGATCGGGATCCGCGGTTCACGTCAAATTTTTGGCAGAGTTTATAGAGAGCTTTGGGAATCTCAGTTGATGGGAAATTTAAGCGAACGATTCAGACGTTGGAAGATATGCTTCGAGCTTATGTCTTAGATTTCTCTGGACAGTTGGGACGCACACTTGGCACTTGTCGAGTTTGCTTACAATAATAGTTACCAGGCGACGATTGGTATGGCTCTGTTTGAGGCGCTTTATAGAAAAAAAATGTCGGTCGCCAATTCACTGGGATGCGGTTGGCGAACGAAAGATTTTGAGCCCTGACTTGGTTTAGTCTACAAATGAAGCTATTAAAAAAATCAAAGATAGAATGAAGATCGCTCAGAGTAGGCAAAAGAGTTACGTAGATGTCAGGAGGAAGGATCTCGAATTTGAAGTGGGTGATCATGTGTTTCTTAAGGTTGCCCCAATAAAGGGAGTTATGCATTTTAGTCACAAGGGGAAGCTGAGCCCCAGGTTTATTGGCTCTTTTGAGATTTTGGATCGTATCGGTCCTTTGGCCTACCGGCTTGCTTTACCACCAACTCTTTCAGGTGTTCATCATGTGATTCACGTCTCGATACTTCGCAAGTACGTGCTTGATCCAATGCATATCATCTATTTTCATCCTCTGCAAGTTCGTGATGATCTTCCTTATTAGGAAAAGCCAGTCAAAATTCTAGAGCGCAGGAATCAGACTCTTCGTAGCAGATCGGTTCAGTTAGTCAAGGTTCTCTGGAGAAATCATCAAGTCGAGGAAGCAACATGGGAACGAGACACGAAGATATGTGTCAAGTATCTAGAGTTATTTCAATAAGGTTAATTCCTTTCAAGGATGAAAGTTCTTAAGGAGGGAAGAATGTAATACTCCAAGCATTAAGGAAGTAGATTTGTAATTTTTAGCCACCCATACGCACCATAAAAGCATCTCACTCAACTGTCTCCCCCACTTTCTCATTTTATCTTTCACGAACCCCCTTATAACTGTTTCTCTCTAAAATAGCAACCACCCTCTCTCCCAGACGTTAATTTCCCTTTGTTTCTCCGTTTTTCAATTTCATCATCTTATTCAGTGTTCTAATTCATGTCGTCGCTGCATCACCATAGTTCCTCGTTCCTGGTAAGCTTCTTCCTTCTCGTTTCAATTTTCTTCTCTTTTTTTCCTCTTTTGAATCTAGATTTTAGATTGATACGTTGATGCATCAAACTGAAATTCTATTCTCCAATTTCCAGCAATTTACATTCTTTTCCATCACTGCTTGTTGAGTCGTTGCTTCATCATCATTGTCACCGTCTTCATCGTAGATAAAGTTGATTTCCTTATTTGTCTCTCTCCTTCCTCTTCCCCTCCCTCTCTATTACATCTGTCTCTCTCCCTCTTCTTCGTCCCCCTCCCCCTCTATATTCTGTCTCTATCTCTCCTTCGTCTCCACCCTCATCTCTATTCTCTCTCTCTCTCTCCTTCGTCTCCCCCCTCTCTGTTGCGTCTCTCTCTCTCCCTCTTCTTCGTCTCCTTCCCCCTCTCTGTTCTGTCTCTCTCTCTCTCCTTCGCCCCCCTTCTTCGTCTCCCTTTTCTGTTTTCCCCCATTCTCTTGAACCGGTTCACCTGAACCGGCCCGGTTCATTCAGACCATACCATACTGAACTGGCTCGATGAGACTAGTCGGTTCAATCCGACCAGATTGAACCGGCCCAAAACAGCAGAATCGAATCAGTTCAGACCACCTGAACCTTGTTGAACTATTTTAAACCGCTTGATAATTTACATCCGATGTGGTTTCTACCTGTTCCCAACCTCGCTTAGTTAATTAAATAATTGTAGATATTATATGAATTTGTTGTGATCTGGGATCCTTGGATTTCAGGTCATTAGTTGTTGAATTTAATTCGTAGCGAATCCAGGTTGGTGGATTTACATAATAATTCAGTTCATATGTTATAAGTGTAGAATATATAATGTGATATATGTTTACCCATGTATATGTGATCATGTGAATTATGAATATTAATTCAAGTAAGGTGATTGGTAAACAAGAAGTAGACTTAGTCATGTCCATTGATTATCAAGTAACTAGATTGTTCACGTCATGTTATCAAGTTATACAATTGGGTGTCACCATATTCATGATAGTGTCCTAAAGTTCATATAACCTTAAGTGACATCAATTTTCAGGACACTCATTCTGTCATGTTCACGTTCATGGTACAAGTTCAAGTTGTGAAACAGTTCGGGTTAGGTTGTTAAATGAGGGGATATGTCTAGTCGAGTTATGATCAAGCAAGTATAAGTATTAACAGGTATAAGTACAAGTTCAAGTTATACGTTAATCATGAAATCGGTGTGTTGTTACAAGTATTTTATGTGACCAGTAAACGTGTGAAATAAATTTGCATGAGTTATATATTTATATTTATGTCATGTGAAACTTATTAGTATGTGAATTTACTTACTGAATATTTTTAATACTCACCCCCCATAGATGATTGTGTTGCAGATGATGGTGAGCAGTAGGAGTGAGGGACTGCCATAGCAAGCATGATTATGATTTCTAAGTTTAATTATAACATTATGATATCAGTTTGACTTCAGTCATTTCAGAAATTTATGAATATTCATGTTTAATCTTTCATGTCTTATGAATTTTCGTGCTTCACTTTATTACAGTTTAATGAATAATTTATTTTAGTTTAATGAGTCAATATTCTTTTAAAATAATTTTTATAATTCCGCTATTTAACGTTAAAATTAGGGTAAAATTAGGATTTTCAATTTGGGAATTTTCTCAAATTAGGGTTTTAATTGAATTTGGAAATTTTTGAATTGTGTAATTTCAAGCATGTTTAACCCTCGGGAATCAGGGTGTTACAGAAATATTGAAGATATTGATTTTATTGATGATGATGACAATGAAGATGAGACTTTGATTAATTATGATGATGATTCAGATGATATTATCCCAAATGATGATGATATAGATTGAATTTTAAAGTAATGGTGAGCCTATTAGCGTAAAATATTCGTTCATTTCTTCTTAAATTTGCTTTAATTTATTTTGTAAGCAATAACTTATTTTTTATCTTCTTTCATGCCACTTATCTTTATGCAGGTTAATAACGTCTCCCGGAAGAAATACTCCTCTTCCAAATTTAGATACTATTGTAGGATCTTCTACTGAAGAAGATGGTTCCCATTCAGGTATATACACTTTGTAATAGTTCTTATTATAATGGTTTCTTATTCTTTGTTTTTTTGTAATAGTTCTTATTATAATGGTTTCTTATTCTTTGTTTTTTTGTAATAGTTCTTATTATCACTTTGTATCTGAGCGTGTTAGATGATTTTTGAATATCTTATGAATTGATGCTCATTGTCTTGATGATAGTGTTAGTTTTGTAATAGTTCTTATTATCACTTTGTATATGATATGTATATGTATTTCTTAGAAAAATTTCAGGGTTGATAAATTTTCTGATGATGTTAATTACTATAAAAGGTGAAATTAATTATTATTACAGCATTTTGTAATGTAAAATTTGATCGCTGAAAACATTTCATGACAAAAAAAATGGTGGCAAAAGGTTTTTGCGACGAAATTTTTTTTGGGCATGAAAAACCTTTGGCGACCAACTTTTTTTGGTCTGGAAAGGGTTTTCGCGACCAACTTTTTTTTGGTCGTGAAAGCCTTTCGCGACTAGTTTTTATTTCGTCGCAAAAGACTAATGCGACGAGATCCAAAAAGTCATTGCGGAAACTTTTCACTGACGGAAATAAAGCTCACGAACTTATGTTGGTCGCTAAAACTCCTTTGTTTCTTGTAGTGTTAACACACTGGTTCACACATAGAACATAGGGTGGGAGGGAAGTTCTAGTCTAGTAACCATATTGATTCTTGCTAATGAAAGTTGTCTGAAGACTTTACAAAGTGTTTTTAAATGTGGAAAACAAATTCAATAAAAACACATATTAATGAAAGCGTATTTCAAAAAAAATTTAGAAAACATAAACGTGTCTTAGCGGACAGCCTTGTGTCTAACTCACCATTTGAGATCAATGCTTTTTTTAAATTCGTACATTTGAAAATACGTAATATTTATAACTAGCAATTTATGAAAATTTGAGTTTGAGGCACTTCTAACCAGTTTGAAAATTTCTTGCACGTGGAAATCTTTCTTTCAAAAAATGATATGTGTGTTTTTTTTAAAAGAAATGATTCCAACTCTAGAAAATTAAAAAAATAAAAATAACTAAAAGTAAATGTGAGTTTATATGATGTTCTTTATACATTTTTAGCTTTAACAAGAAGAGCTTTATCAAATATTATATATTCCAAACTCACCTTAAATATTCTATAAAAGGAAGCAACTATAGTTACGGTCAATAAAATTGAGCAAGAAGCTACCTTGACAAAAAATTTGATCAAGAAGCTAACATAATTTGCTGTCATTAAATCTATCAAAACATGTTAATAAACCAGTTATAATTAATCCACAAGTGATAAAATTTCAAGTCAAAACATATTATTATATAGACTGAAAATGTATCATCTCCTATTCGGTCGTCAAATGAAAAACAATAGTCTTATTATTTTTAAACCAATCTGTGTTTTTTTTCTCATTAAATGACCCAGCAGTAATCTTGGGGAAAAAAAAACAATCTCTAAAGAAAGACCTTGAGGTAGGTGGGTAAGAAAACATTGATGAAGACATGTCGGCGTTGCACATTTCCAAAGTCTTGTGTTTGACCATGACCTATAAAACAGCCAAAAATTCATATTTAAATCTTCTGAAGTGGCTAAACAACTTAGGAAAGTAAAATCAGAGCTATCCATTAGATGTGAACTGTTCAGATTAAATGATTAAAAATATAAAAAAAATTATATTTTTTCTAGACAATCTGATACAATTTAGACGATCTAAATTTGATCAAATAATATAATAATGTTGAGCCGTCCTGTTTATCGTTAAGGTTCAATGATAGACAATCCCTCTCTCAAAGATTTACAGTAAAAATGGTAGGTGGTAGTCCAATGAACCTGCACTTTCTTATATAATTTAGCTTCTGCAAGTGTACACATACATGAATTCAAATGATTTTTTCCATGCCCACGTACGCCAAATTTGATATTAGCAAGAAAAGAATATCCAAAAGAAAAGAAGAACAATAATTTATGCTTTTGAATTCAAAATCCTGTGGTCTCAATTCCAATCCACGTGTTTTGAGTTTGCTTCCCCCTTCATTTTTATTCAACAAAAGTGTGTTCGTTATATTGAGATTCTTTGGACTATATATTGTTCTCTTTGAACTGCAGTGTATATATTTAGACTAATCAACCACTATTTACATAAAAAATAATTATATTCTGATTAAATAATATATTAAATTTAACGTGATTAGTGATATATCATTCATTATATGTTAGTATTTTAAAATATTTTAATAAGTATGAAATTAATTATAAATAATTGATAAATTATTTAATCAATTAAAATTTGATTAATTATTCAATCAGTGTATAATTATTAAAAAAATGAAACATAAATATTGAAGGCTAAATTTCAATTTGACAAAAGTCTTGGCTGACTATTTTAATGTGGAGCAAGAAATACAGAATGCACACGTACAAATAAAACTTGATTTAGTTTCTTTGTTGACTCTTAACATCTCTTACTAAAACTTTCTGAAAGAAACAGCTTGCCAAAACTACATGCATGACGTCAAAACTTGGCTGAAATCAGCAAGAAACAAATAGAAAAGGAATCTCATTACTTGTTCTTTGTCAGGTTCATATAACAAGACCCATACTTGAAATGCTATTATGAATTAGTAACGACAAATAATTGGGACATGAACGTGACTAATGGGTTGATTTCATTGAATTCTTTTTTTTTTCCCACTACTGATCAAAAGCAGTTGAAACAGTGTTTTCTCTGTTCGTTTGATTTTTTAAGGCAAAAATGCGACCACTACTTCTCATTCTCTTTCATCTTCCATTTTCTCAACAAGTGCATTTATTGTGCTACGCAATTTTTATCAACAGTTTTATCTATTTTATTTTTAATTTATTTTAATTATTCTGATTTTTTTTTCAAAATTACATTATAAATTTTAAAAAAAATAAAGAATATGACTGGACTCATGATCTTTAAAATATAGATGTATGATTAACCAATTGCGTCAATTTAATTTGTTAGTGGCACACTTGTCACGAACTCTAATTTGAACACTTCTTAATTATAATATTTAAACCTACATAGACTCCCACTTTATCCATGGGGGAGTCAAAAATTTAGTTCAACACGGTCACATTGTTTTATGGTATATTATATTTTTCACTACATATTTTTTATGATATATTTTTCAGGGTATTTTTAAGAACTTTTCACGGTGTATTTATTACAATTTTTTTACAATATATTTTTTAAATCAAGCTCAATGTGATTTGTTTACAATTGGAAGAAGCTTGTGAATCCTCTACTACCTTTATTTATTTTTTTCAAATAATTTTCTATTTTATCATATAATTAATTTGTTAAAAAATGTTTCCAAATAATCAATCTAAATAACTCATACTAACTTAAAGTAATCAGATTCCTCAAAAATCAATTTCATATGAAATTCTATCAAAATAATCAAATTTTAGAATTGTGAGAGAGAGGGGTTTGGAGTACCTAGAGAACAAAAAGACAGTGGTTAAAATTATAAAATAATTAGATTAAAAAAGAGAAAAGCTTATAAAAAATCAATATATTAAATTTGAAAATTTTAATGGGATCACAATTTAATTTCACTTATCACTAATATAAGAGCCTATAAAAATCATTACATAAAAAGAAAAAAATAAAATAAAATATTTTTGCAGGGTCTCGTAACCACACTGAATTTAACGCGACTCTCCCACTACCCATAAACCCAACATATAAGTCCATTGAACAAAGTTTTTATCAAAATGCCCCTATCAGTGAACTTGGGTAAGAAATTGATGAGGATATGGATATATAACCATCATTAATCATATTCCTAATTTAATTCGCTTATAAATTATAACTTTTGTTTGTCTATATAATACCATTTTTTTTTCTTTTTAACTAAAACTTTAGATAGTTGGATCAACAAATAGTGAACAGAAAAGACAAACGTGTTATTAAGGTAAAACACTGAAGTTAGTCTGTTTGAAATCTGGGTTTAACGGATCATGATTCGTCTTTTGTTTTGTTGATCATAAAACATTGATCTTTTTTTTTATCTTGACTGTTCCTTTTTTTGGTCAGTCTAAAAGATAAAATATAAAAAAAAAATCAAATTATTAGATGTAATTAAATTCTTTAACATGTTCAACAGATAATCATATAAATCTAAATTAACAGATCAAATATATGAACATTACATTATGTTGAGAATAATAATTAATAAAATGTAATCTTGTTTGGATTTCACCCCACTTAAATGTCCAGCCGAATTCGGAACAGTAGGTCATAGTTAGATACACTGAAATATTTTATATTTCTTCTGAGAATAATTAATTGGGTATGTTTATGTGGTGTTGACGTGGCAACCATATCTCACCTGCTTTTGTAAACTATCTTTTTTTTTTTAAAAAAAAAAACATGTGTATGGTAGAAAACACGTGCACTTTTTTGCATGAGTGTAGTCTAACTGGCAACTGCAGACAAAGCAAACCACGAACTACTTTGTTGAACAGAAGTTTTGTTACGCACAAAATCCACGACGTAGACGCGTCTGGATGTGATAAAAATAACAGAAATCCTAGCATACACCATTTTCATGGTATAAAATTAAAAGAATTGTCTAAAAAATATAATAGTAAATAAATGATATTTTTTAGTTGGTTTGATTTAAAAAAATATTAATTCTAAAATATTTTTATATTATCTATTATCAATTTATTTTATTAAGAGTGAAATTTATTGATATACCTTGATTTTAGATATTTTAGTAAAAAATTTGTTTGTGATCTTAATTCAATTTTTTTTCCCAAATTCACTCTCAATTTTTATGCCTAGTTCTTCTTTTACATATTCTTTAATATTTTTTTCAATTATGTACTTGCGCTCTAAATTATCTATTAAAAGTAATAGTTAAAATATATTTTTAAAAAATTAGTATGTGATATTTCTTTTTTCACAAAATTAATTTAATCGTGTAAATTTATAGATCAGAGTTAAAATATAACTTTTAAAAATAATATTTGATATTTTTTTAGATATTTCATTTATCTAATTATCTACTTACAAATCATCTTTTAAATATTTCATAAATTTATGAGTAGTCATAGGAATTATTGGTGTTTGCATATTTTAAAATTAATTTCAGATATTTGATTTGTTGATATTAATCCCTAAATAAAAAAACTGAGTAGAAACATGAGATAATGATATTGTAGACAAATCATAAAAACTTACAACTAAATTAGCTAGAAAATTATCTTTTATCTACTTTAATTTCTTTTAAGTCAATTTCTAATTTACTACCATAAAAGTGGCTATATATATGTCATTTTCCTTAAAAATAATTGATCAATTTGTTTATTGATAGGCCTGATAAGCCTACTAAGCGCACCACTCGGGCTTACAAGCCCGATCCAAGATGCATGGGCTAGCTCTATGTATCTGCCCATGTTCCAGCTTCCCTTCAGCTTGTTGTTCTGCGTATTTAATCTTTTCTGTATTTGTTGTATTCTTTGTATTTCGTTTACTTTCTTTTCCTTTCAGTTAATTAACTTCCCATTATTGAGGTTCAGTTAGCATAGCTGGACGTGGGGAGTGGGGCAGCTAAATCTCTTGAAGATTCGGTCCCAAACTTTGCCATTAGTTTGACGTATAAATTATATGAAATGAAAGAAGGAAGACGGACTGAAATTTATCGAACTTGTGGTTCAATTCTCACCCGAAGAGAATTATCTGAATCCAATTCTAACTCTAATTGGGACCTTAACATTGATATCATAGTCAGGTTAAATGGCGACTAACAAAGAGCGAAACGAGCAACTAGAACAGGGAGTATGAAGCTTACAGAACAACATGCAAAGAATGGAGAATGGTATAGCTGACAAATTTCAGTAATTGGAAGTGACTCTGGATCGACTAACAGACACATTACTACTCAATCGTGACTCAACCAGCCACGCCAACTACAATCATGATGGAGCAAACCTAAAGGGGACAAGTCGGACTCATGGAGAGGGAAGCGATAACAATTGACCATTTTCTTCGAAGATGGAAAAATTGGAGTTTCCATAGTATTTTGGAGACGAGCCAACATGGTGGCTGAACCGAGTAACTTAATTTTTTTTATTTCCAGGAGACATTCGATGATCAAAAGGTTAGGCTTGCTTCATTCCATCTTGAAGGTGAAGCTAACCAGTGGTGGCAATGGCTCTGCAGAGCGTTTAAAGAAGAAGGGAGACCAATTACTTGGGAAATTTTGTAAAACGAAGTAAGGGCGTGATTTGGTCCTTCAAAATTGGAGGATTTTGACGAGGCTTTGTCATGAGTCGGGCAAACCGAGCCATTAAAAGATTATCAAAAAGAGTTCAAGCGATTAGGCAATCGAGTTTGGGCTCGAACACCAAAGGCACTTGTAGGAACCTTTAGTTAGAGCTAATAGCTTAAAACTTTATGAAGTAAAGCTTAGCTAAGTGTTGTAATGTGTGAACGAAAATTAAAATGTCAAAATAAAAATCAAGTCTACCACATGTCAAGATAAAACTCAAATAATTTGACACATGTCTGATGATGTGTATTAGTAGTTGATGGTGTATACTTGCATAGACCACGTCAAATGCCACATGTTCATTGTACAGAGGGCAATTTTTAAGGAAACTGTCCATGTTTATCCACTAGAATTTTCCACTTCGTGCATTGAGTGCAAGAGTGAAGAGGTGGTTTTAATAAGGGAGAAACCATCTCTCTCTTAAGAACGTGGCTGCCTTTTAATCAAAAGGTAGGGGGGATTTTGGTGTGGAAATAAGAAGTTCTACTGTTGGCGTAAACATTAGAGAAATTGCAAGAAATTTTGTTTTCACAACGGAAGGCTCTTAACAATATTTAGATTATGAAAGAATACGAAAAAAAAGATTTTTTATCATTATTTATTTTAATTTGAAAAACAAAAGAAACTTTGGGATTGCTGAATAAAAGACGAAATAATAAAGCAACGGAGCCATCATAGAAAAAGCTTTTGTAGATTGTTTCTATGCATGTGGGGAGGAAAGAAACGTTTGTATTCAGCTACAAAGTTTATTTTGTACACTGCAGGTGGTTCCGTTTTTTTGTTAATGGGAGTTCTGGGTATCGGTTTATATGGTTCTAATGAACCAACATTTAATTTTGAAACATCAGCTAATCAATCGTATCCTGTAGCACTAGAAATAATATTCTATATTGGATTTCTTATTGCTTTTGCTGTCAAATTGCCGATTATACCCTTACATACATGGTTACCAGACACCCATGGAGAGGCACATTACAGTACTTGTATGCTTCTAGCCGGAATCTTATTAAAAATGGGAGCATATGGATTGGTTCGAATCAATATGGAATTCTTACCTTACGCTCATTCTATATTTTCTCCCTGGTTGATGATAGTAGGCATAATTCAAATAATCTATGCAGCTTCAACATCTCCTGGTCAACGTAATTTAAAAAAAACAATTTCTTCATTCCAATTTTCTTTAGCATTTTCGTGAGTCAGTACAAAGGAAAAAGAAAATATTGTCCAGTTCTGAAGGATCAAAGCATTCGTTTGCTATGTCTTTGATCACGGTGATTTTATCCTACAGAGACGTTCATCGTAGTCTCCAAGCAAACTGTAGAGGGTGAAAATTCATCTTTAGGATATTGCTTCAGTAAGCCTCTGCCGCCTTAATTCATCTTTAGAGATCTTGATATTATTCAATGAATTGATCAATGAGGGAATGACAATTGACGAATCGTTCCAAGTGGCTGCAACGATTGAGAAACTTCTGCCGTCCTAGAAAGAGTTCAAGAGTTATTTGATGCATAAGCGAAAGGACATGATGATGGAGGATCTCGTGTTTTGTCTATGTATCAAAGAAGACAACCGAAAGAACAAACACAAGTTGCTGCCTTCGTATTCCATGGAGATGAAAGCTAATGTTGTCAAGACCGGAAAGGCAAAATCGAAAAACCTCAAAAGGAAGGTTATGAGCAGCAACAATGGAAACATCAACGAAGATATGAGTAACAAACGGATCAAGGGTATTTGTTGGGTGTGCCGTAAAGCTGATCACAGAGCAAAAGGCTACAGATTCAAAAGGACTACACGGTGGCAAGCCCTAACAGCAATCACAAGAACATGGTTTATGTGATCGAGATGGATGACCTATGTGCAATAATTTCTGAATTGTTCATTGTCACTAATACCACAAGTTGGTGGCTTTATACTGGTGCTACTAAGCATATAGGTGTTGACAAAAATCTGTTCCAACTTATGAATAAGTTGAAGGTGAAAAACTGTACATGGGTAATGTCACTGAGGCCGACGTAAAAGGAAAATGAAAAGTGCCATTGAAGTTTACCTCTGGTAAACAACTCACTCTCATCGACGTCCTCCACGTACCAGATATTCGTAGGAATTTGGTTTCAGCATCCCTCTTATGTAAGAGTGGATTTAAACTTATATTTGAATCTGACAAGTTTGTTTAAACTAAGGGAAAGATGTTTGTAGGTAAACAATATGTGGTTGATGGTCTGTTTAAGCTTAATGTTTATGCTGTAATTTCTGCTTCAATTAATGGAAAATCTGTAACTTTAGTTTATATTGTTGAGTTATGTGATATTTGGCATGCTAGATTATGTCACGTAAATATGAAATATATGCAAAAAATGATGAACTTAGATTTATTACCTAAATGACATAGAAAAAGGACATAAATGTGAAATATATGTTGAATCCAAATTCACTAGAAAATCATTGAAATCAGTAGAAAGAGATAGCTAATTATTAGGATTAATACATAGTGATTTATGCGACAGGAAATTTTCACCTAGTAGAAGTGGCAGAAAATACTTTGTAACATTTATTAATGATTGTAGTAAATTCTTCTATGTATATCTGTTGCATTCTAAAGATGAGAATTTAGATATGTTTAAGGCATACAAGTCTGAAGTTGAAAATCAACTTGGAAATAAAATAAAGGTGCTTAGATCTGACCGAGGTGGAGAATATGACTCCACGACGCTATCTAAATTCTGTGCTCATCATGGCATAGTTGATCAGACTACAACACCTTACACGCCTCAACAGAATGGGGTGGTTGAAAAGAAAAATAAAACTCTGAAAATATGGTGAACTATATGTTAAATAGTTCTGGACTATCTCATAATTTGTGAGGGGGAGTCCTTGCTTACGGCAAACACCATACTGAATAAGATTCCACATAAGAAGCCTAACAAGTCTCCTTATGAAGAGTGAAAATGGAAATTGCCTTCCTATAAAATCATAAAAGTGTGGGGTGCTTCACAAAGGTACAAGTACCGTTGCCAAAGAGAGTCAAGGTTGGACCTAAAACTGTTGACCGCGTTTCTATTAGATATGCATGTAACAGTGCTGAATATAGATTTTTGGTAATGCTGAATTCTTTGAGAATGTGTTTTCTTTTAAGGAAGGAAGACACAGTCAAAATTTTAAATGAGGTGTGGAAGAAGGTACAACTAAAGCTAAGATTGATGAAGTATTTGAACCTGAGCCTAGAAAAATTAAAACGAGCTAGAACGAATACCACATTTGGTCCAGAGTTTCTAACGTACTTGATGGAAGCCGAACCTCAGACATATAAAGAGGCGATGTCAAACCCTTAAGCTCCTTTTTGGAAGGAGGCTACTGATAGCGAGATAGATTCTATTTTGTAAAATAACACTTGAATATTGGTTGACCTCCCACCCGGGATTAAACCAATAGGCTATAAGTAGATTTTTAAAGGAAGCTTAGAGCTAACAGTACAGCTGATAAGTACAAAGCTCGGTTGGTAGCTAAAGTTTATCTACAGAAAGAAGGTATAAATTTTTTTGAAAGCTATTCTCTTGTGACGAGGATCACTTCTATTAGAATGATGATCGCGATTGCAACTATACATAATTTGAAAATTCACCAAATGAATGTTAAGACTGCATTCTTATATGGAGAACTGGATGAGGAAATCTACATGGAACAACCGAAAGGGTTTATGGTCAAGGGCCAAGAACGTAAGGTGTGTAAGCTTGTCAAATACCTTTACGGATTAAAACAAGCTCGAAGCAGTGGCATGAAAATTTGACCACACTGTACTCTCGAATGACTTCTCAATGAACGAGAGTGACAAATGTATTTATGTTACAGGTACTAGTCACATGTTTGTCATAGTATGTTTATATGTAGATGACATGCTCATTGTGGGAACTAATAAGGATATAATATCTTCTACCAAAGAATATAGTTCCAACTTTGACATGAAAGAATTAGTCTAGCAGATGTCATTCTTGGAATTCAAGTGAAGCGAACTTCTAACGAATATATCCTTACACAATCTCATTATGAAGAAAAGATCCTAAAGAAGTTCGGCCAATTTGAAAGCAAATAAGTTGTAACTCTATTTGACTCAAACTGTAAGTTGAGAAAGAATGATGGAGTTGAAGTATCTCAGCTGGAGTACTCACAAATCATTGGAAGTTTGATGTATATCATGAATTGCACAAGGCCTGACATTGCCTATTCAATAGGAAGGCTTACGAGGTATACGATAATCTGGACGTGATCACAGGGATGCTCTAGTCAGTGTACTTAGTTACTTTAAAGTACACCATTGACTATGGATTACATTATACGACATATTCACCTGTGTTGGATGGATTTAGTTATGCTAACTGGATATCTGAGAGTCTAGAAACTAAATCCACGAGCTAATATATTTTTACTCTAGGTGGTGGAGCTATATCTTGGAAGTCTACGAAGCAGAATTATATGGCCCGTTCGACTATGGAATCTGAATACATAGCATTGGACAAAGCTGGCGAAGAAGCCGAATGGCTTAGAAATTTCTTGGAAGACATTTCAGTGTGGTCGAATATTGTGCCAGCCATATGTGTACATTGTGATAATATGGCTACCATATTTAGAGCAAAGAATTATGTATATAATGATAAGTCTAGACATATAAGACGTAGACATAATTCCATTAAACAATTGCTCACAAAGTGTATGATTTCCATTGACTTTATTAGGTCAAAGGAAAATCTTGTGGATCTTTTAACAAAAGGATTATTGAAAGAGCTTGTAAAGCTGACATCGAGGGGAATGGGCTTAAAGCATATTCAATGAATCATTCAAGTGAGAACCTAAACTAGTTGACTGGAGATCCCAAGATCTAGGTTCGATAGGTAAATTGGCAGGAATGATTCACGTAACACATAAAGAAACTTTGTTTCTCTCATTCCTATGATGTAATGAAAGTGTGTTGTTTGTCGACGATAAAACGGTATACTTAGTATGTAATGACGTTGATATCTTGCTTGCAAGAGGAGTATAGATAGAATATTCTTAATCATCGTCACCTATGTGAGAGTAGAAGTAGATTGCTTCTATGAGAGAGTGGAAGGCTCAATCTCTCTAAAGCTCTCATGAGACATGATAAATGTTTTGGACCAAAATGAACAAAAATGTATGAACTCGAACGTATTAAGATGAGTTGAGCGTGAGATTTATTGTCTTGGTTTATTTTGGAGGAAGGATAGTTCAAGAATGTTATTCACTGTTCTTTAGAGTAAATCCGATAAATCATCACTAAGAAAGATTCAAGTCCAAAAGACACATCTCCCGATGAAAAACTCATCTATTTCTTTCTCCTGATGTCGTTGTGTGTCTAGGACATTTTCATTCATGTGGAGGATTGATAGAGCTAATGGCTTGAAGATTTATGAAGTAAAGCTGAACTAAGTGTTGTAATGGTGTGAATGACAATTAAAATGTCCAGATAGAAATCAGGTCCGCCATATGTGATGATAGAGCTCTAATACTTTAACACATGTATGATGATATGTATTAGTAGTTGATGGTATATAATTGCATAGACTAAGTCAAATGCCACATGGCCATTGTACAGAAGGCAGTTTTTAAGGAAACTGCCCATCTTTACCCACTGTCCACGAATGGGTAGTTTCACCTAGAAACTGCCACTTCATGCATTGAGTGCAAGCGTGGAGAGGTGGTTTTAATAAGGGAGAAAACACCTCTCTCTAAAGAATGTGGCTGCCTTTTAATCAAAAGGCAGGGGGAATTTTGGTCTGGGAATAAGTTCTACTGTTGGCGTAAAACAATAGAGAAATTGTAAGAAATTTTAGTCCAATTTCTTAATTCCAATTTTCTTTAGCATTTTCATGAGTGAGTACAAAGGAAAAAGAAAATGTCATTCAGTTCTAATGGATCAAAGCATTCGTTTACTACGTTCGATCATGGTGGTTGTATCTTGCATAGGCGTTCATCGTAGTCTCCAAGCAAATTATAGAGGGTGGAAATTCGTCTTTAGGACATTATTTCAGCAAGCCTCTGCCGACTTAACTTTCTATTTCCTCGTCTATAATTTTTCATTTAATTATTCTGTAATAGTTCAGTGGTTATTATTCAGTTATAATCATTCTGTTACAATTTAATCTAAGTAGTTTATTTTAATTATTGCTTTACGGTTTGCAACACCTTTATGGAAGGATTGAAACCAGAGATATCAGAGGGAATCTGAATGTTCAAGCCACAAAGGTTAAAGAGGCTATCGGTTTGGCAAAGATGAGGGATGACCAGGTTACTCGACAACGTCCATTGGAACGACCCAGTCCAATCAGAACCTCATCGGTTTCGAGCAAGTCAGGAACAATTCCGGCATCGACTCCAGCCATTGTAAGGCGACATTCATGGGACGGGATGCGAAAGAGTAGAGCTCACGGCCTGTGTTTTAACTGTGATGAAAAATTCACTCTGGGACATAGATGTTAAGCGCCACAACTAATGATATTGGAGAATATTGCTCAAGATGAGGAAGTAGAAATGAGGGATGAATCGATGAAATTCGGGGAAGAAGTTATCAAGGATGAAAGAACAGAGAAAATGGAGGAACCCTCTGCACGCCTTACCTGAATGGAGTGTACCCGAAACCATGCGGATTAAGGCTGCAATAGGGGCACATGTGATAGTGGCTTTAATAGACAGTGGTTGCACTCATAATTTTATAAGTGAAAGATTGGTTGTTGAGTTGTGGCTATCAGTTAGACAAACAACATCCTTCACCGTACGAGTAGCTAATGGAGAGCGATTAACTTGCCAAGGAAAATATGAGAAAGTTTCGGTGTACCTACAAGGTACTAAGTTTGAAATTGAATTTTTTTCATTGTCATTGATGGGATTAGACATGGTGTTAGGGGTGCAATGGTTATAGACCCTTGGATCAGTCATATGTGGTTGGAAGAATTTGACCCCTGGCAACAACAGCCTAGGAAACTCCAAGGCATATCTATGCAATCTATACAAGACATGTCAATGCACGACTTACTTAAGGAATATCATCAAAAGCAAACTGTTTTTTCTTTGATTCCCAAGTCAGATGAAAGGCAGCAGAAAGTTACCGAGGAAATGACGTCTCTACTAAATGAATACTCTGATGTATTTGAGGAACCAAGTTCCCTTCCATCCTCAAGAGCTGTGGAGCACAATATTCCATTGAGAGAGGGAACTGTTAATGTGAGACCATATCGATATGCATATTTTCAGAAGTCTGAGATTGAACAACAGATTCAAGACATGCTAAAATCGGGTATAATCTGACCTAGCACTAGCCCATTTTCTTCAACGGTATTGCTTGTAAAGAAAAAGATGGAACGTGGCATTTTTGCACCGATTATAGAGCCTTGAATGTTGCTACTATCAAGGACAAATTTCCTATTCCAACAATGGACGATATGTTTTATGAGCTTTATGGAGCAGCTTACTTCACTAAACTGGATTTACGAGCAGGCTACCACTAGATAAAAGTAAGCAACTAAGATGTTCATAAAATTGCTTTCCGGACTCACAACAAGCATTACGAATATTTGGTCATGCCCTTTGGCCTTTGTAATGCACCATCAATCTTTCAAGTTGTCATGAACTCTATTTTTCAACCTTATTTACTGAAATTCATTTTAGTCTTTTTTTTTTTACATATTAGTCTATAGCTCATCTTGGCAAATGCACATGCAACGTGTGCAAACTACTTTAGAAACTCTTCACCGGCATCGATTTTATGTGAAGGCGAGTAAATGTGACTTTGGTCAACAAGAACTATAGTATTTGGGGACACATAATCACTAACAGAGGGGTGAAGATTGATGAAAAGAAAGTTGAGGCAATGCTAGCTTAGTCGAGACCCATTACCATTACAAAGCTAACGAGCTTCCTCGGATTGACGAGGTATTATCAGAAGTTTGTGCAAGGGTGTGGCATCTTAGCTCGACCACTACCTGCTTAAAAAGGGAAATTTCAGTTGGAGTGAAGAGGCTGAAGCTGCTTTTGGCAGCTTAAAATATGCAATGATCATTACTCCTACATTGGCCATGCCAAATTTCAAAGAACCATTTACAATAGAAATGGATGCCTCAGGTGATAGAATTGGGGCAATACTCACTCAAAAAGGGAAACCAATTGCTTATATGAGTAGAGCTCTCGGCATCACTAAGCTATCTTAGTCCACCTATGTGAAAGAAATGTTGGCAATTGTTGAGGCGATAAGATTATGGCGATACTACCTACTTGGCCATAAAAATTCTACATCATGACTGATCAAAGAAGCCTTAAAGTTTTTTGTTGAGCAATGAGTGGCAACATCGGAACAGCAAAAATGGGTGGCCAAACTATTAGGGTATGATTATGAAATCATATACCGCCCTGGCCGAGAAAATTTAGCAGCAGATGCACTGTCTCGCCGAGCATAAAAACATTTGTGCTAGCAGTTATACTGGTTGCCTATGCATCAGGTCGTGCATGACTATGTGTGACATTGTGATGTTTGTCAACGAGTGAAAACAACGATAGCTGTCCCTGCGGGATTACTACAACCACTCCTTATTCCTTCTCAGGTATGGTATGACATCTCTCTCGATTTCATTGAGGGACTTCCATGATCCCAAGGTTATGACACTATATTGGTTGTTGTTGATCGGCTGAGCAAGTATGCGCATTTTATACTCCTCACACGTCCATTCTCAGCAAAGACCGTGGCAAATAAATTCGTGGAGGGAGTTCTCAAATTACATGGCATGCCACGTTCGATTGTCAGTGATCAGGACCCAATTTTCATTAGCAAATTCTGGCAAGAATTCTTTAGACTTTCAAGTTCCAAACTAACCCGCAACTCGGTATACCATCCTCAGACTGATGGTAAACCGAGGTACTAGTCAACCAATGTGTGGAGCAATATCTCCGTTGCTTTGTTCATCAATGGAAAAAATTATGGAGCAAGTTCATTCCTTGGGCTGAGTTTTGGTACAACACCATTTATCACGCTTCAACCAAAATGACACCCTTCCAAGCTTTGTATGGATGATTGCCTCCATTAATTCCAACATATGTCAGCCATTCTTCAGCCGTGCTTGAGGTTGATCAAGCCCTACAAACGAGAGATGAGTTGCTACAACAGCTCAAATAAAATGTACAACACTCTATTAATAGAATGAAGCAATATGCGGACCATCATCGAAGAGATTTGGAATATGTTATTGGAGATCAAGTCCTTTTAAAGCTCCATCCTTATAGACAACAATTTATCTTCAAAAATTTTTATCAGAAACTCGCCACCGGGTACTATGGGCCATTTACTGTACTTGAGAAGATGGGAGCCGTAGCATATAAATTACAATTGTCTGACTCTGCCAAGATACATCCTGTGTATTATATTTCTCTCTTGAAACCTTATGTGGGAACACCACCTCCTGATCAACAAGCATTGCCCCCACTCTTTGATGAAGGAGTAGTTGAACTAGTGCCTTTGCAAATCTTGGACATTCATTGGGTAAAGAGAGGTAATGGGTTCCATGAAGAATGCCTAGTTTTATGGAAACATCTACCTACAGAAGATGCTACTTGGGAACCTAAGGAACTTCTACTGCACTATTTTCCCACACTGGAGCTTGAGGACAAGCATCCTCTTCAAGGAAGGGGCATTGATAGGCCTGATAGGCCTACTAAGCGTATTTAATGTTTTCTTGTATTTGTTGTATTCTTTATATTTCGTTTACTTTCTTTTCCTTTCAGTTATTTAACTTCAGTTATGAAGGTTCAGTTAGAATAGCTGAACGTAGGGAGGGGGCAATTAAATCTCCTGAAGATTCGGTCCCAAACCCTGCCATTAAGGTGTATAAATTATATGAAATGAAAGAGGGAAGACGGACTGGAATTTTTAAAACTCTTGGTTCAATTTTCGCCCGAAGAGAATGATCTAAATCCAATTCTAACTCTGATTGGGACCTAACATTTATCGATTTAATACATGTTCTTCCAAATTCCACGTGTTAATAATAAACGATTGTGATCTCACTTAATATGCTAATTATTATTAATGGACCAATAGTTTTTTTAGGTAAAGCTAGGTTTACTAAAGCGTGTGCCACTCCATTCGAGCCACGAGGATAATTTATGATTTCACTCACATGTGCACCGACTTGCAAGTATCATTTTTATATCCAAAATGATAATCCCAACATCAGATTCGTGAAGCATGGATCTATTGCATAATTGCACAACATTTAGAGCATCTTCGCAGTCGCCAAAGCAACGCCAATTGCTTCCGCTTCAGCAACATCCACCACAAAAGGCCTATCAACAAACTTAACCATTGACGATAGAGGAAACCCTTGATCATCTCTAAATATCACACCAACACCGGCTATAGTTAATGATAGATTATTGGCTAAAATGTAAAATACGTCTCTTCAGTTTGATGAAACTGCAAACTATACTCCTACATTTTTTTCGTATTTTTATATCCCTATACTTTGACTAAACTGTAAAATATACCCCTCCGTGATGTTTTTTGGTTAATTTTAACAGCTAAATTAACTCCATCAATTTCCATCCATTTTCCTTAATTTCCTTCATTATTTCTCTACATTATCATCAATTTCTCCTCATTTTTAAACCCTCATTTTCACTTTCAAAACATTTTCTAGATCTGATTTTTTTACTTTCCTTTAATGATTTTTTGCTTTATTTTTAAAAAAAATATGCTTTATTCTTAAAAAAATATGCTTCATTCATATGATTAAAAACACAATCCCTATTACTTGGAGGTTTTTTGGTGGGTAATTCTACTTACAAGTTACTTCTATTTTGGATCATTGCAATCCTAGAAAATTTTATGAGAGAGTTTTTTGTATTTTTAATTCATTTTTACTATAATTTTGTAATTTCTTCATGTCTCTCCAAAATTTATTTTTCTTTTTAAATTATGTAAAAGACTCTTCATTTTTTTAATGACATTTTCTACAGGATTTGATGGGACTTGAATCTCTAAAAAATTGATGACAGGTTGTGAAGATTGTTACAGGGTAAATATAATTCAAACATTTTATTCATCCTTTAAATTTTTTTATTGAACTGAAGCTAAAGTGTCAATGATTTCCTATTAGAAATAAATTACAATTGTATTATTCATATGATTGGAAAAAATAAAAAAATAAAATAGTTTATTGAAATTTTATAGTGAAAAAGTTTTTAGTAGCAGATTTTTTTTTATGATGAACCCTTTTTGAGTAGCAAATTTTTTAAAAATTGAAGCAAAATTCATTACAGTATGAATGAAGAAGATTTTTTTAAGAATAAAGAAGAATTTTTTAAGAATAAAGCAAAATCATTAAAGGAAAGCAGAAAAATCATTAAAGGAAAGCAGGAAAATCAGAGCTGGAAAATGTATTGGAAGTGAAAATGAGGGGTTTAAAAATGAGGGGAAATAATGGGGAAATTGGGGGAAATGAATGGAAATAGATAGAGTTAATTTTTCTGTTAAATTTAACTAAAAACGTCACAGAGGGGTATATTTTATAGTTTAGTCAAAATTCTAGGATATAAAAATACGAAAAAAGTGTAGGGGTATAGTTTATAATTTTATCAAATTGTAAGGATGTATTTTACATTTTAACCTAGATTATTTATACACTTTTTTGTAATAACTATTCATATTTAACGTTAATGCTATCAATAGTGAGTTCTATTATTTTTTAAATTAAACATAAATTTAATGAAGTAAATAATGTATAATGGACATGATTGTTCTAACGTCAATGATAATGAAAACTTATTTATCACACTTAATCAGTAGTCAAATTTTTTTTTAATAAACATGAACATTAAGTTTTGAACGACTTTGAACATATAGTTTATCTTCAAACTCAAATGACCAATGAAAAAGCTATAATAATGATACTAATGAACAATTTTCCAATTAAATCATAAGACATGATAGAGAAATAAAAATAAAAATTGCCCATGATAGGAAAAAATACTACAAATATTGTTGATGTAAAATATATGCCAGCATCGACTGTCGAGAGGACTACTACGTGTCGCTTGGTAATTCATCCAGAGGTCTGCAAAAATCAAGAACGATTATGAAAACAGTAAACAGGGGACCATAGTGGTGCCCCACCTAATGCACTCCGGCGATTAAGTAAGTAGAGTGTTTTAAGAAAAGTAGCAGTGTGGAGAATTTACTTACTGTTTAATGAGGACCGTCATATATTAATAATGATTTTCAGTATCGGTCAAATGTCTAGGCTTAGTGTATCTTCTTTCTTATTCTGATAAGGAATGAAGATATTCATGGAGAATATTATTTGATCAGGATATTTTGGTTATCATCTTATCTTCTTTAGCAACCATTGAGATTGTCTGATAGATTTAATGTGTGCATATTGTTTCCTTGTATGCTGATTATTATATCTTATTGTGGCAGAAAAATGATATCGGCTATCTCGAGTAGCCACGATCCTAGGTATAAGATTATATCATCATCCATGTGACCTCAAAAGTGTAAGTATAGGTGGGGTCGTGTTCATCGATATGGTCGTGGAGGTGTCTCGATCATCATTGTGACTTCAGTCGCGGAGGAGTCCTCAGTTTGGACTTAATGTGGGCCCAACCCAAGAAATGAGAGTATTAGGCCTTGTTCGGAAAATATTATTAATAGGCTTTAGCCTAGGTGTTTTTTCTCCCCTACAGTTTGCCCTCACTTCTTGAGTCTGGAGCATAGTGATAAAGTCGAGGGAGCCATGAGCTTTTACCAAAGATTATGTCTGTGCATTTAATCGAGTGTAAAACATATGTTGGCATTGAGATCGTCAAACAGTAGAGTTTGTATTCAAATATCTAAGTATTTGTTGCTAGTTCATGATGGCATCTCAGAACATCTTGTGAATGAGACGAGCTTTATTCATATTTGTCAATTGACACCTGGTAAAAATGTCATCATCTTGATTAATGTTAGACTTCTTCATGTAATGATGTGCGTGATTGTGTTGGGACCTGAAATGCTATGGTTTAGATTTGTGCGAGTTGCTCCGAGAAATTATCGAGATCGAGTCTTTATGATTTTCATCTGGCAGTCAGGCGGCTTGAGTTGGATCAGTGGTCATCACAGTTAAATTTTTACACATTCGTCTAAGCGTATGGTGAATAGTTGGTGTTAAGATTGAATTCCTTTGATCTGGTGTAGGCGATAAGACAGTCATTCCGTTTGGATTGCTTCATTATGTGGTTGACTTGACGTTGTGACGTTATAAGGTCTAGGGTAGGATTTTTTTCCAAAATCCTACATTGCATTCTCGTGTTGATCCATGTTTGGCCATATATCCGGTACATTACTTTGGCATCTCATGCCTCATGGCGGATGATAGAGTTATTACACTCAATGGCGTGCTTCCTGGGGGTTCTTCTTTCCATTTAGAGTTACATTTTCAGACACTAAGCCGTGACTGGGAACCAAAGGTTTTGATGCTTTGGTTGTTGACTCTTTCTCGTAACTCAATGTCTGAGTTTATTGGTATGTCCAAGTCACGTAGGGATTCGACTGTCTAAGTCATTTGCTTTGTTTAAAATTTATAGTGATTTTGTAGTGTAGCTTGGCACAACGAGTGTTTTTGAGCTAGCTTTAAAAAAATCGAGCGATTATTCTCTTGGAGAACAAATGACTTTCAAGTATCTATGGAGTGATGCCCTCTTCATCATGGCCTGAGTTGGACAATATTCTTGAGTTACTTGAGGTCTTTAGTTTCTATGCCCCCAGAATAACGACCAAATGTATCCCATCGAGCGGTGGGTTTGTATTTGGTCTTGTCGATGTACTTCATTTGAAAAGAATTGTTTGTTCTGCTAATCTTGTCGTTACTTCTCTTTATGCTTATGCGTTTTCGCATGCAATTCATCAATGTTTTTGCTTTCTAGTGGAAGGTTTTGGAGCCTCTTTGCCTCATTTTCTCAAATTGTGTTTCACGAGTCCTTGATGGTGCGGTCCTTTGGAGTCATCTCTAGTGGAGTACAAAGATCCTTTGAGGTTTATGAGATTCTATCTAATCGCGATAACATAGTCATCAATGTGACTTGGGTGTCATTTTTATAATTGTGATTCTTGGTACCATAGTTGCCTAAGTAACTCTGGGTACCTTAATAATCTATGTGACATAGAGTAATATAGTCATCCGGGTGACTTAGGGTACTTAGTCATATGTGTGATTAGGGGTACTTAGCCATCTGTGTGACTTGGGGTACTTAACCATCTGTGTAACTTGAGATACTTAGCCATCTGTGTGACTTGGGGGTATCATAGTCATTTGTGTGACTTCGAGTCCCATAGTCATTTGGGTGACGTTAGATGTTATAATCATCTGCATGTCTTTGGATCCAATATAGTCATCTGATTGACTTTGTGTACCGTAGTCATTTATGTGACTTGGAGTATCATGGAATATTACAGTGGTCATTTTACCTTATGTAAGGTCTTTTCTCTTATTCGTCTTAGATAAGTTATGAGGTATTGGCGATTGTGACCATTATCAAAGTACTTTGTTCCAGCATCTCGTGTACTTAGGTGCCACGAAACATTATCGTGGTCTTTCTCCCTAGGTAGGGTATTTTTCCAATCATCTTATGTGATAAGGATGCATCGTTAGATGTTACCATGGGTGAGGTCTTTCATCCAAGGATTCTTTGACCTCGGGTGCCACGTGATACTTCTGTGGTCCTCTTTGTAGTGTCTTTCTCTGGGTCATCATAGTCATCAAGAGACTTTATTAGGCCGTCGCCTTGGTTGAGATCTTTCGTTTGAGGATTCTTTGACCACGGGTGTCATGGGATACTTCACTAGTCCTTTTGAACTATGTAAGGTCTTTCTCTGGATCATCATTAATGATCAGGAGGCCTCGTTAGGTTGTCGCCTTGGTTGAGGTCTTTCGTCTGAGGGTTGTTTGACCTCGGGTGCCACGAGATATTTTCGTGGTCGTTTTGCCCTATGTGTGGTCTTTCTGATCATCCTCAATTATCAGGAGGCCTTGTGAGGCCGTCGCCTTGGTTGAGGTCTTTCGTCCGAGCATTTCGTTTGCTCGGGTGCCACGAGATACTTCCATGGTCTTTTTGCCCTATATAGGGTCTTTTCTTCTAGTCATCTCTTGTGAGTAGGAGGCATCAACGATTGTGGCCTTTATCGAGGTCTTTCATCCAAGCATCTCATGTGCTCAGGATAGCTGCTCTATGGAGCAATCTTTGAATCATTCCTTCAGTTTTAGAATTTTGCTATGATTTGCCCCCATCTTTATGTCTAGTTTGAGAATCTCCGTTAACATGTGAGCAAAGCTTCATATTCGGCTTCATTGTTTGATGTCCTGAATGCGAAACGCATCGCCCTTTCACTTATGGTCTTCTCTGATGTTTTGAGTTTCAGTCTGGCTATGCTTCCGCATGCATTTGCAGAGTCATCCACGTTGAACACCCCTTCCATGTCTGAAGGTTCTTTGCCCATGCCTCTATCCATCGTGTCATCTTGCGTGACATATTCTATACGGCTTTAGTCTTTTCTCTCTTGGGGTGGCGTCATCTCTACCACACAGTTAGTAAGTGCATGAGCCTTGATTGTGGTTTGAGATTCGTAGCTTTTGTTGAACTCTCTCAGCGATTCCATCGTCTTCCGCATGTACTTTTGAAACATTTTGTAGACTAATCGTTGATAGGTGGTTCTTGCATTTTTCAGTCCAAACAACATGACTTTGTAGAAATAAGTCTTCCACTTAGTCACAAACGTCGTCTTCTTTGGGTCTGATGGATGCATAAGTATCAGATTGTACACGGAGAAGGCATCTATGAGACTGAGCATCTCGTGCACTGTTGTAGCATCCATTAATTGATTAATTTTTGGAATAGGGAAGTCATCCTTTGAGCATGCTTTTTGGGTCATTGAAGCCTATATAGAACTCCCACTTTTCGTTCTTCATCTTTTCCTTTACCATGTTGGCCAAGCAATCTGGGTAGTGGACCTCTCAAGTCTCAATAATTATGATTGCTCTCTTGTTGGAGCATTTACGTAATTTGTGATCTCTTGGGTCTTGATAATTATGCTTGTTCTCTCATATGAGCATCTTCATAATTTGTGACCTCTCGGATCTTGATAGTCATGCTTGATATCTCCCAGAGCATTTATGTAATCTTTGACCTCTCGGATCTTCATAATTATGCTTACTCTCTCATGGGAGCACTTGCGACATCTCATATCTTGATAATTTAGATTGCTCTCTCGTCTAAGAATTTATATAATCTGTGACATCTCGGATCTTGATCATTGAGCTTGCTTTCTCGTGAGAGCATTTGTGTAATTTATGACTTCTCGGATTTTGATAATTATGTTTGCTCTCTTGTGGGAGCGTTTGCATATTTCATGACATTTTCGGCCTTGATAATTATGTTTGCTCTCTTGTGGGGGGCGTTTGCATATTTCGTTGATAATTATGTTTGCTCGTTTGTGGGAGTGTTTTAATTTCACTTTGTATATTCCTAGGGAATTTACATTGTATTTCTATTTCTAGCTTCTTACCCTATATTGAGCGGGTCAAAACGATTTATAGACCTCGTGTTGAGGCGTCATGGTAATATAATTTAGAGACTTAAGACTTTTTATTATGTCATAGGATCTCATTGTTTGTAATAAGCTCATGCTTAATATCATACTGAATTAAAGTGTTACAAAAATATTCAATGAATAATAACATGGAGCATACAAAATAAATAACATACCTCAAAATTTTAATGGAGATCATCGATGTAGCTCTTAATTTTGAGAGAATATAAAAAATTCAGGATAATACATATTTAAGCTGTGTGGTCCGCGTCCTGATCCTGAAATCTGTCCTTGTGCAAAATGATAAATAATATTTATGAAAATAATTGTATTATTCTCCTGATATTAAAAACACATCAAATGATGTAAATGAATTGAAGAGAATTTTTACAAATAAATTACATTGAGTAAAAAATAAACAATACTTAAATAAATCTTCCCTTAACGTCGGACTGACTGTTTGAGTATCAGCTCTGCAATAAATATTTGTTTGAGGTCAAATTTTAAATGAAGTTGAAGCAACTCATCTTCTGGAATTTTCCTTGACGGCTTTGCAAGCCCACGAATTAAATCTGCCAAGTGGGTATGAAGAGCATTGGTTTCGGCTCTTAAAGCAGCAGGCCCAAAGGAAGCTTGGCCCATAGGCCGCAGGCTAAAAGGCAGGTCAAGAAGCGGGTCAATTGAGGGTCTTGGGTGGATAACGGGTTGTACGCGGCCTTATGTTGGGGTCTCCTTTCTTTTTCTCCACGGGCCATTTTAGTGAGCCCTCTTGGGCTTATTTAATGGATCCACAGGTCATGTGTTGGGTATGTTAACCCGGTAATCTGGGATCGGGTAGAGAAGAAAGTCGGTATCGATGTCGGCGCGTGTTGGGCGTGAGACTACGTCCGGCTACTTTTGTCGGCCGTAAAAGCTTCAAAATGCCTGAAATCACCATCTTAACAAATCTACTTGCGTTTTTGTAGTCTGAAAACGTGTCAATCGTAGTAGATCTGAGATCCACTTGTTCGACAATGATGGAGGTTCTCACGGCCATTCTTGGCCTGGATAGGCACTATACCGTCGTAGGCGAGGCCGTGGATGGTTTGGCAGTGGACCACGCGACCGCGATTGATGGCAGTGGAGGTTCCACGGCGGTTCAAGACCTTTTGATTAGGTATTACCGTGGCGGCAGCTCGTGGATTCAAACGATTCCTCACGGTTGTTGACTTTTGTTTTACGTCGATCTACGAGGGCAGCGACGTCAATGATCGTAACTCACCAAAACAGATTTTTATGTCGATCCAAATTAGGAGTGTTCAACGATCGGTCTGGTCAGATTTTTGGAAGAAAATGAGATCGGACCAAAAATTACGGTCATCTTATATGGAGGACCGAACCGATCAAAAACACTGCAAAAAATCCAAACCGACCAGACCGAACTTCAACGGTCGGTTCAGATGAATTTTACGGTCTAAATTCTTATTTTACAATAAATATCTATGAAACTTTCTCAAACTGAACATTTCCATCACAACACCAGAACTATTGTTAGTACTAATTATATGAGTTTCCACTACAATAACAATGATATACATATTCCCATCATTTATTAACAGAGTATTCTATTTAGACAAGCTGCAAGAACTTTAGATGAAAACATGACCTCCATTAAAGGAATGAAACATAAAAATCAAACAAAAAGTAAAAATTACAGAAGAAACAAATGCAAGAATATGAGTGAGGCGTTGAGCTGAGATCTAGATCTAAGTGGGCGTTCAGATCTGAGTCGCCGTCCAGATCTGAGTTGCACTCCAGACAATGGTGGAAGCACAATAAAAAATGGTGGAAGCCAGATGATGGTGGCAACACAGTAAAAAATGGTGGAAGCCAAACGATGGAGGAAGCACAGCGCAGAGAGGAGATGACGATGGTGGAAGCACAACACAAAGAGGAGATGACGATGGTGGAAGCGTAATGGTGGTGGATGCACGACGCGGCTCTGCTCGCAAAAGGACGTACGGACCGATCATGGCACTTCACTGATCGGAAGATGGATTTGTGAATGAGAAATACAAGTTTCCACAAAACCAGACACAGCAAAAAAGGCAAAAGACTGAGGTAAACGAAGTTTCTCCAAAAAAGAAAGAGAGCTTGCCAACTCTACGGTCCTTCCCAATCCCCTTACTACTCCATAGGGCCTCTCGCATGATCCTGGGAAAGCTTGCTTGCTGTAGCCCTCTTTTTGTAGACTAGGCTTGGTAAGCGTAAGCTATTTTAGTAGGCTCGAGAAGGGTGAGGGTTCAAGTCCCTCTATCCCCAAAACCCTAAAAAGGCCCCTTTGCCTCTCTAATTATTTATCCTTTTTCGTTAGCGATTCACAATTCGTTATGTTTCTCTCTCATTCATTCTACTCTTTCACCTCTTTCACAAAGGGATCTGAGCGTAAATTATTTTCTTATCACAAGACTTGTGAATATATATGATACACGTACAAATTAACATCCTTGAGAAAGGAATCCCCATTTCAAATTGGAATGATTAACAATACATATC
This sequence comes from Datisca glomerata, assembly GCA_003255025.1. Lineage (NCBI taxonomy): Eukaryota > Viridiplantae > Streptophyta > Magnoliopsida > Cucurbitales > Datiscaceae > Datisca > Datisca glomerata. The sequence goes on along the minus strand of QANY01011905.1, from coordinate 34,506 downwards.
ATTTGTCTACTGTACTGAAACTTCCAAAGTCAAATTGGTTTGTTTATAACCAATGTCAGTGTAAAGGCGGTCAGATGAGACTCATATGATTGTATTGTACAAGGGGGCAGTCGGTTATAGAAAAGAAAAAAATAAGTCAGAAAATCCATAAATTTTTGATTGAATCAGGAATAAAATTTTGAATTCGGTATGGATAAAAGATCTTCCTATGTTATACTATTCAATTCTCGACGATGAATCGATTTGATAGCTCAGATATGGTTATTCATGAGATTTTGATACGATTCGATATCATCGAGATTTAATTCTTCCCACAGGCGAAAGATTTTTCATCTCTATGGGATGAAATCCCGAGTTATTGCGAATTAAAGAAAAATGAAAGGATGAGATTATATTATGGAAGTCAATATTTTAGCATTTATTGCTACTGCACTGTTCATTCTAGTTCCTACTGCTTTTTTTTTACTTAGATTATCAGTATAGTATAAACCTTAAGTAAAAATGATTCATTTGAATGAAACTTTAGTTCTGTTTTAGTTCTTATCAATGATTGAAGAAATGAAAGAGATTACAATTCCAAGTTTTAAATGAAATGAGTGGACTGGATTGAATCATTTGAATCTCACAATTGAATCTTACTAACCAAGTCGATCCTATCCTATTGGCAACAGGCAAACGACGCTTACGCGGGATCTCGGTGCCTTTCTCTTGAAAGAATAGAAGTGGAGTTCGAGTTGTTATCATGCCGGATCAGAAAAGTCAAAAGCCATACTAAGAGCCAGCGGACCTGCTCACGGGAGTTAGGCTTGCTCTGTAGTGGGCAGACGTAGCAGGGCCATCTGAAAGAATATAGGAAAAAGAGCCGGTGGAAAAAACCAATTACGCTGAGTTCTCAATTCCATGGAATATGTAGTGAGTTTGAATTGACCCGGTTAGCTAGAAGGTTCCTTTCGCTACCGTCCTAAGGTTCAACCAACCGTTGGTTTGCTTTAACAAGATTTCACTGAAGTGAACCCGAGGCGAAGTTAGTGAAACCTGAGCGTAGCTATGTCACGTGAAGTGAAGAACCTCTGCTTCCTTTTTTAGACACCTTCTATGATTGATTATTCCCCGTAGCACAAGAGCTAGGGTAAACTCGTCAGCTGGATAGCTATAGTACAGAGTTTAAGGGGGGAATATATATATCGCTCGGGGGGACCGAGAAAAAGGGAAGGAGATATGGAGCCTGTGAGTGGCAACAGGTTCAGCGGTGCTATCAAAAACTTCGTTCTATGTGTTATCAGAGCCACTCGTCCCTTCTCCTTTCCTTTCAGTCAAGGTCTAACCTCGCGTAGCTAATGAAAGGGAATACCTTAAAACAGAACCGACTATGAGCATTTTGTTGAGTATTGTTTTTGCGCTTGTTAACCTTCTTCTTTTTGACCGGACAACTGGATGCGCGAATCTTGCTCTACCACCCCTCCCTTTCTTTAAAAAGAAAGAACTCTAGTGAATGGCTAAGAGGAAGTACCTCTTTCGACATGGCCTTGATCTTCTGGTGAAGTGGCAGTAATGTGCAATCCCTTTTTCAACCAAGGATACTGAGTCTGACCGGGGAGAAGGACATCTATCTTCGCCTTCACCTTAGGAATTGTGCTAGCCTCTATATCACGGGAAAGGGTGGAAGAGAGATGGGGCAACTACCTTTGGGGCCCTACCCAACCTAGATAGACCAACACCCCAGAACAGTGAATTTTGAATAGTAAGAGCTCTCCCGGGTTCTACTTAAATATGAACTAATGGAATTAGGGGGAGTACCCCTCATCTATAAAGAATAGGCAATTGAGAGAGAAGAGAATAGGGCGATAGCGATAGACACAGGAACTGAAATAGACTAAAAGATGACTTCCGTGGAGGAGAGGAGAAACCTGCTTAGATAGGGCGAGAGCCAGCCCGGTTTTGATTGAATATCCTTTCCTGTGCTTGTCTTGTATTGAGGTATACCGAAGATATGAGTAAAAGTAGGT
>QANY01011905.1:12500-27500 GCA_003255025.1 Datisca glomerata | reverse complement strand
ATGCTCTAGTTCCAGGCTGATTATAAGAGAGAGTTTACTCGGACGGTGGGATAGCTTAAACATCATCTCCTATCCCGGTGGGAGTACTGAAAGAGGGCGTTACGGGCTTAACTAAGACTTAAGTAAGGGCGTTAACGGCTGAACTTTCAAGTAAAGGGCCTCTAGGATGAACTTATAGTAAGTGAAGGTCGGAAAGGACTTGACTTATCTAAGTCAAGGTAGGAGAGACGGCTTGCATCAGAGTTGGCGTGGATAAGGCTTATGTGTAGCATAAGGGTTGGCTATCGAAAAATAAATACGGGTTTTAAGAAAGTGAGAGCACTGCCGGGGCTCTTCTCGAATAGGATTGGGTTGGAAAATAACTTTAATGGTGGAAATGCAACAAACAAATAAAGGAATCAAGGGTTGTCTACTATCAAGCTGATGGGTAGCTATTAACTAGAAGATCCGGGTAGGGTACGATCAGTAGCTCGACTCGAAGAGGAGAGAGTACGATCAGGCATCTTCTTATTAGATCAGGAGGGCTAGCTGAAGGAAGATGTTACGCAGATGGGTAGGAGGAAGAACAAGGCATAAGAGGTAGCTTCAGGGCTTAAAAGCGCCTTCTTAATATGCCTATCCCTGCCCTGTGGTAGAGCTTGAAAGTGAATTGTGAATTCCTTTACCGGTGGGATAGCAAGTGCACTTTTCACATCCTATCCCTGTGGGAGAGAAAGATCTGGCTTAGCTCATTCACTTAAACTCATGAAAGAAGGGTAGGCGGAACGAGACGGAATCCGTTCTAGTTCAAGTTCCAGGGGTAGAAAAGTAGTGAGACTCGAGGGCAACTATCTGGCTGATGTTCTAGTTCCAGGGTTGTCTACGAGAACTAGCAAGACCACGAGGAATGTTGATGAAGATCTTGATTCGAAGTGCTTTAGTGAGATTCACATCTCGGGAATACTCTTCGATACGAGCTACTGTACCCTTCTCTTATAATCAGCCTTCTCTACGACCTTAACTATTAGTTTATAGTAAGTAAGTCTCCTGATGCTACCCAGAAGCTCTTAAGTCCCTCCTGATTCTCGTTGTTAGGTATTTTTACCTAGGAAAGAGCTGCATCTGAAAAGCGGAGGAAGAGATGAATACAGAGAAGAGCTTCTCAGTCTGCTTATATTTTTGGCTATTTCAGAATGACTGAATTTTGCAGTTTACTCCTTGAAGACTCTGTGTGCCTCCAGGGTCAGTCTGCTGTCCCAGTTGGCCCTGACTGCGATGATCTTCGACGCCTCCTCCGTGCCGAGGTTCAGTCGCACCATCTCCTGTTCTTGGTAATGCCATCTGTCCTTTTGCGCCTCATACGCCGGCTCCAAGAATTGCTTGTCTAAAGACTAGATGCTGGTCATGCTGGGGCACGCCTGAAAGTGCTCCTACCCAGGTCCATCGTCGTCAACTATCGATGACCTGCCTGAAGTCTGCTTCCAGCGCTAAAAAGTCTTTACTTAGTCTTTCTCGTACACCTGTAGAGCTGCTCATCAAGAAAGGTCACCCCAGTTTTTCAATTTCTAAATGACTCTTGGATACAAATGACGAGAATTTTTATTTTTCCTCGAATCTTTGATCGAAAGGTAAAGGATAAAATCCTTTTAAGAAATAAAGTTTTTGATCAGAATATTAATTAAACCGAAAGACCCTTTAACTATTAAAGGGTTAATAGAACGAATCACACTTTTACCACTAAACTATACCCGCTACAATGTGATTATTGTATATAAATGGACCTTTTGTCGAACACGAAAATAGGTCGTAGTAAGAAGTAATCAAAAAATAAGATCAGGAAGGAATCATGAAATAGTGTATTCATCTCTGTCTCTCTTATCTAACGAAAAATATAAATTCGCAATTGATGGGAATTCAATTGAAAGGCTCGGAGAGCTTGCCAACTCTACGGTCCTTCCCAATCCCCTTACTACTCCATAGGGCCTCTCGCATGATCCTGTACAAGACATGAGATAGGGGAGAAATGAATATAAGCATTTTTTTTTCAAGCCGGAAAGAAGATTCACTGAGAGAGCGGGAAGATGAAAAAGAGCAGAACATATTCAATGATAACGAGAGAGAGTACCAAGACTAGCTAGAGGGAATTGTTCGGAGTTTGAAGTTTAAACAAGAAGGCTGCTGCTTCAGATGGAGAACGAAGAGAAGAAAGAAGTGAAGAATCACCAGTCTCTTCGATGCACCCGAAGAAAGTAAGCAGCCCCCCCATGTTGTAAGCGTAAGGGCGAGCAAATACCTGTAGCAGAGGAGGAAGAGATATGACAAGACGGATTCAACCTCTGAATCTGCTTCCGCTGTCGTGGGGTTTTCCCACATAAAGGAAGAGTATGAGCACCTTACCTTATTCATTTCTTCCCCCCGATGCGACTCAGCCTGAAGGAAGGGGTTTTCATCCTATAGCCTACTTTCCTGTTGACTTTTCTCTTTCGAATTAAGCTTACAATTGAGGGCTTGTAAGTTTCGCCTTAAGCTCTAGGGCTTCCCTAGAGGGATGAGGTGATCGTACCGTTTGTCTGAAACAAAATGGGTTCGAATGGACCAAGGAAGCAGAAAGTAGTTTTCTCCATCTCGCCCTGGTCTTACCCGATTTCTCAAAGGTATTCGAAGTGCCCTTATGTCACGTAGGCATTGGAGTGGTGCTTAGCCAAGAAGGTAGACCAATTGCCTTTTACAGCGAGAAATTGAATGAGGTTCGACATCATAGGTCGAATTTGATGCTATTGTCCAGGCCTTGCGACAGTGGGGACACTCTTTTCTTTCAAAGGGGATCTTTTTTCCCTGCTCTTCAAATTTATCAATGCCCAAAAGAAGTTGAATAGCAGACATGCAAAATTTGTTTCATTTTTGACTAAAACGCACAGGAAACAAAACCAAGTTGCTGATGCACTAAGCAGAAAGCTTTCTCTTTTAGGAGCTATGTCTGTCGAAGCTGTTGGGTTCGAGGCTATTAAAGGTCAGTACAAGATGGATCCTTATTTCAGCTCGATTCTGGAGCAGTGCGAGCTGCATACTGGTGGTCCAGGGTTTTTGTTTTTTCCTTCTTATTAATCTTTTTTGCTTCTTTATTAAGATTAAGAGAGATTTTACTTTACCATATAGTCAAACTGAATATTCTTCCTTCAGTGAATTTTGGGTGTCCCCCTTTGTAGGTTTTCCCTTTCCCTACTTCTAAGGATAGATAGAAAAGGTGGGAGATAAATCCTTCCTGAAGAAAAGAAGAAAACCCTGGACCACCAGTATGCAGCTCGCACTGCTCCAGAATCGAGCTGAAATAAGGATCCATCTTGTACTGACCTTTAATAGCCTCGAACCCAACAGCCGACGCAAGCTGCGCGACCCCCGGTTCGACTGAACTAAGCCCCGTGCTTGTACAAGGAGGAAGCCAATCCCACCAACTTGAATGACTTTTTCTTATTAGTATACCCTTTGCTTTTAACATGGACGAAGGAGCTCAACAAACGTGACCGGGCTGCTCATGAGATCATTTTGAAAACAAAAAAAAGACCTCTTCCTTTCTTTCTTCTTTCTCAAAACACCTTGATGGAATGAAAATAAAAAAGAAAGAAAACCCTACCCGTTCGAATGAATTGAAGAATGAAAAGTGCCTGGGGACGTATTACATATCCTACTCGTATTACCATGGTTTTCCGAGTAGGGTGTTACCCGCGTAGGGAGAACACCGGTTTACTTTTAACGGCAAACGCGGTTATTGCCATCAGAAGACTTTGGTTGGTTAAGGAGAAAACGTGTTGGCACTACTAACCAAGCCAAGCCTAGTTCTCGCCGATAGGCGCTGGTAGCTTGCTTCCAAGCCTTGCCTTATATAATAGTTGTGGCCACGGCCCGAAGGAGCCTTAAGCACTTGTACAATGCTTTACTAAGAACATAGAAAGTCAAGGCTCCATCCTACTCGTTCTCGTTGCCCAGAGCCTTGACTTGAGCATTGTAGAAGTGCTTAAGGCTCCTTCAGGCCGTGGCCACAACTATTATATAAGGCAAGGCTTGGAAGCAAGCTACCAGCGCCTATCGGCGAGGCCAAGCCCCTTTTCCGAAGGCTGCTATGCTAGTTGTAGCGCGCTAGCGCTTTACTAATATAATAGAAAGTCAAGGCTCTTCTCCTTTTCTACGAATCTACAACTCTCTTTACTGAGCGAGACTCTACCCAGATCTAAAGAATTCGCCAAAGAGCCTTCTTCTAACTAGGAGAGTCAGCAAGCTACCGGAAGCGAAGCTTCTGGCTCCCCCTTTGAATTTCCAATTCCTCCTTTTTGTTCTACTTAGGTGGAGCAATCCGAACTCTCGACAGAATATAAAAGAGGTTTTTATTCCTGTGTAGACACCTCAACGAACTCATGTGGACACTCCTCCGCCCAAGGACAATCTCGAAAATACAAATGAAGATGTTGACCCGTTTTTCTTTTCTTTGCTGATTCCTCTCAATGAAATTTGCCATGTTGCACTAAGTTACTTACGGATGTATGCATGCAGTCCGTTTTTCAGCTGGCTTCAAATCAAAGCTTGACTTATAAGGAAGGGCTTAAAAGTGCCTAACCTAGGTTGGGAAAAGCCCTTTGTTCTTAGTCAAGCCTAAATGCCCTGCAATCTTTCGAAAGTGCTCACGAGCAAGAAAATGGATGCGCTAACGCGCAACGGCTTTCGCGCAAGTTGCTTAATCCCTTGCTTGTAGCTTTCGAGCCCAAGCCTACGTTTGCTTAGTAAGTAAGCTTAAGCTGCGCGAAAGGTCGATCCACAGTGAAAGTGCAAGTCGAAGATCAAAGTTCAAGTTGCGGATCTCTTCGCCCCCCTCTCCTGACTCAGTCACATGCAACCAGGCTTTCAACCCGGCCAACTCTCCCTTCTGTGCCACCTGACCAAAAAAAAGTATGGTCTTTCTGAGAAGAAGAGCATATCTACCTTGAAGACCTTCTGGAAAGTCGCCTATGGAAAGAGTATACCCAACCAATATGAGCCTGTCCGAGACTTGCCATTCCCATGGAAGAGAGTTTCCCTGCGTATTGATTCATTACCGACTGAACGGGAAATGCTTGATTATCTTCTTTCTCTCCGAGCGATGAACCGTGATTGTCTAGCTGTACGGAATCCCTGGGGAGTGAAGGGATAGGTGGAACAGGAGGAGATGGAAGAACTACTGAATCATCCATAAGATTGAAGACCTTTCTGGCTATACGGAAGGGCGGAATGGATCATAAATAAAAGGGTGGAAATTTCCTCCAATCGGAAGACTTGCTTTTCCATAGGGATTGCATACCCGGATGAATCACTTCACGGGAAAGAACACGAGGGATGAGCGATGATCGACCTACCTAAGTTTTTACTAGTCATCATCGGTTTACATGCATTCATTTCTGCAAGCAGGGGGGATCCAGAGCTAAGCCCCCCTGCTATTTATTGCATAACCTAAAAAAGCTATAAGCAAAGTACCAAAGGTGCGCTCCCGCCCGACGACTAAGAAAGAAAGAGCTTTGCGCTTGAATTGAAGTGATGAGGTCGCAAAGAGGGAAGTAGGGCTCCTATTGAAACGCTTTCCCTCCCTCAAAAGGCGACCAGCTTTCAATACTAGTTGTTACGTTACGCTGCCATTTTTCCAATATCATTGAATAGCATGGCCTGGGGCTAAGGTCACTTAAGTGGGAGAGCCGTGTTATGGGTGACCTTATTGCACGGTTCAGAGAGCACTTGTGTATGTGATGCAAGTGAACGTTTACGAAAAAGCTGTCGTCAAGTTTCGTTGTTCGTTCCGTCGTCGACCCTATCTATGTTTCTACGATGGCCCAAGAACACGCTCATTCTTCAGCCGTAGAGAGACTTTTGAATTGAGAAATGAACACGAAATGTCAATATATGAATTGTTTCATTATTCGTTATTTCCGGGTCTTTTCGTTGCATTCACTTACAACAAGAAACAACCACCAGCGTTTGGTGCAGCACCTGCATTTTGGTGCATTCTTATTTCTTTCTTTGGTATTTCGTTCCGTCATATTCCTAATAACTTATCCAATTACAACGTATTAACCGCGAATGCACCTTTCTTTTATCAAATCTCAGGGACATGGTCTAATCATGAGGGTAGTATTTTATCATGGTGTCGGATCCCAAGTTTTTATGGATTCCTTCTTTGTTACGGGGGTTGACCCCAAAGCCATAATGTCTCAAAACGAGGAGGCCATAGAGAAACTCTTTTTTATTCCTTTGTTTCGAACTTCGTGAAGAACTCCATTCTAACTCTTGTTCCATTTATTTTGATTCCATTCTAAGTGAACTCTTCTTGCCATTCTGATCATCTCCCAGTTTCTCTTTCTACTTTTGGTTTGTGGATTCTATTTCCCCCTCTGCTTTCACTTCCCCTTGCCTCGAGATCGTGCCTTTTCTGTGGAAGGAGAAACCTAAATAGAAAACCCTAATCTCTAAAAAAGAACTCGCGGAGCGAATTCCCCTCTTAGTGGATGGGACTTTAAAATTATCTCCTATGTACCGATCTTGGATTCCCAAACCTAAGAAGCCTGACGAAATGCGACCTCTCACACAACCCCAAGCAACGGATACTCTATTCTTAGACGCCCTATCATTACTCCTAAACATTGTATTCGAGGACATTTTTTTACCCCAATCTCATGGCTTCAGACGAGGTAGAGGACCTATTACATTCTTTACTCAAATGCAGACATGGGGTAGGCTTGATAAACTAATGAAAGCCTATATTCTCAAATGCTTTGACAACTTAGATCATGAGATTTTACTAAAACTCCTTAGGTCCCATCTTGGTCCAAATAACGAACCATTTTATCAACTTATAGAAACCTATTGCAAAACCTTAATATTAGACAAATCGGGAAAATCTGACTCTCTAAATACAAAAGGGATCCCACAAGGATGTTCTCTGAGTCCAGTTCTCATGAATATCTTCTTACATGAACTCGATTGTGAGATGGAAGACTTAACTAAGAAGGTGGAAGGTAAGCTAGGTTATGTGAGATATGCCGATGATATGATATTTGGCATAAGGACTGAATCGGGGTCTGAATGGGTGTATCAAAACTGGAAGTCACATTTTGAGAAGGTGGTTAAGAGGATGAAATTCTACCCTTACCGAATTCATTCTATTGAAGCGTAACGTAAAAAGCTCCTTCTCATCTTGTGTTGCATTTCTTTGGTTTGGAAGTTCCAGAATGTTGTCTGTGGATTTCTAACAAAGGAAAGCCCCCTTATGCCATTTGATTAATGAAAGTTCCGTGCTGCTCGCCACTCCCCGAGGCCAAGGACGGGGTCGAACCGTCATTCCAGGATTTGCAGTCCAATACATTTCCATTATGTTACCTAGCCAAACCCGCCACCTCATGTGCCAAAGTAAAACAGTTGTTCTTCCTTCCCCACTCCCTCTTTTTCTACATATGCGGTGGCGGGTTACCATAGAAGAGGGGACAACTTCTTTCTCCCTTGCCTTGCTCCATTTTCCTTTTCTGAAGCAAGGCACTCCACTACTAGTACAGAGGCCAGATAGAAGGTTGCTCAACCTATACCTTACTAAAAAAAAGGAGCTTACCTTTTTCAGCTACATTGCACTGCCGCATAAACAATGGATCCGCTCGCTGGGCTGGATGAGCAACCTTCTATCTGGCCTCTGTACTAGTAGTGGAGTGCCTTGCTTCAGAAAAGGAAAATGGAGCAAGGCAAGGGAGAAAGAAGTTGTCCCCTCTTCTATGGTAACCCGCCACCGCATATGTAGAAAAAGAGGGAGCGGGGAAGGAAGAACAACCGTTTTACTTTGGCACATGAGGTGGCGAGTTTGGCTAGGTAACATAATTGAAATGTATTGGACTGCAAATCCTGGAATGACGGTTCGACCCCGTCCTTGGCTTCGGGGAGTGGCGAGCAGCACGGAACTTTCATTAATCAAATGGCATAAGGGGGCTTTCCTTTGTTAGAAATCCACAGACAACATTCTGGAACTTCCAAACCAAAGAAATGCAACACAAGATGAGAAGGAGCTTTTTACGTTACGCTTCAATAAAATTTTGAATTCGGTAAGGGTAGAAGATCTTCCTATGTTATACTATTCATCTCANGTTTTTCATTCTTCACCCGGTCCTTAGTAGCGTTTCCAAAGTCAAAGTCAACCTAACCGGTGACCTTTGGAAACGCGCTAAAACAGGCCTATAGGTTCGCCTTTATAATAGAAGTATAGTATATATATAATTAGCCAGATCGTCTGAAGCATGAACAGAATCACCTTTGTTCCGAAGGCCTAGCGAGTTAAGCGAGTTCCTTTTTTTTTCAAAGGCGGTCCAAAGGACCGATGACTCGCTTGTTCAGTACTGCTAACTATTATAGGAGGATGTCGTCCCCTCGAGACTAGCAGTAGTCACGGTCGAAGCACGCCCAGTGTGCTTCTTTCACGACATGCTCTGGTCCCGGGTGTCTTCCAGTGGTCTTCTAGCGTTAGAAGAAGTCGTAGCTCCTTTTTTTTAGTAAGGTATAGGTTGGGGAAAACTCCAAAACTAGGGTTCCAAAAAGCTGACCTTAGATTATATGAAAGAAAGGATAAGATCCTTATGAAAAACGGAAAAATACTTGGCCTCAAAGCCTGCGCTGGCTCGCTGAACAGAAGCTCTGCAATCTGATTTGAACACATCAATGCCCCTAAATCATTCTTTCTTTAGATCACACTGCAAGTGAAAAAAAAAATAAAAAGATATGAAATAGGATATTCGGGCTTCTACCCGGCAGAGTCCTCCATAACTGACCGACCGGTGAAAGGAAAGTAAGACCTCTTGAAGGGATAGCCGGACCCATTGAAAGTCTGGCAGTTATTGATGGCTCGGAAAGAAAGCTGGGCTAGGTGTTCTTCCCTTAGAAAGGAGCTGTTCGCCTCGAGGCTTGACTATTCTCCTCTCCCGTGTCAGGTTTGAGAGGGTAGGCACTTCTTACAGGTACTGGGCGGCCATGGGTGGAAGGCGTTGAAAGATTGGAGGAATAGTGGTAAGCGGAAAAGAAAAGGAGGAGCTCTATACCTACTACCAACCAGCCTAGAGGCTTAGCTTTTCGTTACCCTCAACAGCAAACCCGGACCGTGGATTAGGGCTATCCCCTCCACCCAGAAAGGGAGACCCCCACGAACGAGCAGAATCCAACCGCGCTGCTACAGACAACAAAGCAACCCTAAATCAGTGACACACGAAAGCTCGATCCTCAACTTCGGAATGTTAGGAACAAAGATGTTTGGATTGGAACTGGAAGTTCCAGAACAGGCGGCTGGTATACCACCATAATGAAACTGCCTTTTCTTTTTTTTATTCGGATAGGATTTATGTTGGCTTCGTTGGGAGGCTCGCGTAGTTTGTTACGTCAGCTCCAAAAGGATAAGTTGCGTTGGAATTGAGAAAGTTCCGTGGAGTTCATAATTGCATAAAAAAAGGAGTCAAAGTAGTGGCTGCGGCGCGTCAAGGCACTTCTTCGAAGGTCCCCGTCCGCCCGCCTGCCAGCCCGCTCTGAAGAATTCATGGGTGACACTGCTCATCGAAGATCTCATTCCTAATTCCATTCTCTAAGACGAACTAATGACTTATGCAATTCATACAGGCACGCATGAAAGACGAGCGAAAAACTATGAATTTGCCTTAAAAGCTTGCGGGCCCCGACCGATGGTCGTTCCTAGGCCCAGTCAACCACTTATGATGACTTCGCCCTTACCTACCAGTNAACGAGAACGAGTAGGATGGAGCCTTGACTTTCTATTATATTAGTAAAGCGTGCCATATATATATATTGAGGGAAGGGAAAAAGGGGTCTCTTTCCTCGCCCGATGGTAGAGGTCGATCCCCTATCACCTTCGGTGCCTCCTTGTTGTCCTTCTCTTTAGCTTTTCCTCGGCCTTTAGAGCTAGTTGATAGGCCACTTTCTACATCCGATGCATTGATCTTTCATCTTGGATTTCTAACCTCAAGCCCTATCAAGCAAGGGATTCTTCGTCGGATTCGTTCAAGCCATTGCGAATAAACAATTGGTAGAACTCCGCAAAGGAGTAGGGGCTTTCTTGTACGCTTCTCTCCCCCTATCCTTTAAAGCGAAGTGAACCCTTTGGAACAAGATTTGGGTCTAATCGGAGGGTATAAATTTATCCCGCAACCTCGATCGCATCTTGTCTCATGTACTTCCCTTTGCCTTTCCGCTTACGCCTTGCTTGGACTTGATCCCACCAAATTGAGGCATGACCCGTGCTCAGGAATTTAACCTTCGCATACCTCGGATAGTTATTTCCAATCAAAGCACTTTTCCACGCTACTTAGTCAATCAAGAAAGTCTAAGGAGCAAGCGGAGGCCCCCGTTCTATCCACTAACCATGTGTGCCCAAATGATTCAATTTCGAGTTTCATCTTGGGTGGCTGAAGATCCACTCCTGCAGACTAAGATGCAGAGGGCATTGCCAAACATGCCATCGCGAGTGGCCCTATGTTGAGTAAGGGGGCCCCGAACGAAGCAAGAGCAACTGGGGGCATAAGCCCAACCCTCCTCGCAACAATGAATCAGTTAGTCAAGAAAAAAGTCAAAGAGGCCAAGGAAAAGGAGGAGGATAACCGCATGATCACCAAACCTTATCCGGCTTGGATAGATTCCGTGCCATATACGCCAGGGTTCTCTCAGCCAGACTTTAAAATGTTCGACGGAACGGGAGACCCGCACCAGCATCTAGCGCATTTCCTGTCCAGATGTGGGCCGGTAGCGCAGAATGGGGCACTGTGCCTTAGGCTCTTTGTACAATCATTGGAGGGGCCCGCCTTGTAATAAGAAAAAGTCATTCAAGTTGGTGGGATTGGCTTCCTCCTTGTACAAGCACGGGGCTTAGTTCAGTCGAACCGGGGGTCGCGTAGCTTGCTCGACGCATCCTTTCTTTCAACCTTATTAGCGTTAGTAGGTAGGACGGACCGGTGCATTTCCCCCCGGTTGTTGATGTAGTTACAATAAGTTTTCTTTGATTTTGATTGAGTTGGTGTATATATAATAGGGCTCAGGAGAGAGAATCAATGTTCAGTAGTACGCCCGGTTCACCAGGTTATACCACTGCAGGGCCCAATCATACTCAAAAGAAGAGTTTGATCCTGGCTCAGAAGGAACGCTAGCTATATGCTTAACACATGCAAGTCGAACGTTGTTTAATAAAAACCTGCGCCAGCGCCGCTGATGATGCAGAAAGCTTTTTTTATAGAGAGAGAGTCAATGGGGCTTCTGCGGGCGATTCTGTAACCGCAGGCAGCTCAGACCCGACTTCATGATGGCCGCGCATGAGATCGTACGAGACCACTTCGATTATGAGTCGGGGGATGCGAACATAGCGGCCCTAAAAGACCTTCTGCGCTATCTTAAGAAAGGCGAACCATACGTGAGATGAGTTTCTGCCTCATACAGCTCGGGCCGAAGACCGGGGGAAGTTTAGGAGAGATGGGGAGACCCAGCGGCTGCCGGTCGGGGCGGGGGTAAGCTTGTGAAGAAGCAAGCTTTTCCCCCTTAAAAAAAAAACCAATCCTATAGCGCTAGCGCTTCCCGTTCTTTCTATTATCCCATTTCATTTCAGGATAGGCGGCTAATACTAATCTAATAAGTGAAGTAGTCGTCATCTGACCAATTGGCTCGGACACCAGACCGCTCGTGCCCGCCCATTCTGTCTCGCCCTAAATGGAATGCCCTATCTTTCGGTTTCGTGTCACCTCGGCAGTACATGCATGTGGGGCGAGGGAAAAAGAAGCATACTTGGAAAAGCGGTCGACCACCACCATAATCGACCAAAAATCCTTCACCTTTGGTAATCCAGTGATGAAGTCCATAGATAAACTGACCCATGGCTTCTCTGGAATAGGTAACAGTTTCAACAAGCCGGCAGTCTTCTGCCGCTCCACTTTGTCCTGCTGACAAAGAAGACAGGTTTTTACAAAGTGTGGAAAAGCATCCTCCATGTTAGGCCAATAAAAACTTCAGGAAAGGAGAGCCAGGGTTCGTTGCTGACCCGGATGACCCGCCCATGGAGTCTCATGATTCTCGCTCAGAAGTTTACTACGAAAAAACTAACAACTGTTGGAGACATAAGATCGTTGGTCCTTAGCATAGAGGACGGAGTGGCTTATTTATGTAGTGGTCGGCATTCCTACGTGCTCCTCCTTGCTCCCCTACTTAAGAATCCAAAGGNGGCTCGGTTTACTTTGTCAACGCTACAACCGGGGCGAGCGGAATTCAGTTCAGTAGAGGCTCGAAGAGGGGCTTACTAAGCGAAGGGCGGCAGGCAAAGCTACAAGGGGATAGTGCGGCTTTCTTTGTTCTCATGGCAGAGTGAGGGGCGGCAAAAGGCGGCTTTGCTCATGAGTTAGCGATCAAGCGGAAAAGGACCTGCTGGCTTCTTTTCTTTCTGGAGCGGAGCTGCCTTGCTCGTAGCTCCCTATTGATATAAAAGGGGATGAAGGGTGAAAGAAAAAGAAGAAGCAAGTCTTGAGGGAGTAAAGAGCCACCGTTAGGTGGTTCTGCGCCAAGTGCGATCGATTGTCCTTCCTTTATAGATTTTTCTACCGTAACTCCACTCAATCAACAAAGTGAATTCCATACTCAAAGTGGAGTTACCGTACAAACGGAATATCTATAAAAACAAAGGGGGAGGCGTTTTTACTGAAGCCGAAAGGTATCCTAAAGGAATGGTAGCACCACCATCCACCTAGACGTGGCCATCATAAATGGTTCCTGCGACGGCGGCGGAGTCAGGTTCGGGATAATCCATTCAATCTTCTTCTTTTTTTTTTCTCTTTTTCTGAATTTTCCTCTTCCTATGGAACTCCCTCTTGAAACATTTCCAAAAACTCGAGTCTTCTTTCCTCTTCTTCTTTCGGTGGAGCTTCCTCTCTAGTTCTTCTTACAGCCTTATCCCTTTTAAAAATTCTTCTTCCCTAGGGATCGCCTTTGGAAGCCGGAACGTAGGGGTCATGATGATCCAGTGGGAGGGATCTTCCTCACAAAGCCAGAGAGTCTTAATAGCATTAATTGTAGTGATGGTAGGGGATGTTGGAAATCGGACACTTCCTCGGCCCAGCATGTTGAGACCGGAGCGTGACTAGGGAGCGAGTTCTTAAAAACTCCCATTTTCTCGTTGGGGTTCTTAGGAGCTTCCTGTTCATCCGCCACGTTGATTTTTCCTTCTTCTATGAAATCTTGGATTTTTTGCTTCAAAGTCCAGCTTGCATCCGTCCCATGACCTGGTCTCCCCTCATTGGGACCTAACTAAATTCTGCCAATTCCTTCCCCCAGATACATACTTTTATTCCTTTCTCCCATAAAGCTTCCTTTCCTGAATCTTAGCTCTTCTCTTCTCTTTCTTATTTTATCTGACTACTCTCACTTTATAAACCGGGCCGGCTGATAAAAATCGTAACGTATTAGGGATTTCATCCGGGTGATCTCAAGCTCTCCACTTTGTTATATACTTAACATTCTATGTTCAAATATCTCACTCAACTTGAAAAGCAAACATTTCATTGATTACGGCTGCTCTAGTTTGCTTAAGCGGTGTGATCTCTCTATCTCCTTCCGCGCCAATGACACTACTAAATGCGGGTGATCCAGGTCCCCCTTGAAGTCTCAACTAATGGAGGAGGAGTGACCCAAGGGCCATCAGAGTCACTGTCGTCTGAGTCTTGTCCAGTGGCTTTGTCCTTCCCTTTTTCATCAGGATGATTCTTTGGGGAAGAAGACGGACGGTTCTCGTTGAAAAGAACCCCACTTTCTCGCAGAAGGACATTTGAAACCGAAAGACTTTCTATCTCATATACCGAAAAAGTATTCACATTTTTTGAAAATGGTTCAGTAAATGACAGTCAGGGTGAAAGGCGCTTTTTCGGGGGGAGGATGCAAAGCTGGGCAAAGTGAGTCCAAGGCAAGCAATGCAAAGCTAGACGAACCCAGACAAAGTCAAGCGTACTCAAAGCAAGCATAAGTAAGCACAGTCAGCGGGAGTATATGGGAGGAAGCCAGTCTGCAGTAACTCCAATTGCTCCGTCGGATCACTAAGAAAAATATTTACTCACACATACTGCAGTGTATTGTTGTCAACTTAAATAGTAGGACCTACCAGCAGCAAGACGACTACTCCCTCCACCCCACCTGAGACTCAAAAGTGGACCATGGTGAAGACAAGTCAAGTGTCTTATTTTATTGTGTCAGCACTTCGTCTTCCTGAGGTGCTGCAGGGAGTACCCATGAAAGTCTCAGCTCGACAGACTCCGGATGTAAAGAAAACCATCCGTAAGTCCCCAAAAAAGTCCTATACATAGCTAAACACTGGGCTGGTTCCTAATACGCAAAGGATTTTCTCTCTATTTATGTAATTCAATCAATCTAATCTAAAATCTCTTTCTCTAGTAGCCTAGCTATAGGAACAGAAAGACAAGGAGACATGATAACGAGGATCGCCGACGGAACGAAATCGAATGTCATCAAGCAATTCAAGGATTCAAGTTTCACAATGTGAAGAGCTTGAAAACTCCCTGCTTTTTCTTTTTCATCAAGGAGTTATGTGCGCGCTGCGCCCCTTTGGTTGGAGCGCTTTGCTTGACCTGATCGTTGTGCCGGTGCGTTGATCAGCTCTGAGTTCCGTTTGCGGGGCCCCTGACGGTAGGCTATACTAGCGGGAGCCAATAATGAATCGCAGTTGTTGGCAGCGCACAACATAAGTCTCACGCGCCCGCCAGAATGCCTCCTTGGTTCTGGACGAAGCCAAGCCAATACATACGATAGGCGAAGGAAAGACCCCCCATTTCATAGCGCCTGGGGAACGCAAGTTTGATCGAGGATTGGAGAGGAGAGGTGGAAGAAAAGGCTCGGGATGGATTTAGGAGTCTTTGTGCGAGCCGTATGCGGTGAGAGTCGCACGTACGGTAACGAGGGGGGTTTGCGTCTATACGTCTAGTGTGGTGG
>QANY01011905.1:0-7500 GCA_003255025.1 Datisca glomerata | reverse complement strand
TCCAGTAGACCCATAGATCATGGAACAAATAGGGTGGGTAGGCCCAACCACCACACTAGACGTATAGACGCGAACCCCCCTCGTTACCGTTCGTGCGACTCTCACCGCATACAGCTCGCACAAAGACTCCTAAATCCATCCCGAGCCTTTTCTTCCACCTCTCCTCTCCAATCCTCGATCAAACTTGTGTTCCCCAGGCGCTATGAAATGGGGGGTCTTTCCTTCGCCTATCGTATGTATTGGCTTGGCTTCGTCCAGAACCAAGGAGGCATTCTGGCGGGCGCGTGCGTGTAGGAAGGCCGACCACGACATAAGCTAAAAGACTACGACTACAAGCCGGAAGCGACTCGCTTCTATTCTCGTTGGGATTGGATATAGATGGGGAATCTATAGATCGTAGTAATTCGCCAACCTCTCTAAACAAAAATACGATACAATTTCACTTCAGCCCCCCAAAAAAAAAGAAAGAGCGAAGCTCGGTGGGCCTTCCTACGCTGACGAATGCCTCCTTTCTCTTCTCTTAAGTCTACAACAAACAAGTGGGAGAGGCAGGATTCGAACCTACGTAGAAAAACTTCAACAGATTTACAGTCTGCCGCTTTTGACCACTCGGCCACTCTCCCCTTCCCGGGCCGAAGCGCCCCTCAATGGGTTCTAAGAAGGAGGGCGGCGCCCTGAATCAATCAAAAAGCTTATTTCTTTGATTGAAGGGAAATAAGACTCTTTATTAGCTTAGCTAGCATTCCGGGAGAATCTAGTCATTTAGTAAGTTCATAACAATCTCTGTAAAGCAAGGGGCAAAGCTTCTACGACAGCTTCCCCCTCATATAGTTGTCGGCCTTCCCCAGCCCGCCCTTCGTCGCTTCTGGCGAAGCTGCGAGTTCATGAGCAAGTGAATGAACGAGCCATGTTCCTAAAAGGAGTGACCATCTTTGTTTTATTCCCTTCCCCTATCCTGTCAAAGCCCATAGGTTGGGCGCTAGCGCTTTACTAATATAATTGAAAGTCAGGCTCTTCCGCTGAGCGAAGCAGCGAGCCTACCCTTCTCGAGCCTACTAAAATAGCTTATGCTTACCAAGCCTAGTCTACAAAAAGAGGGCTACAGCAAGCAAGCTTTCCCCCTTTGTTTGTTGTGGGTCGCGCCTCACCGCAGGCACTGAATGAAATGAGTGGAGATCTTCCTTCCCCCTTGTTAATTACCAAGAACTTCGTTGCCACTAGTGGCGAAGAACAATTCGACCATCCCACCCAAAAACAACTCGGAGCCTAAAGAGAAGAGAGTTCAGTCTACAAGAAGCTGGCAGAGCTTTAGCCATTGGACTACATCTATCCTACCTAAAGAGTCACCCTTTTTTTTGTTCGTTCTTCGAATGACGCTAGTGGAGACTCCTTCCGGCTAATGAAGAGACTACTCCATCCCATTCATTCCCAGTGGATCCTTCTTCTCCCTAAGAATTGAACGAACCAAGTTCACCTATACGAGAGTGAGGAATAAAAACCAAGAAGAAACTTCCCACTTTTGATGTCCCACGATTCTACTAGTTTCTGCGCGTTCTTATAAGCGGGTCTGGGCGGAGCTTGCGCTGGGTTTTGCGGTTTTTGAGTGGGTTGGGGGAGGGCCCCGGCCCACTGGATGGCTTGCTGATTCCGGGTGCTCTCTTGTGTCTGTGCATTCTGCTGTGCTTGAACCGCATTAATTTGATCCGGAGTGATGGTAACCTCTTGAGTTGGCTGCTGGGTCCTTAGGGTATTCTTCGGCTTGCCTTCTCCCCATTAGAACTGTTCCTGAGGAAAGTGATAGACCCGTCTTTTATACTCCTCTGCATGCGGGCAGCTCGTTCAAACAGTTGAGGGAATGTTCGGAAATTTCCTAGCACCATCGCTTCCTTGATGGGCCCATGCAGGTTCTCGATAACCATCTGTACTGCATCTTCCTCTTTTATGTTCCATTTTGCTTTAGCTGCTAAATTCCTCCATCGGTTAACAAAGGTAATGAATTCAAAACCGGGCTGCATTTTTTCATTCACCAGATCACAGAGATTGGGGGATGTTCCACCTGGTGCAACTACTGGCTGGTGAGTGAATCTGTCAATCAAATACCATGTAAAAAAATGATTTCTCTTCTGCTGACAATGAAGAGAAATCATTAACGAGTAATCCTAATGTGGGTGGATTTGGTCAGGGGGATGCGGAAATAGTGCTTCAAGATCCATTACGTGTCCAAGGCCTTTTGGTCTTTTTTGCATCTGTGATTTTGGCACAAATCTTTTTAGTTCTTAAAAAGAAACAGTTTGAGAAGGTTCAATTGTCCGAAATGAATTTATAGATCTGTAATGAATTTATAGATCTGTGGATTTATCAACATCAAGTTCATAAAAAGAACAAAATTCTTGTTGGCAATTCTATAATTATGTATGATCAAAAAATTATGAAAAGCTTGTTACTTGTTTATATTCTTTTTCTACCGGATTTCGGGAATTACTTGTACCGCATTACTAGTCATAGTATGTATATTGTGAAGAAGACTATTTGACCTCTTCTTTGTTTTTTCCAATCCAAATGGGAGCCGTATGATTATGTCACTAGTGTCCGATTGAAATGTCATAAAATCTATCAATTTCTATTCTAATCGAATCAAATTCGATTCGATATGAAAAATAAGATAAAGATAAGTAAACGGATAATATAGAATAGAAAAAAGAAATGAAGGGAACAAAGGATTCTAGAAGGGATTATTTGTCTTCCTAGTCTTCGACACAAGAAAAGGAATAGAATTCCCATTTAGGGCGAGACAGAATACGAAAATCTTCCGCGTTATGCTTCGAGAACCCCCAAGTTCCAGGGTAAGTGGGTGGCAACAAATCTTCCGCGTTATGCTTCCTAGCGCGTTATCTCAAATTCGGGCGGGCGTGAGAACCCGATGGAATGGCATTTTCTAGGAGTTCGAGAAGGGGCTCTGACAGTTATCTCGAAGTAATACGAATCTGTCAACTTAGTTCAACATGTAGTGGCGTAGGCGTTGCGAGGCTCCCGGACATCTGCAACGTCCTCCCACGCTTTTTTTTTTATATATAGGACAAACTGAAGGAAAAGACTGACCCATTCGGTGACTTTCGCGGTCGCCCTCACTGAACCGACTTGAATCTGAACTACGATTCATATCAAGTCTTACCGAAATCGGATTTCCTTTTCGTGCCATATGCGCTTAGACTTTACTTTATCCCCCTTTTTTTCCCAGTCCAATATTTGTTCTCGAAAGTCTTCGTTTCCGTGTAGAAGCAAACTCTCCAAATTTATCACTCTTTTTTAATGAAAAATACGGGGACAAGATGTGACATTCAACATCAGATCGATCTAATCCCAGGATTTTCTCTTCCGAATTAAGCTGCAACTCGGATGAGTCCGTCGGAGCATGAAGAATTATAGGGAGAGAATAGGAAGAGAGAAGAAAAAAGAGCAAAGGATTTACAAGTCTAATGGGAGAAGAATGGCTGACACGTTGACCGCCTATAGTCTTTTTTACTTATATAAATAAAGACTTTTTTTTTAAGTAGGACTAATCTGAGGAAGAATCGTGGTGTCACGCTTCCCTTGACTCCAAAGGGCCTTCGCGCGAACTACTAAAAAATGGTGATCTCATTAGATCATTAGTGAACGAAGGACCAACGAAGATCCTATCTTAAAGGAGAAGGAGGAGTAGGAGGAGTCAGTCTTCTTTGAAGATCGAGGAAGAAAGAAAGAGGACAATTATGCCATTCGGAAGAAGTCTTCTACAGAGGGAAAGCCTGTTACGAGTAAGTGGAGAGGAAAGATCTCCAGAGATTCTTATCTCATTCCATTCCAGTGGCTCGACCAGTAACCAATGGCGAAAACTAAAAAATCCATGGTTTCCCGGTAGAACCCCATTTCGCCCAAGTTGTTGCGAAACCGGAAAAAAGAAGCGGTTTTTCGCACAGCTTGCTCATAGTGCAGGTCCCACTTGTATATTGTATTTGGCCGAAGAAGCATCGGACAGGTTGGAGTTCTTACCTTCTTGGGACTCTATGGACCAAGATCTGCTTTCATTATATGGGCAATACCGATCTACTTTAGTAGATCATATGGATGTAGAAAAAGCTTCTGATTTTCATGAATTAGAAAGATCTCTTTTCCATTTCTATTTACCCAGTTCATATCTTTCTTTCGTGTGTTCCCGGGAGGAATTCGATCTCTTCAATCTCGGGATACCACCTAAATAACTGCGGCCAGAGGGTCAAATAGGTCGGGAAGAAAGAGTCTGAGGTCGGGTCGGACGACATACATCTTGGTTGGTTTCACCACCACTAGAGATTGGACATCTATATAATCTTTCTTCTAAATATAAAAAGAGATTATTATGAAAGCAGAATATATAATAAAAAATTATGCTTTCATAATAGCTACAAGACCAATCATCCGGTAACCACATGATGATCCACAAGAAAGGTGGCAGGATTCGAACCTATGGCCGGCCCGCCCCTGACCTGCTTGGTTGGGTGGCCGGGTTAGCACCCCTCGTCGCCTCTGTACCCGAAACAGATGCGCTGCGCTACCCAGCGCGTAACCTTGTCTCCCCTCCCCCTCTTCTGGTTATGCCATTACCAATCGCGGGTAACCCCCGGGCCGGCCGCCCCTGACCTAATAAGAACAATTATCCTTATGACCAAACAAGGACCAGCTTACTTACTTTACTTCTCGAGCGAGAGTTCCACGATCCCGACCAGCAACTTGTTGGGAGTAGGGGCATCCAAGCTTGCCCAACCTATACAAGGGGCTTGGCGTGAAATAAGGTCTATCCCCAAGATCTTCCATCTTCGAACATATTCGAGGGTTCAATGTGACTATTGTCACTTCAGCCAACACACAAGATGAGACTTTACCACCGTGGAGCGGCTTTTTGCAAAAAGATGAGGGGGAAACTCAGTAAGATGTTGGAGAAGCGAAATATACGAGATCACAAACGTAGATTGCTCGCGGCTAAATATGAATTGAGGCGAAAGCTTTATAAAACCTTTTTTTTGTAAAGATCCCAATCTTCCTAGTGATATGCAGGACAAACATCGTTATAAGTTGTCCAAGTTGCCAAGAAAGAGTTCCTTTGCACGAGTAAGAAACCGATGTATTTCCACGGGTCGCCCTCGTTCCGTATATGAGTTCTTTCGAATTTCTCGTATCGTTTTTCGTAGATTAGCATCTCGAGGTTTTCCTAATTCCCTCGGATGCGCCAAGCGAATGAAGTGGGTCAACCTCTTTTTGGCTTCGGCCAAACACTTTTTCTCGCTGGTCGAGCTTTCTACAAAAAAAGCGATGCGAGAACGTATTCTCTTATCTAAGCTTCTTCCCTGTGCATTCGCTCCCCCCATCGTAGATGGTTCAGCCACGCCCTGTGCCACGAAATGATTGAGAACTACGACGGGGTCGAAATGCATTTTGTTCTTTGTATTCAATAAGTATTGCATGACCGAATAATTCAAGGAGGGGCGCACTGCAGGGAGGGTTCTTTTAAGTAGATGACTCGTCGGGTCGTCGGAGCGGGACTTCTTTGGGAAAAAGAACTTGAATAACTTCGTTTTTCTGAAGGAGCCGTCATTTTCTATCAGGAATGCTATGTCATTTAAAACTCCGGCGTCTTTCGGATGCTTGAAGGCCCCGCTGACCCGAAGTGATTTAGAAAGATTCTTCTTTATCGATTGTGATCGGTCATGGTATCCATAGCCTTGCTTCTTTTTTGGCCAAATCCGTCTTTCGTTTTGCTTCCCCCGGTCGTCGAGCCTGATCGACTCGACTCTTTTATCTGCCTCCCGGCCTCTCACTGCGTTTCGTTCTTCTTCTGTATCGTCGCTTGAATGAAGACACCCGATTGGCCCGACTTTCCCAAATGCCCACCACTGGCCCTTCTCCTTTCCGGGTTTGGATTTTTCGCGTCGTTTCAGTCGTCGTGGTCGACGAGGAAGAAAGAAATGAATGAATGTTCTTTTGGGAAAATGTAAAATAATACACCTACCGAGACGAAAGCCAAAGGTGAGTCTCGTAGGTGGACGTATCGAACCGAAATAAGATCTCAGATTGACATCTTGATACACTGATTTACCATAATAATAAATAGAGTCAATGGCGACTCCGCCGTGGGAAGAGCCGCTTCTTTCTTGCTTGATAGGGGGGGCTTCCATTCACCAATGCAGACTCAAAGTGCTCTCCGAACCGTGCTGGATAGTCACCCATCACACGGCTCTCAAACCCAACCTGTGGTGGATCCCGGGAGACAAAGTAAAAGCGCTTGATCCTTTGCCCCATACTTTGAGATGCTCCTCCCCGCCGATCAAGCAGCGACGCTGCTCGTGATAGGCTTAGTTTTTAGCCGCTATCGTTCGCTTCGAATAAGTAAAGTCCCTTCGGTCGGTTCGCTCAGGTGGTCTTCCCTTATCTTCCCTAACGTTCAGAGTTGTTCTGGTTTGAGAAAGGAGCACCGGCCGAGCGCTCTGAATGAATAAGAAATGGACAGCAGAGGGAAGGGAATCAATGATTCTTATTCAACCGAGTTGAAGCTAGCAAGATGTCGATTACACACCGGAGGTTGGTAAGAAATGAGGGGCAAGCCCCCCTAACCTAAGTAGGCTTACCAGCAAAGCAACTGGTACTTGATCGGGCGGGGGGGCGGTTTGGTTTCGGGCAACGCCCTCGCAGCAGGAAGAGGCAGTTGTCATTTGAAAGGAAAAGCCCCTTGTATAGGGTTCCAAACTCACTTTTCCATAGCTATTTGTTCCCGCTTGACTTTATTAGTAAGGTTGCTTTTCTAATTATATAAGAATATAAGACGCGTTAGCGCTTTAGTTTTCAATAAGGACGTCTTTAGGCTTGACTAAGACTAAGAACATAGAA
Organism: Datisca glomerata; assembly: GCA_003255025.1. Taxonomy (NCBI): domain Eukaryota; kingdom Viridiplantae; phylum Streptophyta; class Magnoliopsida; order Cucurbitales; family Datiscaceae; genus Datisca; species Datisca glomerata. The sequence continues at coordinate 603 of QANY01011905.1, read as the reverse complement.
AGGGCTTTTCATCAGGGTGCGCGGGGCGATCCAGTCACCCGGAGAGAGAAAAATAGCTATGAGCCAACTCACTTATTATACGTTACCATGAAATCTGGCATGCCAAACCGTGTATCAAATCTCGTATCATCCATGTTCGGTAGATAGAGATTGAAAGAAAACAAGGAGTGACAGCCCCAGTATATTCTTAGATGTTCTTTCTTCGTCTCTCTCATCTCGTATCGTATCATCAGAAAATCTTTTAGTGGGTGGCATGAGCGGGTATGCCAAATCGCAGAGGGGCAGGTACCAAATCAAATATAGATTATGTAAATTCTTCCTCATCTTGTACAAAACGTGCATGCCAACTCTCTTCTACGTGAATTCAGTGAACTTATTATACGTTACCTTTCTATCTGTCTCTGTTCTATGATGGCTATTCAAGTTGGTAGATCATCCTTTTTATTACATTACTGGTCGAGAAGCTTGGTACCCAAACAGTCTCAATGATTGTGATCCTCATTGTGTACATAATTCGTGTTAGGATCTACCAAAGACATTTTTTGGGTATAGGGCATATAAAAAAAGACAAGTCATTTATGGGTATTATCAGGAGGTTCGTGC